>JAHRHZ010000028.1:20762902-20818740 GCA_024137785.1 Ginglymostoma cirratum
ATTAGAACACCTCAGTACGGACAATGTAAACTGTCTAGAATTGGATGATTAGCCTTAAAATTACAGTCAGGCTATGTAGAGTTGATGTCAGAAGGCATTTCTTCAAAGAAGGGAGACAGGAAGTCCAGAGAGCTCTCCCCAAGAAGATATTGAGGCTAGGACAATAATTGAAAATTCCTCAAATAAGATTGATAGCTTTTTGTTAGAAAATGGCGTTCAGTATTATGGCACTAAGAAAAATAGCTGGAGTCACAAATCAGGACAATCACCATCTAGTTCAGTTTCAAATCAGGACTTTGAGATAGAATGGCCCATTTATAGATCTTCTGGTTCTAAGGACTAAAAATAGAGAAATGTTCCCAATGTAGGTCAGCAAATACAAAGAGAATAGTAAAACAGAATAGGCACATGCTGCCCATGAAATTCAAATGAAGAAATCAATACGCACTGCTAGGTAATGATGGAAACGATTCGCTTGCTGCACCATCTGTATTAAGGGAGCGAAAGAAGACTGCTGCTTTATTCGTTGGGTTGATTGGGTTTGTGACAGTCGAAGGAATGGAAAGCTGCTCTTCATGGTCAGGAAGAACTGAAACACAAAGTCACATAATTGCTCTGTTTGGGGTTCTCATTCAGTCAGTGGTTATAATCACAACATTTTACAAACAGTTTGCAAATTAGATTGTTCCTAAGTGGATAGGATCATTTGGGAAGAGGTTGCTATCGGAATAATCAGTCTGTACTGTTTGTAAAAGAATGCAGCTGATCTTTCTTTCACATTTTAAATGAATTTTATTCCAGGAATCTTAATCTGAATCATAACATAACAAAGTATCTTGAGCAATTTTTGAAAAAGAGCCTTCTGTCTTCTCCATAAAACAAAAATGAAAATAATGCTTTTTTACGTTAGGCCTTTTGATCAGTCAAGCAAGCACATATAAAAGTAAAATAGTGTTGAGTTATTCCATCACTAAGCACAAAGGTAAATGTGGGAAGAAATGGAGGACCGAGAATTGTTGACTGGGAAAAGTCAGACCTCCTCACCATTATTGATACATCTGGGGATGTGATTGGCCACCTTCCCATTGCTGCGACAGTTTAGTATTGTACTGAGATCAGCAAGCACCAAAAGCACTGGCAACTTGCTTACTTTCACACGTCATGAAATATCTTTCGCATATTGAATTTATATAAGTACAGTTATGGTATCTTGGCTGTATTTTAAGAATGGAAATTAATTATTATAGACCACATACAGTGAGGAAAATGCCATGTTAGGAGTAAATGAACACTCCCTGAGACATCGACACACAATATTTCTTAAAATAGGAATAAATTCTGCTTCCTGGAAAACTGCAAGGACATTTTTCAGTGCTATAAACACATTTAACTCATAGCATTCAGCTTAAACTTGTTGAGAGATTTCTCTGCTTGTCAACACAATATATCACATGAATATCCACCTTGGACTGAATTTCTAAATTCCAATGTAGCCAACCATGGAGGGAGATAGGTGTGGAATTTGACACAGCCAGCTAATGTACCAACAAGCCATAATCCCAGAGCTGGAAGGGGTTGTTGATGGAATGGCAGAATTATCTGGTCCTGGTGATCGGTAATCTTTTTGAGGCTGCGAAGAGCCCTATTAAGTCCAATTGCCAGGGACTGAATAGAATTTAATATGCTGCCTCCAGGACTCTCCAAGACGTTAGGTATTGTGCCAGAAAGAGTGGCCTCTCAGTACCAGAATGCAAGACCATAGTTCCAAGAGAAGGTGAGATCCTTCCTACCTGCCTGGGTCCAGACACTGCGATGGCCTCGCTGCTGGTGGCATTTTTTATTTTAAAGTTTTAAAAAGTTGAAAACATCTCCTCCATCTTGAAGCACCCCCTCTCTCTCTCCCTCTCTCAGTTACTTTAAAGGCAGAGCTTGTAGCTCCTTCTATGAATGAGGGTTGCCTGTTGGCCTTCCCTCGAGTGGTCATCTACACTGCACTTATGTGGACATCATGGCCATTCCCCGGTCACTAAATGACCAATTCAGAGAAAATCATTGTGTCTGATCCTTATTTGTCAAAAAATTTGAGGTTACAATCTAGAGGGTGAAATCTGCTCCCCACCCATTGTGTCAAAAATCAAAATTATTTGGATGATGTTCTGTTTTCTGAAGGCAAGAAAGTTCCACCACATAAAGTGTATTATCTAGTTGTTATTAAAACTTAAGTCAATCTTAGGTTTAATTCCTCCTCTGGGAATTTAGCTCTTTGGAATGTATTTGTCAGTTTCAAGATGCAGGTACGAACTCTGCAATATATTGGAATTGTCCAGTATCTGTGTCAGAGGGGGACACTTGGAGACTGACAACCAGAGTCATAGAGTCATAGAGATGTATAGCACTGAAACAGACCCATCAGCTCAACTTCAAAAACAAGGTTGCTGGAAAAGCTCAGCAGGTCTGGCAGCATCTGTGAAGGAGAAAACAGAGTTAACGTTGTTAACGAAACATTAACTCTATTTTCTCCTTCACAGATACTGCCAGACCTGCTGAGCTTTTCCAGCAACTTTGTTTTTCTTCCTGATTTACAGCATCCGCAGCTCTTCTGGTTTTTCTTCAGCTCAACTTATCCATGCTGACCAGATATCCTAAGTTAATACAGTCCCACTTTCTAGCATTTTTCCCACATCCCTCTAAACCCTTCCTCTTCATATACTCAAAAGGAACATACAGCCAAATTTGCTGCAGAGGTCATTTGTCACACTGATATGTGAAAGTTGACATGAAACAAGCACAAATCTAATAGCAGCATCCAGGGTGATAGTGAGTCAACTGTTAGCCTCTGCCAAGTGGCCCACCTTGAGAGATTCTTGCCACAGCTTTTCCTGTTAGTCTATAGAACTGAGATCTGCTTATGATGAAAGCTAATTTCATCTGCTCAGTCCTTCTGAATGTATAAGTAGTATAAAGGTTCATGTCAAGACTGACAGCACTTCATACTGTGCAAGACTCAACAAGAAAATTAAGAAAAGAATTGCCTTCAAACTCCAAAAATCATGGTCACCCAACATCAGATGATTTGGACCATACTGCATCTAAATGCTTGAACACACATCTGGATTGCTTGTTTTTCTCATAAATCCAAGCAACTCATGGCGGTCAGAGACAGCAAGAGCTGCAGATGCTGGCATCAGAGACAACAGTGTGGATGATATGATGTTATACGATTATATAATTATATTATGTAATATACACATTATATAATATTACTTCCTCCAACCTGGTTTACTTTATCTGTTGCTCCCAATGTGGCCTCCTGTACATCGGTGAGACCAAGCGCAGACTCGGAGATCGTTTCATGGAGCATATGCGCACTGTACGCGACAATCAACAACACCTCCTGGTTGCTAACCATTTTAACTCCCCCTCCCACTCCCTTAATGACATGTCCGTCCTGGGCCTCCTCCAGTGCCTCAAAGTCACCAGATGCAAACTGGTGAAGCAATACCTCATATTCCTCCTAAGGAGCCTACTGCCTGATGGCCTAAACATAGAATTCACCAGTTTTAAAATCTCCCCACCCCTGGCCTCATCCCATGCCCAAATCTCCCTCTCATCCCCACCTCCTTGACCTGACACAACCTGCCCATCTCCTTCCCCACCAATCTGCCTTACCCTTCCTGCCGACCAATCCCCACTACCCCCTACCTGCATCCACCTATCACCATCCAACCTACCTTCCCTCTGGCCCCACCTCGCCTCCCTCTATTTATTTCCCAGCTCCCTTCCCCCTTTCCCGTTCTGAAGAAGGGTCCTGACCTGAAATGTCGACTTTCCCATTCCTCTGATGCTGCCTCACCTGTTGTATTCCTCCAACTCATGAGACCTGATGCCTGGGATGTAACAGTATTGCTACGTAAACAGTGTGAGCAAAGACTATGAGCACAATCTGTGAATTAGGGCTAGAGTATTCAGGAGAGATGTTAGGAAGCATTTCTATATATAAAGTGGTCAAGGTTTTGAACTCTCTTCTACAAACGATAGTTGATGTTAGGTCATTTCTGAATATTGAATCTGTGTTAGTTGATTTTCCTATTAAGCAAAGGTATGAAGGGATAGAGGTCAAAGGCAGGTATATTGAGTTAGGCTAGTTAAAGATCTCATTAAGTGATGGAACAGGCTTCAGGGACTGAATGGTCTACTCCTGTTCCTATGTTCTTATGCTGAATGCTCAGTTGAAGGGTTTTGCTGAATGTGTCTAGGAAACAGAAGAAATTTGAGACTATGATATTTCAGTATGAAATGTCTGGGAATTAGTGACACAGATATTTCCTCAGAAAAGAATGACACAATATCACTGAAGTCAATGGAAAACAAACATGAAAGACGTGTATTTCAAACAGCTCACAGCCCATTTACATTATCACCAAAAGTTGCAATTAACCTCACTGGGTGCTGCTTTGTTGCTGTTTTAGGAATGTGATGTTTATTCATGTGATGTTCAAGTGTAACAGATGAACTCTGAAGAAAATATTTGAGGGAATTTAATCAGCTTGTTTTTCTCTGTTCTTGCATTTGTACCTATTGCCAACCGAGATGTGCTGGAAATATGATTCAGAACGTGCACTAAAAACTGCAAGTAGTAAATACCCATTGTAATCCAAAACTGGGCATGTGGAAACACTTGCTCTCTACCTCTCAGATGCAAGGATTTCCCAATGTTGCTGTATGTGGTACATTCCTCACCCCTGCACCAGGGAGAACACCTCCACCTTATCTGGAAATTGAAAATTAACTATGACTGCAGGGACATGATATGCAAATTTCTAGATTAAAGAGGGGAAACCATACCCAGCTTTGCCCTCGTCCTGATGATCACTTTGCTCTGAAGGACGTGTCTGGCTAGACTTGCACAGAACTCTCTAAGCAGTTGGCCAGTAGCCGTAATACTTGTTGCTCATGAAAAAGTTTATGAAGAAAACATCTTTCCCCATACATCCATCAGGAACAGTCTGTGTATAACATCCTAGAGGTGAATCGTCATGTAAATTAGCATTCTAATGATTAAAGTCCAAACTTTGAATGTCAGGAGATTATTTTGATTGTCTCAAAATAGCCAAGCAAGACATCACAATGTAGATTGATATACTTTATGATGTTAGCTTTTATAGATGTCTCTTTATTTCAAGAAGTGTCAATGTATCATTACGGGTTTGAATTTGCTATTGGTATGACAACTATGTCATCTCAGAGGTGAAGAGCAAACACTGCACTGACACTCAAGTCAGACTCAGATCTTTAACAAACTGTATAATATTTGGCAATGGATCAATTAGACAACTCAATTAAGACACTCTGCTCTAGCCACTGAACTGAGGGTGTCTAGTTATTAACAGAGATTGATGTATGTTGTTTTAATATTTAGCAGTTGTTCCCATTTCATGGAGGGCAAAGCAATTAAGGCAAGTTCAAAACTAGAATTTTGCTCTGGATTCCTTCCAGCTCTAAATCCTGAGAGTATTCTGATGTTAATCCTCACATACAACAAAGTTAGTTACTTACGCTCACAGAATAGAAACCTCCTACTCCATCCACGACCAGTGCATAGGATCTGACCTTTGCCAAGCAACTGATAGCTAGAACAAACAGGAAGACAAATGTAAATGAAAATTCTCTGAACTGATAGAGAAAATTGATGTAGAATCTCTTTTCAGCTACTATTTAATACATTTAGCAATCTAGTTAGGGATAGGGAATTTAATTTGTTTTTCAGTTTTTGACTTCAGTTTCTATACTTTCAATGCTAAGCATCTACCATGAAGTTTACCATAAACAGCAAATTGATTGTTAACAGAGGTGTCTTCTGATATAGCAATGACAAAAACATCCTCTTAACTGAAGTGTATTTTCCCTGGAACCTCTTCTGCACTCTCTCCAATGCATTCATATTCTTCCTATAATTTTTATTTTTTTTTATATAGAATCCCTACAGTGTAGAAACAGGCCCTTTGGCCCAACAAGTCCATGCCAACCCACAGAGCTTCCCACCCAGACCCATTTCCCTATAAATTCACCTAATCTACACATCCCTGAACAATATTGGCAATTTAGCATGGCCAATTCACCTAGCCTGCACATCTTTGGACTGTGAAAGGAAACCATAGCACCTAGAGGAAACCCACGCAGACACTGGGAGAATGTGCAAACTCCACACAGACATTCGCCCCAGGCTGGAATTGAATCTGGGTCCCTGGCATTGTGAGGCAGCAGTGTTAACCACTGAGCCACCATGCTGCCCACTTTTTTTTTCTACAAGTGGAAATATCTTCTCAACATCTTCCCTATCAAGCCCCTCCTCGGATCTTAAAGGTTTCAATAAAATCATGATTAATTATTCTAAACTCTAATGAATAAAGACCTAAACTGTTTAGCCATTCTTGCAAGACCACAAGATGTGGTGTCCAGAACCACACGCAATACTCCAATTGAGGTCAAATCAGTGTCTTATATTGGCTCATCATAACCTCCCTGTTCTTGTATTGTATGTTCCCATTTATGAAGCCAAGAGTACTGTATTATCTACTAACTGCTCTTTCTACCTGTCATGCAATCTGTAATGATTTACGGACATTCAGGTACCTATTCCTGCATATTCTTCAGAATAGTACCCTTTGCTTTATTCTGTCTCTCTTTATACCAAAATGCATCATTCGACAATTCACCATATTGAACTGGTCAAGGATAGATCGTTGAAGGTCAGCAGATGTAACAGTGTAGGGACATGCAAAGAAGCCATTGCAGGCGATTTTCTGGATAAATACAAGTGGTTAGATAAGAACAGAACCACGCAAGTGTAGATCCACCCAGCTGGATGGCAGGTGAGAATTACTGAAAGAGAATGGTACATTTGATCACATCAAAGTCTACGATCATTTGGAGAATGTTGGGGAGAGTGAGCTTGCCCCAGTCACAGTGAGAGAGGGTGTCATTTGCTATTCTGATAAGAGTTAATTCAGTATTATGGCAAGAGCAGCAAACTTTTTTGTACACTTCCAAATATGGAGCTCCAGCAAAGACGACGTTGATTTGGGAAAAGAATGCACTCTCAAGGATTTTGGAAGAGTAAAAATGGTTTGAGATGGGACAAAATTTGCAAGGATAAAGAGGCAAAGAGGTGTTTTTGGGGGCTATAGATGGTAACAGCAGTTTTGAAAGCGAAAGAGACGGTACCCGACGACATAGAACAATTAATATCGACTATGAGAACCAAGAAGGGAAGGTGGGAAGTCAATAGTTTAGGGCCAGAAAGAGTGCATAACCAGGATGACAGAGCACAATGGTTTAATGAGAATAAGGAGATAAAGGTGGCAATGAGAGTGTGGCTCAGCAGTTTGCTAGTCACAGAAATGCTGTGCAGAAATAGTTAATGCGAGACAGTGATTTTCAAAGCACAGTTGTAAATGAACGGAAATTTTTTGTTTTTCTCAGGGCTAGATATGGAAAGAAATTGAGTTGTATAGGGTAAAGGACAGCAACATAAGGAAATGGTCTCATTTGTATTGACACATCAATATCACCTGTGATGGCATGGTTAACAGGATGTCAGTAAGTATAGGTAGATTCATTATACGTAGTGACAGCAACTAAGGAAAGGTAGGAGAGTGAACTCAGAATAGATACAGCATGGTAAGACTGCGATAGAAGTCTCTAAGGGATGAGAAGTCTCACAATACCGAAGCCTTGGGAGGAAAGACTTCGTATGATACTTGGGTGAATGATAGAAAATGAGTGTTTTAAATGATGGGCAAAACAGGTGGAACAAGGTGAAGGATATTACCAGATAAAAAGAGAGAATGCCAACGTGTGATTACTTCTACGTCAAATTTCTTCCAGACAAACCGTGTCATGAAAAGCAAAAAAAAACTTCATGTCTATGTAACCCAGTTTGTCTAGCTTTCTGAACCACAAACCAGCACAATTGCCAGTATTGCAAAATTTCCGCCCAATCACCATATTCTAATCAGTTGAATCAGTGCTTGTTGTATGAATTCAGGTCATGGGCAGAATAGAAACAACCTGAACATATCCATGTGAAGAATGAAGGTATGATTTTGAGATATCCTTGATGGCACAAAGTACATTTCCTGAGATGCTACTTTCTAGCACACATGTACTGTCAGACCCGCACTCAGTCACAACCTATATCTATGATAAGTCAGGCTTTTTCATGGGATGGTTTACTAGGAGGAATCCTTATGGTCCCACTGCACCAAAACAGATCTTACTACCAACCAGGTCTATGTCAGAAGTTATACACCACATGAGCAACCTTCTATATTTCAGTTGACTGGATTGTTATTAATGCAAGTTTGATATGGGATGTTTTCTGTATTTTAGTCATTTTGTATAAAACACTGCCTGCCAAATGGGTCAAATTTTAGACTGGCTGAGTTCATTATCTTCTTCTGGAGTCATGGGGCAGAACTAAATACAGCCTGATACACTGGGAAACAGGGAGGTAAGGTCCAATTTATTGAGGGATAGGATCCATGTCAGTTTCTCGATGGAGGCCAAACCTCCGCAATTAAGTTTGATGCTGGAATCAATGACGCGGTGATATTGGAGTAACAGTCACTTGAGGTGGGGTCAATTATGTCTAATAAACAAGCTATTTGATATCTATGAACACACTGCAATGCAGTGGTGGCTCAGAATATGTATGGATGTCACACAGATTTCCGAGCTCTCCCAAAAGCTACTCAACATGATTCTATTTGGTTTGACAACAACCCCTGCAGGAGGTTGTCCCTCAGTCAAGCACTCACCATCCAATCAAGGGAGCCGGCAGTGGTTATCCAATGAAAGCTACTTCTTTCGACCCAAATCCCTATACCATGACCCTCATCCTGCCCTTACTCACCTCTGGTTTTGGGTCTTCTAGAGACCCTGGTGGTGGTATGCCCTCCAGCAGACCCTGCTCCCACCTGTGCTTCTGACATGAGGAGCAGTTGTCCTCTGATTTGTTGGCAGCTCTTGGAGGCAAAGTTTTCAGCCCTTCATGGCTTTAATTATGTAGGAAGCCCATTAAGTAGGCTACTTAAATGCTCAATGAATGCTTGCTTCCATAGGGATATCGCCAATGTAATGGTCAAAGCCAGAACTCCAATGGTGGTTCAAACCTTGTTAGCCCAACAAAATCCCAGTGTCAAACCCCCACTTTATTCCCATGATCCATACATTGTGTTATATTCTGTCGTGAACACATCTACTGAAGAAGGGTCCAGGCCTGAAACGTCAGCTTTCCTGCTCCTCTGATGCTGCTTGGCCTGCTGTGTTCATCCAGCTCTACACCTTGTTATCTCAGATTCTCCAGCATCTGCAGTTCCCACTATCTCTACCCATATACACATCTATTAACTTGAGCTTGTCATTATATACAATCTCAGTAATCACAATGTCAATTACAAAACAGCTGTCACTGATCAGTTATGTGAATCTTTGATTCTGTGAGTTAATGCTTACCCTTTATTGCAGTAGTAAGTTGCTGTGTCTCCAAATGTTTGACCACTAACAGTGTAGTAACCGTTTTCTAAATCCTTTGGAGGGCCACAATCTTTAGCTGTGTAAAACATGGACAAAGAGATATTTTAAACATCATTTCAATGCTTATGCTAATCTCAATAATATTAATTATCTCTCATCAGTACTCAAACCCATGTAACTAAACTATTCTTATAGAATTTGAAGCTCTAGTTTAAAATAAAAACAGTAATTACTACAACTCAGATGGACTCAGTAATTGAATTCCATGACTTAAAGTGGTTGAATATTACTTGTATTTGCTGAATTACACTTTTTCTTAATTTTATACACGACTGAGTTAATTAATGCTGAAGCTCATTCAACAACTGCAACCCTGCATTTATATAGCATCTTACATGACCTCAGGCTGTTTCTGGACATTTCAAAGTAAATTAAAAATGATGAAGTATATTTGCTATTCTGATGTAGAGAAACAAAGCAGCATATTTACATACTGGGAGAAGATAAAGACTGCAGATGCTGGAAGCTAGAGTCAACAAATGTGGAGCTGGAAAAGCGATGCAAGTGAGACAGCATCTGACCACCAGGGAAGTCAACATTTTGGGCTGATACCCTTTGCCAGGACCCTGGCAAGGGATCCTGATAAACGGTTTTGGACCGAAACATTGACTTCCCCGCTCCTCAGATGCTGTCTGACCTACTGTGCTTTTCCAGCTCCAAATGTATTCATTGAGTATAATTGCATAATTAGCCATGCCTTAAATAAGCAGATAATGTACTTCCTGTTGTGATGTTGTTTAATAGATAAGTGTTGGTCAAGTCACCAGGGAACACTTAGCTTTATATAGTGCTATAGCACTTTTAAAGACACCTGAAAGGGCAAATATGGCTTGGGTTTAAGGTCTCACTCAAAAGACAACACCTCTAATAGTGCAGAATCTTCACAGCACTGCACTGAAATATCAAGTTAATATCATGCACTCAGGTCTCCGGGTGCAACTTGAATCTCAGATCTTCAGATTCAGAATTAAGAACTCAGCGCTACAGCTGACCACAGGACAAATACTTAAACTGGTAAGACCTGTAAGTAGCCCTGAATTAATAAAGAATGTATACACCACAAGTTGATAATCACATTAACATGAAAAGGTACTAGCCTTTGAGTTGCTTCATACATTCAGACATGTAATACTTGCTTCAAAATCTAGGCTGTTGTCATTTTTCCAAAATTACAAAAGTAACCTTACTTCAAAAATATATCATTGCCTGTAAAGTGTTTTGGGATACCTGGTCACTACAAAACATCTGATATAAATGTAAGTCATTTATTTATTTATTTCATAAGCAAACTTAAAAGAGAAGCAGTGAGAAGTTATATTGACTTGTACACTTACGCATGCAACCAATCAATGGCTCTGACCAAGTTAAATCGGCTTGGCAAACGACAAAATTTGGAGTGTTTTCATTCCAACTATAACCTGGTAAACATTTGTAGGAAACATCTTGGCCCACAAAGAAACTTTGCTGAATGAGATACTGATCCAGTAGGACAGCAGATTTGACAAACGGAGGTTTTCGGCACTGACCTGCAAAGATCACAATTATTTTACTATTTAGATCAGAAATGACCATGATGGTGGTAAAATATGGACTATAAACTTTCAATGTTCATCATCTGATTTTAATACCTGAGACTTTCATGGACTAAAATTGTTTTTAAAAAAACAGGAGAAAACATTGACCTAAGATCAGAGCAACGATCACCTGATGAAGTTGCACCAAGCTCATGAAATGAAACAGACAAAGACAGTTTGAGCCAAAATTAACATTTTCTCAAATAGTACTGAAACTCCATAAAACCCGAAGAAACTTTTGTCTTCTGTTTTTGAGTTACACCCTTCTAGAAGTTTCAGATATTAGGATGAAAGTTGCCTCCAGAATATGCTGCTTGAAAAAAAACACCACATTTCATGTAAACAGCTTTTGGGCAGGGAGAAAGAACGTGGATTTGTAATAGCATAATTTGGAAGGTTTGCTCTTTCTCTCCATATTTTCTTCTTAAACTCTCAAATGTGAGCAACAGTCTAAAAGCAAATCAGAGGAACACTGATTTCCCAAGAAATCAAGGGTTCTGTGAATTTTGCTATTGCTGTTGATAAGAGACAACAACTCAACAGCAATGGTCATAGGCTCAATTTTCATAACTCAAGGACTCTAAGGACTTTTAAACTGCATTTCTTCATTATTCCTTTGTACTATCGACCCTCCTTAAGAACATATAACATAGAACAGTACAGCACAGTACAGGCCCACGATGTTGTGCCGACCTATGATCCTACTAAGATCAAACTATCCTGCATCTCCTACATTTTATTATCCTCCATATGCCTATCCAAGAGTTGCTTAAAAGTTTCTAAAGTATCTGACTCCACTACCACTGCCAGCAGCGCATTCCACATGCCCACCACTCTCTGTGTAAAGAACCTACCTCTGACATCTCCCCGATACCTTCCTCCAATCACCTTAAATTATGACCCCTCATAATAGTCTTTTCCACCCTGGGACAAAGTCTCTGACTACCCACTTTGTTTATGCCTCTCATCATCTTGTACAGCTCTATTAAGTCACCTCCCATCCTTCTTTGCTCCAATGAGAAAAGCCCAAGCTCCCTCAACCTTTCCTCATAAGACTTATCCTCCAGTCCAGGCAGCATCCTGGTAAATCTCCTCTGCACCCTCTCTTAAGCTTCCACATCTTGCCTGTAATGAGGTGACCAGAACTGAACACAATATTCAAAGTGTGGTCTAACCAGAGTTTTATAGAGCTGCAGCATAACCTCGCGGCTCTTAAACTCAATTCCCCTGCCAATGAAAGCCAACACACCATGTGCCTTCTTTACAACCCTATCAACCTGGGTAGCAACTTTGAGGGATCTATGGACGTGGATCCCTCTGTTCCTCCACACTGCCAAGAATCCTGCCATTAACCCTGTATTCTGCATTCAAATTCGACCTTCCAAAATGAATCACTTCACACTTTTCTGGGTTGAATTCCATCTGCCGCTTCTTTGCCCAGCTCTGTATCCTGCCAATGTCCCATTGCAACCTACAACAGCCCTCCACACTGTCCACAACTCCACCAACCTTTGTGTCATCGGCAAACTTACTAACCCACCTTTCCACTCCCTCATCCAGGTCATCTACAAAGATCACAATCAGCAGACATCCCAGAGCAGTTCCCTGCGGAACACCACTGGTCACCGAGCTCCAGACTGAATACTTTTCATTTACTACCACCCTCTGTCATCTATTGGACAGCCAATTTTGTATCCAGACAGCCAGATTTCCTTGGATCCCATGCCTCCTTATTTTCTGAATAAGCCTACCATGTGGGACCTTATCAAATGCCTTGCTAAAATCCATATACACCACACCCACTGCTCTACCTTCATCAATGTGTTTTGTCACATCCTCAAAGAATTCAATAAGGCTTGTGAGGCATGGCCTGCCCCTCACAATGCCATGTTGACTATTTCTAATCAAACTGTGCTTTTCTAAATAATCATAAATGCTTTCTCTCAGAATCTACTCTAATAATTTGCCCACCATAGAAGTAAGACTGACCAGTCTGTAATTCCCAGGATTATCCCTATTCCCTTTCTTGAACAAGGGAATGACATTTGCCACCCTCCAACCATCTGGTACTACTCCAGTGTACAGTAAGGACTCAAAGGTCGTTGCCAAAGAGGCAGTAATCTCTTCCCTCACTTTCTGTAGTAACCTTGGGTATATCCCGTCTGGCCCAGGGGCTTACCTATCCTCATGTTTTTCAAAATTTCTAGCATATCCTCCTTCCTAAAATCAACTTGTTCAAACATATCTGCCTGTTTCATGCTGTCCTCACAAACGTCAGGGTTCCTCTCACTGATGAATACTGAAGCAAAGTATTCATTAAGTACCTCCCCTACCTCCACGGACTCTGCGCACAAGATCCTTCCACTATTCCTGATCAGTCCTACCCTCACTCTGGCTATACTCTTGTTCCTCATATAAGCATAGAATTCCTTGGGGTTTTCCTTGATGCTACCTGCCAAGGCTTTCTCATACTCCCTTCTAGCTCTGCCATGTCCATTCTTCAGTTCCTTCCTGGCTACTTTGCAGACCTCTAGAGCCCTGTCCAATCCTTGCTTCCTCAACCTTAAGTAAGTTTCCTTCTTCCTCTTGACTAGGTGTTCCATATGTCTTGTTATCCAAGGTTCCTTCACCTTACCATCCTTTCCTTGCCTTAATGGGACAAATCTATCCAGTACCTGTAGTACCTGCTCCTTAAGCAACCTCCACATTTCTGTTGTGCATTTCCCTGACAACATCTGATCTCAATTTATGCTCCGCAGTTCTTGCCTAATAGCATTGTAATTCCCCCTGCCCCAATTAAATACTTTCCCCTACCATCTGCTCCTATCCCTCTCCCTTCTTCTTAAACTTTTAACCTGTGTTTGTGTATGTGTTTAATGTCACATCTGATTGGGGTTCTTGCTAGTAAATAATCAAATTTCTCTTATTTTCATTCAAGAAACCTCGTAATTGGCCCCTTAACTTGGGCAAAGGCTATATTTTAATTGCAGTGTGATATAGTTACATGTTTTTAAAAAAAATACTGCGGGGTGTTAAAAAGGGGCATGATCAAAATGTTTGCAGATGGCACAACAAAATTGGTCATGTGGTTGATTGTGAGGCACATAGCTTTTGACTACAGGGTTATATCAACTCCCTGGGTGACGTCGATACTGGGCCTCTGCCAGTGCCACAATGATGCCACACACAAACTGGAGGAGCAACACCTCATATTCTGCCCCAAGAGCCTACAGCCCAATGGCCTTGACACAAAATTCACCAGTTTTAAAATACCCCCACCCCCATCCCATGTCCAAACCTCCCTCTCATCCCCGCCTCCTTGACCTGACACAACCTGTCCATTTTCTTCCCCACCAATCCACCCTACCCTTCTCACCAAGCAATCCCCACCACTCCCTACCTACATCCACCTATCACCACCCCACCTACCTTTCTCCAGCCCCACCCCTCCTCCTCCTATTTATTTCCTAGCGCCCTTCCCTTCCGCATTTCCAAACAAACTCTTATGCTGTTTAACTCAAGAATGCCTGCCTGGCTTAATTCTTAGACATTACTTACAGCCCACTATTTACAATTGCAATCTGTTTCCCTCAAACCAGGAGGAGGAAAAGAGTAAAATAATTTAATCCTCATTACTTGGTTGGCAGCTAGTCATTTTACATTCAGAAGGTACTTAAATGAAGTATGCAGGAACTTGACAATGTGAGAACGCGTTCGGCAATAGACGCTTTACCCATTCAAACGCTCAGAGAAGACATTCCCACCGACGATAACACTTGGAGCAAGTGATTGAATGTAATGGTGAGACATAGACAAGAGGATTTAGTCCGGTTTCAAATCCCACCTCTCCTGGAGATGTGTTCATTTATAAAGCAAAAGTAATCACGTTAATGTCTTACAATTCTCCAACGGGAAAAACATGCACAATATATTTGAGAGCTGGTGAAATTCTGACCTTACCTGGATCGTCGCTGGAGCTTACAGTCACAAAAACTGCAACAATTAGGGTAACTTCCTGCCACATTTTCGTTCTGATGAATTTGGAGTTAGTGCTGTGTCTTCAGAATCCGCTGCCTGTGACAATAAACCGCTGGAACAATGTCTGTTCCTCCTCTCTGGCCGCAACACTAATGTCAGAATTCTCCCTACACCCGATGCGTCGTTTCATTCGGTAATCCCCAGCACGATCATTTTGTGGGTATGGTTGCTCGTATTTGGATGTTACAACAGTTCTTGGCGGCCGTCGAGCTGGTTGCACTTAGCAGATACTATCATTATTTTCTCAGCCCGGAAAACTCAACTGGTTCCCACCCAATACGCGCTGTCAAAAGTCAAATTTATAACATGTTTATCGTGCACACCAGTGGTTCCTGGAAACAGAGATAAATCGAGAAGTGTCACACTTGTAAATAATTTGCTCTTGTTAAGTCGGCTGTTGAAGCCAAGCCTTTCTGAAGAAGGGTTTAGGCCGAAACGTCAAGCTTTCCCGCTCCTACGAAGCTGCTTGGCCTGCTGTGTTCATCCAGCTCCACATCTTATTATCCCTTTACATCACATGTCAGTTTTATTTTGACTTTTCACTCTCGACAAAATCAGGATTATGTGGAATGCAATATCATAGTGCAAGACCAACAGCCCTGTAATATTCCTCATACAGTACCTTCAGATCTGTCATATTACAGAACTGTAGATGTGTAACACCGCGGTAAACCATCTACAGTTCTGTCATATTACAATGCCCACCGTTCTGTAATACTACACCCACCATAACTATACACTGCCTACAGATCTATAATTCTACTATAGTTATGAATTACAAGAATTAGCTTTATTGTCATATGTACTCACATCAGTACAGTGAAAAGTTTACAAGTTGCCACTTACGCCTATCTCACGTACTAAGGTACCTAGGTATAGATTCTTAAGTACAAATTCTTAAGGAAAAAGAAATAGAAAAATTTAAAAAATGAAAAAGTCTAGCAATAAATTAGAAAAATAGAGAAATAAGAGTTTCACAACAACAGTCCCACCAACCCAGATCGTGCCAGGTTTCACCTCAAGGCCGCCAGTTGAGCCCACGTTGAAACTGGGAGTTTGAGTGTACACTGGGGCCGGGAGTCTGCACTAGCTTTCATCCTGGACATTGTCAAGGCCACCCAAGAATGGGAGGTAAAAAGAAAAAAAAGATCAAAAAGAGAAGGAGAAGAAAAAATGAAATGGATGGAACGGATGAGCTCCAGCTCAGGAGTCCAACACTACGATTTCATTCTGGGATCTTACTTATCCAACATGAACTTCAGTTTGAATCATAACATTTTCCTGAAGCTTTGCTAGTGCAAATGCTACTTGCCATTTATCAATCTATGCTGGAAAATTCCTCAAAGACTTGCTGTATTGCAGGCACAGGCTGTTTCATTATCTGAAGAGTGGTAAATTGAACTGAACATTTTGCAATCGTCATTAATTTTTTCGTACCTGCTGCTGATGGGGAGGTCATTAATGAAGTAGCTGAACCAGTTTTACGGCTAGGCCCTAAGGCGCTCTTGTAGAAATATCCTAGGCTAAAATGCAACAACAACAACATTATGCTAGGTATAATTCTGTCAAACGATGCTTTCATGTTGATGGCACTCAGTCTCAACTCATCTCTGGAATTCAACATATTTGTCCATGTTTGGTTGTAATGTTCGGAACAGGGTGGTGCTTTCAAAATCAAACTGAGAATCAGTAAGCAGGCATACCAATTCCTCTCTTTCCATGCACTACCTCACGTTCCCACTCGTCCATCTGCTACTTATACTGCAGTGACATACTTCTTCCTTCTAGTTCTGTTAACAAATCCTCTCCATTCATTCAAAACATCTCATTACCCCTACTAGGTCTTTACTTCCCATCCTTGCAGGAGAAACCACAGGAGAATACTTGGCAGACTGTTTATAGTGGAGTTCCACAAGTGTCAGTCTTATGCTTTTCATAATACAAATTATTAATATAGATGTTAGAGTACGAGGCACAATTTCAAAATGTATGGATGACATGAAACTTGAAAGTATTCTGAACCATGAGGAGGATAATGTAGAACTTCATAAGGATATATGAAAGTTGGTAAGATGGGTCAGCAGGCAATAGTTGAAATTTAATAGAGAGAAATGTGTAGTGATTCATTTTAGTGGGAAGAATGTAGAGATAACATAACTGGCACAAGTCTGGAGGGGTGCAGAGCTGGTGAACATTTGTGTTAATGGATGCAAATATCTAAGATGACTGGAAAAGTTTACAGTGTTTAATAAAGCATAATGTATGAACATATGAACTAGAAGCAGAAATTGGCGTTTCAGTCTCTCAATCATGCTCCACCATTTAATAAAACTTATGGCTGACCTGATGGCAATCTCAAATCCATATACCCAACTATCTTTGATGACATCTAAAGCCCCTTAGCTTAAGAAGAATCTATCTGCCGCTGCAACTAAAAATATTCAAAGACTCTGCTTCCGTCACCTTTTCAGGAAGATAATTCCAAAGACGATGACCTGCTGACAGAAAAAAATCTAAGTCCACTTCTTCTCTATGATTCACCTAATCTGTAACAGTGACTGCTGGTTCTGGATTCTCCGATAAAAGGAAACATCCTCTCGTTGTCAAGAACTCTCAGGATCGTAAATGTTATAATCAAATCACCTCTTAATCTTGTAATTTCAAAATATACAAACCTACCATGTCCAAAATTCTTCCTAAAACAATCCACCTCCTCATTACAGGTATTCACCTCATAAACCTTCTCTGAAATGCATCCAACACATTTATATATTTTTTAAATAATGTGAGCAATACTATGTACAGTACTCCAGATAGAATCTCACCAGTGTCTTGTATACCTGAAGCATATCCCCCACACTTTTATATTGTACTTCCTCATGATAACTGATAACATTCTGTTAGCTTTTCTAATTACATGCTGTACCTGCATATTAACATTTTGAGATTCACACACAAGGACACAAGATCCTTTTGCATTTCAAAGCTCTGCAAAATCTCACAATTTCCATTTTTTAAAATTCTCCCTGTCAAAATAGACAATTTCACATTTTCCAACATTATATTCCATTTGCTCCCTCTTTCCCCACTCACTTGACCTATTG
The DNA here is from genome assembly GCA_024137785.1 of Ginglymostoma cirratum. NCBI lineage: Eukaryota > Metazoa > Chordata > Chondrichthyes > Orectolobiformes > Ginglymostomatidae > Ginglymostoma > Ginglymostoma cirratum. The sequence goes on from JAHRHZ010000028.1 coordinate 20,781,216, forward strand.
ATATCTTTTTGTTCTCTCCTTATGTTCTCCTCACAACTTAATTTCCTTTCCGTCTTTATGTCCTCAGAATATTTGGCAACCATACTTTCCATTCCTTAATCTAAATTTGTTTATATAAAATATAAACGATAGATGTCCCAGCTGATCCTTTTAGCACACCAGTCATTTACATCATGCCAACGTGAAAAGAAAAACCCATATAGAACATAGAACATTACAGCGCAGTACAGGCCCTTCGGCCCTTGATGTTGTGCCGACCTGTGAAACCGATCTGAAGCCCATTTAACCTACACTATTCCATTATCATCCATCTGTTTATCCAATGACTATTTAAATGCCCTTAAAATTGTCTACTACTGTTGCAGGCAGAGCATTCCACACCCTTACTACTTTCTGAGTAAAGAACCTACCTCTGACATCTGTCCTATATCTATCACCCCTCAATTTAAAGCTATGTCCCCTCTTGCTAGCCATCACCATCCGAAGAAAAAGGATCTCACTGTCCACCCTGTCTAATCCTCTGATCATCTTGTATGTCTCTATTAAGTCACCTCTTAACCTTCTTCTCTCTAACGAAAACAGCCTCAAGTCCCTCAGCCTTTCCTCATAAGACCTTCCCTCCATACCAGGCAACATCCTGGTAAATCTCCTCTTCACCCTTTCCAATGCTTCCACATCCTTCCTATAATGCGGCGACCAGAACTGTACCCAATACTCCAAGTGCGGCAGCACCAGAGTTTTGTACAGCTGCAACATGACCTCATGGCTCCGAAACTCAATCCCTCTACCAATAAAACCTAACACACGGTAAGCCTCCTTAACAACCCTATATGCTTCCTCTCTACTTTTTATTGGACAGCCAATCTTCTGTCCATGGCACTGAATTAACCTCCTATATGATTAATTTTTATTTTCTGCAATAACCTTTGATGTAGCATCTTATTACACATCTTTTTAAATCTAAATACCATGCATCCACTGGTTCCCTTTACCCACAACAAGTGTCACCTCCTCAGACATGATTTTCCTTTCTCAAAAACATATGACTCAATCTTATTACCTTAAACCCGTCCTGCCATAATCTCTTTAATAACAGTTTCTAAAATGCTCCCTAGGACAGATGTTAATCTAACTGTCCTGTGTTTTCTGCTTTATGTCTCCCTCCTTTTAAGAGTGAAGGAGTTGTATTGTCTATCTTCCAACCTAAAGACTCTATGGCCAAATAAAGGAAGTTTTGGAAAATTAAAACCAGTGCAACAACTATTTCATGAACTTTTGGAATTTCTTTTGGAATCGGTAACAAGTCCATCAGGACCTGGGCACTCATCACCCCGTAGGTCCAAAGATTGACTCAATACCATTTCTCTGATGATTCTGATTTTCTTGAGTTCTTCCCTTCTTCGCTTTCCTGATTTATTGCTGCTTCTGGGATTTACTTTTATCCTCTTTGTGAAGACTGGAGCAAAAGACCTGTTCAATTCATTTACCATTTCAAATAATTAGGTGAACTGTTCTGCTGTACATTTCATATAATTAATTTGTTGCTTAGCAGTGAGAATTATTCATTATCCTGAATAGCAATAAGTTTCTTTTTATTGTAAGCACAGGTATATTCCTGATATTATTTGTCTTCCTAACAACAAATTGTTAGCTCTTCTTTTTTTTTAAACAAGAGATACCAAGAAATGTGAGGAAGAGAGATATTTTTACATACTTTTTGCCCATGAAAGTGGTGAAACAATCAATGATTTCTAAAGGAAACTGGATAGGTACATTAAGGAAATAAATGAACAGTGTTACAAGGATCAAGAGAGGAAATAGAGCTGACCAGATTGCTCTGCAAAATGTCACCATGGACTCAATGTGCTGAATACCCGACTTTGGTGCTATAATTGGCAATGGCTCTTAATATATACAGTCTAACTTTTAATGTAATCCAACTAGTTTATTCTCATTGCTCAAGAGAATAATCTTTTTAACTATTGTATTGCAACAGTTAGGTTTGGAGTATTGTAGTTACAATTCTAAAATGTGGAACCAAAGGAAGACCTTCCTTAATCTGAAACTGTTTGCTCAACAACAGGGTGGTGATTACTAGCACACACCAGCAAGTTGAACCATTGTTTAATAAATTATCTAACGTTACTCCTTCAATTTGTTACCAAGTTGACAAAGATTTGAGAGCAACTCATAGTCCTATTGTTAGCAGGCTCACAAGAAAATGGGGCAGCACCTCCACCTCCTCTAGTGTAGACTGATGCCAAGCGCTACATGCAAAATAGTGTAGCTACTGGAATCTGTACTGAAAGCAAAAAGTACTGGAGATCACAACGGTTCAGGCAGCATCTATAGAAAGAAAGCAAGCTAATGTTTCAATTTCAGATGACTCTTCATCAGAGCTGATGTGAAGTGTGGAAGGCAGCATTTAGGCCAAACAGCTCTTCTGTTCTACAGTTCAAGGTTTAGGAATAGAGGGACGTGGTGCATTTAACAAAGTCTTTGTTCCTGTTAGATTGCCATGGGAATTTTGGCCTTTGGTTGGGGGTAGGCAAACATTTCTTGTTTGTTTTTGTCCAAGGATGAAAATCTCTGATCTCCACTTTACAAGTAACAAGTAACAATTTATTTATTTAACCCTAACAATAAACAAATTAACAGAATTAGTAACAAACTGAACAATTCCCCCCTAAGGACTAACTGTTCCCTAACTGAACTAAATTCTATTGGAATGCTATTTAAATAAATACAAGTCCCACTTATACAAACCCAATAAATAAGACAACTATAAATTGAAACTTAATCTCTCCAACTTCGCACAGAATGTGTCTTCTGGAACACTGTCTTCTGTTGATCTCACACCACTAATGCTTTTCTTCTGCTGTCAGGGGTATTTTCTCTGTAATTTCTTCGGTGAGGACTTGAGCTAGAATTGCTATGGTACCTTTGACGGTGCTTTTTTAGAGAGCTTAATGATTTTGTGTGAGAGTTTTTCCCAGTTGGGCAAACTCATAGGCACAGGACTGAATATCAATCAGGAAGTCTGACATGCAGTGGGAGTTGGAATGTACCATGTGAAAACTGTTTTTTTCTTTTGGATGATATCATTAAGGGGCAGTGTCCAAATGAGAGTCAGGGAGTCAAGGATGAATTTTTGAAGAACACCTGGGCAGCAGTGCATGAGTTGCAAGAAAAGCTGTTGTAAACGCCACTCCAGCTATGATTATTATAGATAAGAATGGAACTAGGCAAGTGTAGTCCCAGCTAAATTACAGTGGAGAGGAATTGAAGCAGGATAGCTTTAAGATTGAGGAATTAGAGACACTTGAATTTTAAATTCTCCAAATGTAGAAAAAGAAATTTAAAGATTACCTCAAATTAATGAATTATTTGTGAGGTATTATACTGTACAAATAAGATCAGTTATCATTTCAAGCCTGCAAAATAAGAAGTCATAAATTGTAGTTAGTCTAAATAATCAATCATGAAAAATGCTTTTCCTTAGAAAATGATCACTGTTTGGAATAACCTGTTGGATGAAGTTGTGGAGTTGAACAATAAGATGGTTGGAACACTAACACTGCATCGTATTTTGCATTTTATTGAATTTAGAAGTTTCTTGGTATATTGCACTGCATTGTTCAAAACTAGATTAATGTGGTTGTTAGAGTGAACCCACTTTCTAGTTTTTGCAAATGAGCTTCTGAAAGAGGTGCAGCACAATACAATATAAGCAATCTACATTGCTGATTTCTCAGTTGTTGAGTGTCAGTGTCCAGAAACATTTGCAAACATCCAAGAGAGCATTTGGACCCAGGTACACTGGTCATTGCAGGATGCTGCTGTTAAAATTGAGGTTTTTCCTCCAAAATCTTGTCCCTCCCTATCTGTGTAGCCTTCTACAGCCCTGTGAAATCTGTGATTTTTATTTCTGACCTCCTGCAATCTTAATTATAATTGTTCTGCCACTTGTGGCAATGAGTTCAAAAATCAAGACCAAAATCTTTGAATTCTCCCCTAACCTTGCCTCTTTCTTGTATGACATAGAGTCATACAGTTCAACTAGTCCACGCTGGCCATGTTCCCAAACTAAACTTGTCCCATTTGCCTACATTTGGCCCATTCTCTCTAAACCCTTACTATTCATATACATATGCAAATATCTTTTAAATGTTGCAAATGTACCTGCATCCACCACTTCCTCTGACAGTTCATTCCACACGCGAACCAGTCTCTGCGTGACAACATTACGCATCCTCGACTCTGAATCTTTAAGCAAGCCTTTTGGTGTTTAAATTCTATACTTCTCTATTTTTCTGTACTTTTGGGGACTGAAATGTGAAAAGGACTGGTTGGTTTTAAAAACAAGAATTGTGGAAGGAATTGCTGGACTTTTTAGAGCCTAGTGATTGAAACTCATCAAGTTGCATATATCAAAGATGACGCAGCGTGGAGCAGGAGGAACACAGCAGTCTAGGCAGCATCAGAGGAGTAGGAAAGTTAACATTTTGAGTCCGGTGACCCTTCCTCAGAAGGATCCAAAACGTTAACTCTGATTTTTTTCTTCACAGATGCTGCCAGACCTGCTGAGCTCTTCTACTAACTTCTGTTTTTGTTCCTGATTTACAGCATCCGCAGTTCTTTGGGTTTTTATTAAGTCACATATACACTCCTCTTTGTTCAAAAAGTGGGGGAAACTGCAAATGAACTGGTACGAAGGAGTATTCATAAAGTGAGATGTGGCCAGCAACATGTAGCAACAGCAACCTTCCAGTCGCAAACCACTTCAACTCCGCCTCCTACCCCCTGGGTGACACGACCATTCTCGGCCTCCTCCAGTGTCACAATGACGCCACCTACAAACTGGAGGAGCAGCACCTCATATTCTGCCTTGGGAGCCTACAGCCCAATGGCCCAAATGTGGACTTTACCAGTTTCATAATCTCCCCACCACCGGCCTCATTCAATGAGCAACCCTGCCTCTCATCCCAGCCTCCTTGACCTGACACAACCTGTCCATCTTCTCTCCCACCTAGCCGCCCCTCCCATCCCACTGACCAATCCCCACCGCTACCTACATGCACTCACCTATCACCATCCCATCTACCTTCCCCAGCCCCACTCCTCCTCTCTCTCTTTATTTCCCAGTTTCCTTCGCCCTCCTCCATTTCTGAAGAAGGGTCCCAACCCAAAATTGTATCAGAGATAATAGGTACTGCAGATGCTGAAGAATCCGAGATAACAAGGTGTGGAAAGCTTTCCTGCTCCTATGATGCTGCTTGGCTTGCTGTGTTCATCCAGCTCTACACCTTGTTATCCCAACCCAAAATGTCAGCTTTCCTGCTCCTCTGATGCTGCCTGGCCTATTGTGTTCCTCCAGCTCCACACTGTGTTATCACTGACTCCAGCATTGGCAGTTCTTACTATCTACAAGTAATTGATTGTTATCTTGCATTGTATACAGTTGCAGATGACAAGAGTGTTGTGCGTGGCTCAGGATTTTTCTATTGATAACACAGCTCTGGGTTGCTTTACTGTGTTACAGGTGCTACCCAATTCCAAACAATCTGTGTTCAAGCTTCTCTGTAAAATTTTAAACACTGTCCACGTTATACTGCTGTGCGTCAACCTCAATGGCTTTCTTCACTGTCTAATCTAGTGATGGTATTGTGAGGAATTATTCTGAGTTTGAGCAAAGCATTGGAGATGATAGAAAAAGGACCTGGTCACAAGAGTAGGTTCATGACAAAATGGAAAGCACGGAGAGATCAACAAAACGTGTAAATGTAAGCTGGAATAAAGGCAGCAAGAATCGTATTAAATTGTAATGAACAGGAAAGAGGCTTTATTAGCTGAGCAACAGCATGGAATAAGAAGACAGGTCGATTGATAAAGACAAGTGGGGAATGGCTAATTGTGAGCGTGAGGAATTAAATAACTAGAGACTGCAGTTGAAAAAGGAAGAAAATCATAGATGCACTGAGTGAGGTTGAGATGAGGAAACCATGTTTTCATGAAGAACAGTTGTAGGCAGTACCAAGAAAGACAGGAAGGTTGCAAAATGCAGTTAAAAGTGGAGTGGGTAGAATGTAAAGCTGGAAGCTATATTTTTCCCCATCCTGCCAGTTTACTATTTAAATTAGATTTGAAAATTTCCTTCTACATTACACTGTCTGCACTCTTAAAAGCCATGAAGAAATATACAAGAAGAGCAACTGGTGCCCGTAGTTTTATTTAAGTAAAATTGCAAATAGGTAAAAGACAAACTAACGGAATAAATTCCACAGGATTAGAGAGGCCCCACAATGATGAGAGACAGATCACATACAGTATATTAAGACTTCTTGGGAGTAATACTTTGGACAGTAACTAATGCAGTATTAGTTCTAAATATCTTGAATTAAAGAGCTATTCATGAATCTTTGAGATTGCTTCTTTAAGGCAACGTTTAAACTCTGCCACGATGGAATTGAAAGGTGGATATTGAGCTGGCTAAACAGTTCATCCTGCAACTAAGCATTTCTACAGAGAGAATAACTAGTTTTTGTAATATTTTCTCAAAGGGTCTATTTCACACCGTGGGAAGTCTTTGTGTACCAATTTAGATTTTTAATCATGCATTATTGAACTCAAATTTGTTCAGAAGTCTGACTTCAGAACCTTGTGCTACTAATCTACAGTTGATTTGATCATATACAAATTGTTTCCATTGAATATACTCCCGCAGCTAATTGGCTGGACAAGTTTTTATTTCTTGAAATTCATTCAAATTTTCCAACAGTTGCATATTCAAAAATGAACTGACCTAATTTAGCAATTGAACATTCCTAAATCTTTGGAAGTATCTTTTCTCCCTTTATTAAAATTATTAATGCCCTCAGCAGATTTTTAAAATTAAAGATATGACTTTAAAAATCATAAAGGCTCAGAAGCTTGTAACTCCTTTGGGGAATTTCTCTGCTACTTCCTGCTGTTGACTCGGATGTAGTGTTCCAGTATCTTGCCAACTCATCAAGTGTAAACCCAGAAAGTAAGCTGTAAAAACTATTTCATTTGGCTAGGCCTAATGTGGTTAACACTCAATATATCTGCAACTGAACTTCTGAGTAAGGTTATGGATGCCCTACCCATTTGAAGGCTGTCTGACTTATTGGAACATGTCCTTCCTTTCTCACTGAGATCAGTTTGATAAGATTGACCAAGCATTTAACTTGGTTAATCTAAGCTGACAGTTCAGTGCAGCACTGAGATCAGACTGTATTTTAGGGTGTGCCTTTTTTTGATAGCAACATTAAATTAAGGTCCTAGCTGCCTCTTAGACTGGATGTAAAAGATCTGAAATCCTTTTATGATGAAATGTCTGCAGTTTCTGAACAACAAGTATTCCTTTACTGACACTGCGAGGGGTCACTAACTAGTCATTTGTTCTATTACTGCTTGAACAAACTTGTAAATTAGTTTGCATACAGTAATGATTGTGCAGCTGATAACAGTAACAATAAAAGTAATGCACAGCAAAGCCCGATGGGCTGTCCAGAGGGTATAAAGTTGTTACATATTACAAATCTTTCTTGGGCCTCAGATGATGTATTGCTTCCACTCATTGGGCCATCAGGAAAACATTGTAGAAATGATTCCAAAAGTAGCATCAGATTGCTGCAATCTGTGGGTAATCCTATGAGGAGATCTGTCAGGAAATATTATGTTGGTCTGTCTGGTGCCATCCACTTACAACAGCTGTGGTCCAAGACATGGTACGGAAACCAACATTAATCAGTATAGCTAAATTAAGATCTGCAAAATAATCAATCCTCATTAGTTCCAAATCTCATAACAAGAATTAGTGATAGTGTCCAGTAATTTTAGAATGGTCTGTTCCCTGTAAGCAGAAATACAGAGGAACGTAATGTAACAGAATGATGGAACTGTGTTCTGAATGGCCTATTTTGTTCATAGAGCATGAGCTGAGTCAAGGTGATATAACAATGGATGGCTAAAAGCTTGGTTATGGAGTCATAGAGATGTACAGCAGAGTCCAACTCATCCATGCTGACCAGATATCCTAAATTAATCTAGTCCCATCTGCTAACATTTGGCCCATAGCTCGCCAAACCCTTCCTATTCATATGCACATCCAGATGTCTTTTAAATGTTGTAATTGTACCAGCCTCCACCACTTCCTCTAGCAGCTCATTCCATAAACGCACCTCTAATTTTTGACTCCTCTCCCCTGAGGAAAAGACCTTAACTATTCACCCTATCCATGCCCCTCATGATTTTATAAACTCTACACCATCACCCCTCATCCTCTGACACTCCAGGGAAAATAGCACTAGCCTATTCAGGCTCTTTCTATAGCTCAAACTTTCCAACCCTGACAACATCCTTGCATATCTGAACCTTTTCAAGTTTCATAGCATCTTTCCTATATCAGGGAGACCAGAATTGAAAGTAGTATTCCAAAAGTGGCCAAACCAGTGTTCTATATAGCCACAACATAAACTCCCAACTCCTGTATCCAATGCGCTAACCAGTAAAGGCAAGCATACCAAACACCTTCTTCACTACCCTGTCTGCCTGTGATTCCATGTACAAGGAACTATGAACCTGCCTTTCAAGGTCTCTTTGCTCAGCAACACTCTGCAGGACCTTACCATTAGGTGTATAAGTCCTGCACTGATCTACCCAACCAAAATGCAACATATCACATTTATCCAAATTAAACTCAATCAGCCACATTTACAACATTTGGAACAATTTTTAAACTTGCTGATCGCTTGGAACTTGGAAATGTAGGAAACAGTGAGCATGATAGTTACATATTCCAAGAGGACATAGAAGTCAAGTGGACCGTGCGGATACATGGCAGAAAGGTGTAGAGTGATATATTTTGGCAGGAAAGATATAGAAGCAATACATGCTAAGTGACACCAATTTGTGTTTGTGCACAAATCTTTGAAGGTTAACACAACAGTCAATACAGTATGTGGGATTCTGGGTGTTATAAATTGTATAATATACAAATATATTAGAATATGCAGTACAAAAATGAGAAAAAAATGTTCAATGCTAATTTTACTCTACATGTCCATTTTAATTTTGGTGACCACATTTTAAGGACAAAAAGGCTTCTGAGAAGGTGCGGAAGAGATTTATTAGAAAAGTTTTTAGATAAAGGATTCCAGTTACGTAGACTAAATAATTTGGAATCAATCTCATGAGAGCAGAAAAGGCTGGAGGAGATTTTATAAATGTGTTTGGAGTCAATGTTTTGAATGGTTGAAGGCTGATAAAATGCGTTATAGTGATTGGCAAAAGAAACAAAGATGACATAATACCTAGAACATAGGAATTACACATGCCACTGCAAGGCTTCATTGCGTACAGAGAAAACTTCTGGGGAGAATTGTAGAGCTGTATTGCTTTAGTTTTGTTTAGAAAAGAATTCCATTATATCCTGGCAATGCTGGAGACTAATTCCCAACAGACTTAGAAGTTAAATTCTTCATTTCCATCTTTAAAATGAATGAATAGAAAATTCACAGCTATGCCCTATTTTCCTATTGAATACTCTTAGCATGTGCCAGCAGCACAGCAGTGGCAATTGTACATAAATCACATAGACATAGAACCTGTACAGTGTGGAAACAGGCCCTTTGGACCAACAAGTCCACACTGACGCTTGGAGCATCCCATCCAGACCCAACCCCTTATAATCCACCTAAGCTACACATCCTTTGAACACTACAGGCAATTTAGCATGGCCAATCTACCTAGACCTGCACATCTTTGGACTGTGGGAGGAAACCCACACAGACACGAGGAGAATGTACAAACTCCACACAGACGGTCACCCGAGGATAGAATCGAATCCAGGTCCCTGGTGCTGTGAGGCAGTGGTGCTAACCACTGAGCCACCATGCCACCCATGTCTAGAGTTAGAACAATGTGAAGAAAGATAAAGTTACAAGTACGCCTCTGTTTATCAGAATGTTGTCAAGTAAATTCATGATTTTTAATTTGCAGGCTGCAATAAATACTGAGAAGTATGCTTAATGCAGAGGCATAATTGTCACTTGGAAAGATCATTAGAACATTATGAGGACAAATTCCATGTTTGTATACTCAAACAAAAACTGCAAACAATAGGTTTTAATTTTTTACACAGAATTTTTGCCAGAATGTTTTCATTTTTTTAAGAAATGATTGCAGTGGGACGTCAAGTCATCATCAAGGAAGATAACGTGATCAAGTCAAAATACAAGCAGCTCGAAGGTGAATGTGAAATTCTTAGGCTGAAGGAAAACCTTCTTAAAAAAGCAGAGCAGTACGTAGATGAAAATAATCTTTAAAATTTTCTAAATTTTAACAAATATCATACATGTTTCAATTAATAATCCAACATTGTGTATGAAAATATTAATTATGCTAAAGAACTCAAATTATAAATCTGTGAATTTAACCTGTTCTCAAGGGGAAATGATGGGCGTGTGGTATTATGGCTGGAATTTGAATCCAGAGATCCAGATGATGTTCTGGGGTCCCAGGTTCAAAACCCACTAGGGTAGATGGTGGAATTATAATTTGAAGAAACATCTGGAATGAAGAGCCTAACAATGACCATGAATCCATTGTTGATTGTTGGAAAAACCCATCTGGTTCACTAATGCCCTTTAGAGAAGCAAACTGTCATCCTGAGATAACAAGGTGTAGAGCTGAATGAACACAGCAGGCCAAGCAGAATCAGAGGAGCAGGAAGGCTGATGTTTCGGGCCTAGACCCTTCTTCAGAAATGGGGGAGGGGAAGGGGGTTCTGAAATAAATAGGGAGAGAGGGGGAGGCGGATGGAAGATGGATAGAGGAGAAGATAGGTGGAGAGGGGACAGACAGGTCAAAGAGGCGGGAATGGAGCCTGTAAAGGTGAGTGTCGGTGGGGAGTTAGGGAGGAGATAGGTCAGTCTACGGAGGACGGACAGGTCAAGGGGGCGGAATGAGGTTAGTAGGTAGGATATGGGGGTGGGGCTTGAGGTGGGAGGAGGGGATAGGTGTGAGGAAGGACAGGTTAAGGAGGTGGGGACAAGCTGGGCTGGTTTTGGGATGCGGTAGGGGGAGGGGAGATTTTGAAGCTTGTGAAATCCACATTGATACCATTGGGCTGCAGGGTTCCCAAGCGGAATATGAGGTGCTGTTCCTGCAACCTTCGGGTGGCATCGTTGTGGCACTGCACGAGGCCCAGATGGACATGCCGTCTGAGGAACGGGAAATGGTTTGCGACTGGGAGGTGCAGTTGTTTAGTGCGAACCGAGTGTAGCCTCTGCTTGGCTTCCCCGATGTAGAGAAGACCACAAAGGGAACAGCGGATGCAGTATCCCACATTAGCAGATATGCAGGTGAACATCTACTTGATGTGGAAAGTCTTCTTGGGGCCTGGGATGGGGGTGAGGGAGGAGGTGTAGGGGCAGGTGTAGAGCTTCCTGCGGTTGCAGGGAAAAGTGCCGGGTGTGGTGGGGCTGGAGGGGAGTGTGGAGTGGACAAGGGAGTCCCGGAGAGAGTGGTCCCTCCGGAAGGCAGATAAGGGTGGGGAGGGAAAAATGTCTTTGGTGGTGGGGTCGGATTGCAGATGGCAGAAGTGTCAGGGGATGATGCTTTGGATCTGGAGGTTGGTGGGGTGGTACGTGTGGACGAGGGGGATTCTGTTTTGGTTGTTATTGCAGGGACGGGGTATTCGGGATGAGTTGTGGGAAATGCGGGAGACACGGTCGAGGGCGTTCTCGACCACTGAGGAGGGATGTTGCAGTCCTTGAAGAACGAGGACATCTGAGATGTACGGGAGTGGAATGCCTCATCCTGGGAGTAGATGCGGCGGAGGCGAAGGAATTGGGAATAGGTGATGGCATTTTTGCAGGAAGGTGGGTGGGAGGAGGTGTCTTCTAGGTAGCTGTGGGAGTCGATGGAAACCTGGAAACTGATATCCATTTCAAGCTAACCACCTGGAAACCGATATCCATTTCAAGCCCAAGCAGCAAAGTCACAAAGTGTACCATGGTTAAAAAAAAATTAGAGTGTCATTCTCAGTTTCTTGAAATGAAGATGATATCTGCCAGGCTTTATGATTTGTGTGTGCTTACGTGACACAGCAGGCCATCCTGAAAATGCAGATTTGGGCAGAGAGAACATTTTTTGCAGGTAGTTGGAGAGAATGCTGCAACATATATAAATTTTGTTCAGTTCCTCGCGCATACTGAGGTCAATTCTTCTCCTTTTAAGTGAGGCCTTCAGAATGCCCTGAAAATGTTTTTTCTGTTTACAAGATTGGGTCTCATTCTTAAGGTGCAAAAAGACAATCTGTCATAGCCAGTTATTTGGCATAAATATCTTCCATGTTCAGAAAACTTCATATCCAGTTATTGTGTTTTTACATGTACTTTCTCAATGACAAATTTCTCTGCCTTCATTTTTGTTACTTGTCACTGTCTAATTACAGGTACTAACCACATGATGGCACTGTTGTACACGTCCCTAGAAAACTTCTTCTGAAACAATTTTGCTGCTTAGTTACAGCAATTGAAATCTCTTTCCAATGAAATATTGAAAATAAATAATAAATTTAAACAAAAAACCTTACAATAACATTCATCCATTCGGTTCAATTTTCCAAACCACATCCTTTCTCATCATCCAGACTTGGATTTGATATTTGTACCATGTTGTTCCTGATCTATTAAACCTCTGGAATGTTTACATGCGAGCGTCATCATTAACTCTAGGTCTAATTCAGTAATTGTTACTTAGAAATCATGGATCTACACTACCCTCAGGGCAGCAGGTCAAAATAAGCCCTTTAATGCTGGTGCACAGCTACTCCTGGCTTGTTTCCTTGGATTAAACATTATTAAAGTGGGCACCATGACACAAGAAAACCCATCTAAAAATGGCACTCAGCAGAAATGTTACATAAAGAAGTTGCAGTAATTCTATACAGATAAATTGCTACCTTTGATCAAACAAAAATTAAATAGAATCTTAGCTTAACTTAGGAACCTGATGTAACTACTAACAAGCCCATAGATGGAAAATAATTGTTAGAAACTGTGTAGACTGATAAAATGACATGCTAAGAGAACAATAGCATGCCCCTAAGCAATAAATCTTGAAACTGAAATTAATGCTACTCACTGGAAAAATGTATAGCAAAAGTCTTTACCGTCGTAATTGGATTTCCTGAGGGAAAAGGTGCTATAAACTACACACATTGCACTGAGATCACCATAAGGGAGCAGATTCATTAACAGAAATGCATCCATTCAGTAAATGTACAAATCATCTGTGATCATTGCTACCACATCTTAAGGGTCTGTCCTCAGTCGCCTGGAAGATGCCAAGAAGCCTATACCATTGATAACTCTTGGGTTGCGACTTCATTCTAATAGCCATATACCTGACAACGATGGCTTCTTGGAGATAAGTTCTAGCCTCCACAACCATGGTAATATAACTGACTGAGGCCAAGTGAACGTGAGGATCTGGTGAGGAACTTTTGGTAAAAGTAGGTAAAATGTATCCCCTTCTTCCAGCAAAACCATCATGGAGCTGACGATTGGTCTATGAAGATGAGCTGCCAATGCATGCAGCATCTGGGGACTGGGGCTTCACAGTACATTCCAGTGTGCTGCAACATCCATGCGCAATTTGTTCTGCCCAACTGGAATAGGCAAAGAAAGTATATGATGGGATCCTGCTGAGTGGGAAAGCAACAGCAGTCTTCTTAGGAGAAAGATGAAGGCATTGAGTAAGAGAAACATCACATCACATGACAGAACGGTGTACAATTGGGTACAACTAACCATTCTTGCAGCTGTAGTTACTTTAACAGTTGACCAGATAGGCAACACATTTATGATCGTGAGATTCCGTTTCCAACAAAATATCACCTGTTCTACCTATGAACCCTCAGAAGCATTTCTTTTGTTTCCATCCCACAACCTCTGCTGTAAAGGCTACTCTGGTCTGGAAACATTTGGCCTGGTGCACAAAGTCAGTGATAAATCCCAGAAGTCCTCATGTAAGCGTCCAGGTTTTTTGTGTATCTATTAAACCTATTACCAATTTCATGTCTAAAGCAGGCCACAATAACTACATCCCTCCCATTCATCCACTGTTTTTCTAACATTAAAATCCACAGATCCTTTTTTTTAAGTTCGCCAAAAATTGTTAGGAAACTTTTTAAATTAAGTACATTAAAAGTGAATGTTCTTAAATATGTGAGCTCAACTTTCAAAATTTGTAAACTACCAAAGTAATATAGATTCCTATACACTCTGTGTTCTTTGGGCTAATTCTTTCATAGAATGCAATAAAACAAAATTACCTATCCTACTTGCACCTTCTAGCATGCCATGGTTAGTCAGGGGCTCTAGAGCTGCAAACTAAAGATATTAAATAAAGCTACTCTAGAACAGTGAGAATTACAATAATTATTTGATATTGAGAATAGTAAATTTCAGTTAAAAAGTGTGTTCATATTGTTTTTAAGAATACATGTATACCAAATTTCTAAAAGATCATTATGTCTGTTTCAGAAGTATATTGATAGTTTATCATATTTCAGTACAAGACATTACATACCGTAGGATCATCTTCAAAGTGTAAACATTGGATAATATTCAACATCATCTTTCGTTGTCTTCAGCTCAAAACAAATCTAAATTACTGCATTTTGTACAAAGATTGAGATCCCAAATTTTTTAATAACAACTTGCACTTATTATATAAAATAAAACAGAAAAAGCTGGAGAAACTCAGCAGATTCAAAGAGACTTTGGACTCAAAACATTAACCTGATTCTCTCCCCACAGATTGTGCAGCACTTCTTGTGTTTCTCCACTATTTCCTACTTTTATTTCAGATTTCCAGCATCCATAGTATTTTGTTTTTATTTACTTGCACATCGCCAAACATGTTCAAGGTGCTTCAATTTTGATTAGCATAAAAAAAAAGGAACTGCGGATGCTAGAAAACAGAAACAAAATCAGAAATAGCTAGAAAAACTCAGAAGGTCTGGCAGCATCTGTGGAGAGAAAGTTGAGTCAATATTTTGGGTCCAGTGACCTTTCTTCAGAACTGAGATTGTCATAGGTATATACAGATAATATGCATGGTTAATTAGATTCCATCAGAGGTAATAAGGATTGGAAACTAAAATGGTACATGTATACAATAGGAAAATAAAAAAAAATGACTTCTGCTATTAACAAAGTAAACTCATTTTGAATTGACTGAAAAAATTAAAAATTAAAATCAGATTTCCATCTTTAATAGCAAAAATCTTGTGTTCTCTGTCTCTTTGAGACTAAAGCATTAATGAGTTAAATCAAAAACTCTTCAGATCTATCAAAAACAACTTCAGAATTATTTTCTGTAACATTTTTGGGCAATTTAGATAAAGATAAAATTAAGTACCAAAGTTAAAATTGATGTTCCTTAATTTCTATTTCAGGTCAGCCATTTTGAAACAGGTTACATTCACTAATGTAAGAGTCACGCCTTGTTACAACCAAGACAAATTTATTCTTTACAATTGAGCAAAGATTGATCTTGAATGCTTTAAAAAAAACTATTTGTCATTGGCAAATTGTTAACAGTAACAATACAATATTTATCGGCTACATGCAGTTATCCTGAGAAAATAATGGTGCACTGTCTTCTTGAAGTAAACCAAACTATGACTACGGTCTGAGAGTCTACTTCAGAAGGCACTAAGAATGAATTACATCATTTGGGATTCATGAATAAGCTAGCCTAAACAGGGTGGCATATTCCCTTTCCTGAATGACATCAGTAAGCCAGTTGTTACATTTAAAGAACAATGGAGCAGCTCACACGGTCATACGCTAATTGTTAGGCATGAATCATCAAATTTATTGAATTCAGTTGCACACTTTGCCATTGCAGTCATTTCTATAATTTGCCTTTTAACTTTACATTTCTTTTTGCTACATAATAACTTGTGTGCATGGCATGGTGAAGACAATGTGCTGTTGTTGAATGTGATACTCTAACTTTTGATGACGCTGAATTATTCCTTTGATAGTGGAATGGAAATGGAATATTACTCTAAATTGTGATAAGTAACTCATTCAGGATACAGGATTCAGAACTTCCTTTGGCATACTTACAGTCAAATTATTTCAGAACAGATATTAAAATGAATGGAGGATCATCTTCAAATTTCTAACACAACAAAATGCTATAAAAGACTGATCAGATCAAGAGTCTGTTCAGAACCTGAACAGTGACTCAAGTTCAGCAAATCTACACTATCAGATAAAAAGTTTGATTTATATTAAAGTTTGATGTTTTAAAAATATGAAGTCATGCACAATTAACTTCTCAACAGATGTTAATTTTGCAATAAATGACCTCATCTTCAAGTTGTTCATTGGAAAATACACCCATGCATCTATTCTTAACAGGATGTTTCAACTGGGAGGTACAGGAAACAATGAATAAGCATTCAAATGTCATGTTTCAGCTTTAGTTTCAAATATGACAAATAATACCTCTTTGTTAATCATCAAATAGAAAAGAAACAAGAAATCAAGGGTTTGTTTTAAAACTGGAGGATAAACCTTTCCTTTGTATAATTTAAAGTTTAATTCTTTTATGAAGATTCACAGGTACAATACATAGTGCAAGGTGAAGAAAAGCCAAAATCAGGCCTAGTCTAGTCAAAAACTCTATAGCACTTGCAGTTTAAGGCAGTTAACAGTAAGTTTCCAGAAGCAGGACATCAATCAGTAATTCACATAGAAGTCAAAATAAAAGTGACAATAACTTATTCAAGGACCTACTGCATCCCTTAAAATCCAACTGCAATTAGTGTGGTACAAAAATATTTACAATATGTTCAAATAAACTATGGAACAACAATTTTTTTAAACAGACAGTATTCACTTCTAAGTCACAGTTTCCAGTGGACATTTTTATACAGCAACATTGACTGCACACATATCAAAAATGAAAACTAGCCTTTAGAAAACTCAGGTTTTAATTAAAGTGCAATTATACAAAGGATAGAAAGCCTAGCATGAAAGCTTTACTCCTTGATAAACCAAATAAGTTAAATTAAAGTAAAATACTGCAGATGCTAGAAATCTAAAAGAAAACAAGAAAATGCTGGAAATACTCAGCAGGTTTGGTAGCATCCATGAGGACAGCAGCAGTATTCATGTTTTAGATTAATGGCAATGTTAACAGTTACCTTTTCACAGTTGCTGTCAGAACTGCAGAGTATTTTCAACATTTGGGGTTGAAAATAACAACAGTTGCATCAAATTTGCTTTGTAATAAATCTGAGAAGTTAGGTGCTTCAGTTCATTTGCTTAAAAATGTGATTAACTGAAGTAGGACTTTGTCAGAAGTTTACATTGAAAATGAATGCTATTTAAAGTTTTGACGTATAGGGGAGAAAGTGTAGAGAATTAGAAAAGATCTTAACATTAGTCAAACTTGAATGCATGCTAGATGGTGGAACAATAACTGCATTAACATATGGTTAGAAAAGATCAGAAATATAGCAAGAAAACAAATCTTAAATGTTAACTGTATCTCTTTTCACAAACGCTGCCAGGCTTTTGAGTATTTTCAGTCTTGTTTTTATTTCTGCAAATGTTTGTTGGACAAACAGCATTTAATCATGATTCATAAAACCACAGCAACACTTAGCATTTTAAGTTTCACTTTTGCATGTATGGAGACATATTTAACAAAAACATTTGTTTACATAACACCACTGCTATAATGACACAACATTCTAAACTGGATCAAAGTAATATCCCAAAATAAATCAGGTGAAATTAGGGCATATGACCAAAAGCTTGGAAAAGGAAGGTAGTTTAGAGGGGCATTTTAATATGACGAAAGAGAAATAAAGAAGTGTGAGGTTTAAGGAGGGAACTGTAGAATTTAGATGCAACCACAGTAGGAGGAGCAAATAAAAATGCAGATGCTCAAGAGATCAGGATTAAAAACAAGGGTGTGGGGCTGTAGGACGTTAGGGAGGACTAAGGCCATGACCTTATAAAAAAGGAGGAAAATTTTTAAAAAAGTTTCTTAAATGCGGAGTCAGTGTAGGTGAGCAAATGTAAAGATGAAAGGTAAGTTTGATTTGCATGTGCAGGGACATGCAAGAATTATAGATGACCTTTGTTTAGATGGGGAAGAATGTGAGAGGTTAGCCAGGAACCATAGTCAAGTTTACAAGTAACAAAAACCTGGATGAAAGTTTCAACAACAGGTGAATATAGGTAGGGGCAAACTCGAGCAATGTTACCCAATTAGGAATAGGTGATTATAGTGAAGGTGCAAATATGATTGCAAGTTCACCCCTGGGTCAAATATGACTCCAAAGTTATGAGCAGTTTGATGGCTCAGCCTCAGACAGTTGCAAGAGAGAGAGCACAACAGGAAACAGAGTTTGCAGACGGTGTTTGAAGACAATTAGTTACGTTTTTAAGGCACAATTGTAGGAAATTTCTGCATATGTCAATTAAAATGTGGCTATCCCTGATCAGTTATGCGAGTCTGTGATTCTGTAAGTTGATGTTTACCCTTTATTGCAGTCATAAGTGTTTGACCACTAACAGTGTCGTAACCATTTGGTAAGTACATTGGAGGACCACAATTTTCAGCAGTGTAAAACATAGACAAAGACATATTTTAAACATCATTTTAATGTTCACACCAATCCCAATAATACAACAAATCTCTCACCAGTATTCAAACCCATGTAACTAAAATATTCTTACAAAATTTGAAACATTAGTTTATAATATAATTGGAAACTGCTACAACTTGGCTAGACTTAATAATTGAATATCACAATTAAATTGGGTGAATGTTACATGTATTTGCTAAGTTACAATTTCTGCCGAATTTTACATATGACTAAGTAAATTAATAATGTCCTTCAAGAAGACCGGCCTTGTACTTAAAAAGCAGTTTACATGAACCCAGGACGTTTTTGGAAGCTTCAAAATAAATTAAATATGATGAAGTATATTTACTATTCTAATGCAGAGAAACAAAGCAGTATAATTGTGTAATTAGCCATGCAATAAATAAACTGATAATTTGCTGTCTGTTGTGATATTGGTTAATGGATAAATGTTGGTCAAGTCACCAGGGAACACTTTGCCTCATATAGTGCCATAGCATTTTTTTACAATCACCTGATAGGGAAAATGTGGCTTGGGTTTAAGGTCTTATTCAAAAGACAACACCTACAATAGTGTAATACATCCACAGCATTGCACTGAAATGTCAGACTAATATCATGCACTCAGTCTTCTGTGTGCAACTTGAATCTCAGGTCTTCAGATTCAGAATTAAGAACTCAGAGCCACAGCTGACCACAGGACTAATGCATAAATCTGGGAAGACATGTAAGTAGTCTTGAATTAATAAAGAATGTATGCACCACAAGTTGATAATCACATTAACATGAAAAGGAACTAGACTTTGAGATGCTTTATACATACAGACATGTAATACTTGCCTAAAAATCTAGGCTGTTGTCATTTTTCCAAAATTACAAAAATAAACTTACTTCAAAAATATATCATTGCCTGTGAAGTGCTTTGGGATGCCTGGTCACTGAAAAAAGTACTATATAAAAGTAAGTCTTTTATAATTTATTTCATCAACAAACTTAAAAGAGAAGCAGTGAGAAGTTATATTGACATGTACCCTTACACTTGCAACTAATCAATGGCTCTGACCAAGTTAAATTGGCTTGGCAAATGACAAAATTTGGAGTGCTGTCATTCTAAGTTTAACCTGGCAAACATTCGTAATAAACAACTTGGCCCACAGAGAAACCTTGCTAAACATGATACTGATTCAGTAGGACAGCAGATTTAACAATGGACGTTTTTGGCACTGACCTGCAAAGATCAAGACTATTTTACCATTTATGCTATAAATTACCATGATAGTAGAGAAATATGGACTATAAATTTTCAATGTTCAGCATCTGATTTTAATATCTGAGGTTTTCATGCACTAAAATTGTTTTTAAACAAAACGGAGAAAGCATTAACTTAAGATCGGCGCAATGATCATTTCATGAAGTTATGCCAAGCTCGTGAAACAAAAGAAACAAAGAAGGACAGTTTGAGCCAAAATTAATATTTTCTCAAATGGTACTGAAACTCCAACAAGCCTGAAGAAAGAGATAAAAGGTACTGCAGATGCTGGAGAATCCGAGATAACAAGCATGGGGCTGGATGAACACAGCAGGTCAAGCAGCATCATAGGAGCAGGAAGACTTGACGTTTCGGGCCTAAACCCTTCATCAGAAATGGGGGAGGGGAAGAGGGTTCTGAAATAAATAGGGAGAGGGGGGAGGCGGATAGAGGATGGATAGAGGAGAGGATAGGTGGAGAGGAGGCAGACAAGTCGAAGAGGCGGGGATGGAGCCAGTAAAGGTGAGTGTAGGTGGGGGGGTAGGGAGGAGATAGGTCAGTCCAGGGAGGACGGACAGGTCAAGGGGGCGGAATGATGTTAGTAGATAGGAGATGGGGGTGTGGCTTGAGGTGAGAGGAAAAACAGGTTAGGGAGTTGGAGATGAGCTGGGCTGGTTTTGGGATGCGGTTGGGGGAGGGGAGATTTTGAAGCTTGTGAAATCCACATTGATGCCATTGGGCTGCAGGGTTCCCAGGCTGAATATGATTTGCTGTTCCTGCAGCCTTTGGGTGGCATCACTGTGGCATTGCAGGAGGCCCAGGATGGACATGTCATCTGAGGAATGGGAGGGGGAGTTGAAATGGTTCGCGACTGGGAGGTGCAGTTATTTGTTGCGAACTGAGCGCAGGTGTTCTGCAAAGCGGTCCCCAAGCCTCTGCTTGGTTTCCCCGATGTAGAGGAAGCCACAACGGGTACAGCGGATGCCGTATACCACATTGGCAGATGTGCAGGTGAACATCTGCCTGATCTGGTAAGTCTTCTTGGGGCCTGGGATTGGGGTGAGGGAGGAGGTGTGGGGGCAGGTGTAGCACTTCCTGCGGTAACAGGGAAAAGTGCCGGGTGTGGTGGGGCTGGAGGGGAGTGTGGAGCGGACAAGAGAGTCACGGAGGGAGTGGTCCCTCCGGAAAGCAGATAAGGGTGGGGAGGCAAAAATGTCTTTGGTGCTGGGGTCGGATTGCAGATGGCAGAAGTGTCGGACGATGATGCGTTGGAATTGGAGGTTGGTGGGGTGGTACGTGAGGACGAGGGGGATTCTGTTTTGGTTGTTATTGCGGGGAGGGGGTTTTAGGGATGAGTTGTGGGAAATGCAGGAGACATGGTCGAGGGCGTTCTCGACCACTGATGGGGGGATGTTGCAGTCCTTAAAAAACGAGGACATCTGAGATGTACAGGAGTGGAATGCCTCATCCTGGGAGCAGATGCGGTGGAGGCAAAGGAATTGGGAATAGGGGATGACATTTTTGCAGGAAGGTGGGTGGGAGGAGGTGTATTCTAGGTAGCTGTGGGAGTCTGTGGGCTTGAAATGGATATTGGTTTCTAGGTGGTTGCCAGAGATGGAAACAGAGAGGTCCAGGAAGGTGAGAGAGGTGTTAGAGATGGTCTAGGTGAACATAAGGTTGGGGTGGAAGGTGTTGGTGAAGTGGATGAACTGTTCGAGCTCCTTGTGGGAGCACGAGGCAGCGCCCATACAGTCATCAACGTAATCTAGGAAGAGATGGGGTTTAGGGCCAGTGTAGCTACAGAAAGTAGAACTGACTGGATCGCTCTGCAGAGTGTCACCATGGACTCAATGTACCAAATACCCTACTTTTGTGCTACAATTGACAATGACTCTTAATATATACAGTCTACTCTTGTAACGTAATATAACTGGTTATTCCCATTGTTCAAGAGAGTGATCTTTTAACTATTGTGTTGCAACAGTCAAGTTAGGAGTATTGTAGCTAGAATTCTAAAAGGTGGAACCAAAGAAAGACCTTCTTTAATCTGAATACTGTTTGTTCAACAACAGGGTGGTGATTAATAGCACACACCAGCAAGTTGAACTTTAGTTCCTCAACTTGTTACCATGTCGACAAAGATTTGAGAGTAACTCATAGCCCCATTGTTCGCAGCCCCACAAGAAAATGGTGTGGCAGCTCTGACAATTCTAATGTAGACCGAGGCCAAGTAACTCCTCTGTTCCACAGTTCAAGGTTCAGGAATAGAGGGAGGTGGTACATTTCACAAATTCTTTGTTCCTGTTAGATTGTCACGGGAGTTTTGGTCTTTCGCTGGGGCTATGCAAACATTTTTATTCGTATTTCAAATAGATATGAATTTTAACCTCTATCTTGCTCCTCAACAGCTACTGTTCTTAACCTACAAATTCTTTTTTGAAATGTTTTTCAGGAAAGGAGAAATGTTTTTGTTTCAAAATTTAAGTTGTTTTTTTTTCTGCATTTAGTATTGTTTATCGAATGCCTTGATTGCAATCTTAATTTTGTGCACAGCAATTTCTGTCTAGCTGTAATGCTGGAACCTTCCTTTTCCCAATTGTGAAAATTGTCATTAGGCACAGGATTGAATATCAGTCAGGAAGTCTGACCCGTAATAATGAGGTAGAGTTGGACTGTATCAGCGCATGTGAAAGCTGGCATTGCTTTTTTTGGATGATAATCATTAAGGGGCAGTGCCCAGATGAGAATTAGAGAGTCAAGCATGACCTTTTGAAGTACGTCTAGGCAGCAGTGCAAGAAAAGCAGTTGTAAATACCACTCTAGCTATGATTATTACAGGTAACAATGGAACTAAGCAAGTGCAGTCCCAGCTAAATGACAGTGGAGAGGCATTGCAGCAGGATAGTTTGAAGATTAGGGAATTAGAGACACTTCAATTCTAACGTCTACAATTTAGATAAATGATATTAAAGGTTACCTCAAATTGATGAATTATTTGCGAGCTATTATATTGTACAGATAAGATTATTATCATTTCAAGCCTGCAAAATAAGAAGTCATAAATTAAAATTAATCTAAATAATCAATTGTGAAAGTGTTTTTTCTTGGAAAATGAACAGTTTTCGGAGTAACTTTCTGGATGAAATTGTGGCATTGAGCAATAGGGTGCTCGAAATAATATATCTCATGTTGCATTTTATTGAATTTAGAAATTTCTTGGTATATTGCACTGCACAGTTCAAAAGTAGATTCATGTGGTCGTTAGAGTGAACCCAGTTTCTATTTTTTCGCAAACGGGCTTCTGAAAGAGGGGCAGACAATACAACATAAGCAATCTACATTGCTGATTTCTCAGTTGTTGAATGTCAGTGTCCAGAAACATTTGCAAACATCCAAGACAGGATTTGGACCCAAGTACACTGGTTCTTGCAGGGTGCTGCTGTTAAAGTTCAGTTTTGTTTTCTCCATAGGCTGTCCCTCCCTATTTGTGTAGCTTTTTCCACTTCTGAAATCCGTGGTTTTAATTTCTGACCTCTTGCCACTTTAAATTTAATTGGTCTGCCACTTGTAGCAACGGGTTCAAAAATCAAGACCCAAATCTTTGAGTGCCTTAGAGGAGGAAAGAGGCTACGGCTAGGGGAGAATTCATCGAGTCATACAGCATGGTCACAGATCCTTCAGTCCAATTGGTCCACACCAACCATGTTCCCAAACTAAACTAATCCCATTTGCCTGTGTCTGACCCATATCCCTCTAAACCTTTCCTATTCATATACTTATGCAAATGTCTTTTAAATGTTGTAACTATACCTGCATCCATCACTTCCTCTGGCACTTCATTCCACACGTGAACCACTCTCTTTTTAAAAATGCTGCCCCTCCTTAAATCCTAGTGTTTAACAAAGCCTTTTGTTGTGTAAATACTGTACCTTTCTATTTTTCTATACTTTTGAGGACTGAAATGTTAAAAGGACTACTTGGTTTTAAAAACAAAAATTGTGGAAAGAATTGTTGGATTTTTTAAAATCAAGTTACTGAAACTCATTAAATCGAGTATACACTGCTCTCTGTTCAAATAGTGGGAGAGACTACAGATGAACTGGCACCAAGGGGTGTGCACAAGGTGAGACATGGCCAGCAACAAGTAGTTGATTAATTTGTTGCATCGTATACAGTTGTGGATGACGAGGGCCATCAACATGACACCAACTATTTAGCTGTCTCCTGGGAAGGTGACAGGTTTGTGAACGATAATTTCAGACTTCCAAAAGGGGAGATGGTAGGTCTTTGTCTCCATTCAAATACTTGATGCCTGAAGGAGGCCAGATCATTTTTCCTCATCAGTTGCTGGAAGATGTAGCTTTAACCTGTAACTCAAAAAAAATGTGCAGTTAATGGACCAATCACCTGTGCCTCCTGCAAAGAGGTAGAAAGGGCTTGGAGAAGAACGATTGAAGGACAGCAAGTGCTGCAAGATAAAAGATCATCCAGTAGGACTATTGAACTGTTTTTCCAGTTTTTAACCCTCCACCCACAACACAAATTTTCTTTGTCTGTCTGACTACTTGTAAGTATGTAAGGGAGTTTTATAAGGTGGTTAGGCTTTTACCTCACAGGGTTATAGTCAACAGTTCATACTTGTTGATGTGGTTAGATTCTATTTGAAATATATAGTCATTTTTGTAAGTACAGAAACATTGTCTATGTTTTTTGTTGGCCTGTGTCAATCTAACAGGTCATTTGAGGGTTTTTTCCATACTTTGATTAAAATGCTTAACTTTTGTGACCACTCTGGAAATAGCTCTGGCTTGATTTCCAGCACACTACCTCAGAGAGGTCTGACAGTTGCCAGTCCTGCGGAGAGAGTTCTGCATGGCTCAGGTTAGTTTTTTTTTTGCTGTCACATCTCTGGGTTGCTTCACTATGTTATAGATGCTATTTAATTCCAAACAATGTGTGTTCAAGCTATTCTGCAAAGTTTAAAACACTGTCCAAGTTATACTGCTGTGCTTCAATCTCAATGGTTTTCCTCACTGTCTAATCTAATGGTGGTATTGTGAGGAATTACCCTGAGTTTCAGCAAAGCATTGGAGATGATAGAAAACAATGCTGGGTCACAGGAGTAGGTACATGACAAAATGGAAAGTATGGACAGAGCAACAAAATGTGTAAATGTAAGCTGGAATAAAGGCAGCAAGAATGCATTAAATTGTAGTGAACAGAAAAGAGAAAGAAGAAGACAGGTCAATAGATAAAGATTAGTGGGGAATGGCTGATTGTGAGCATGAGGAATTAAATGCATAGAGATAACAGTTCAAGGACAAAGTAAGTCACAGATGCATTGAGTGAGAATGGATGGTGAAACCATGTTTTCGTGAGGAAAAGTTATGGGTGGAACCAAAAAAGACAGGAAGGTTGCAGAATGCAGTTAGTAGAGTCAGTGGAATATAAAGCTAGAAGCGATATTTTTCCAAATCATGCCAGTTTACTATTTACAATGGATTTTAAAATGTCTTTATATATTACACTGTCCTGTACTCTCAAAACCCATATATAAGAACAACAAGTGCCCATAATTTTAGTTAAGTAAAATTGTAAATAATTCCAAATAAACTAAAGGAATATATTCAATTGGATTAAAGTGACCACACAATGATGAGAGACTGAAAACATACTGTATATTCAGACTTATTGTGAGTAATATTCTGGACAGTAACATGCAATATTAGCTCTAAGTATCTTGAATTAAAGAACTATTCATGTAAGATTCTTTCTTTGAGGCAAATTTAAACTATGCCATGATGGATTGAAAGGTGGATGTTGAGCTGGCAAAACAGCTTATCCTGCAACTAAACATCTCTACAGAAGAACAACTAGCTTTTGTAATATTATTTTCTCATACAGCATATTGCACACTTCATGGAAAGTATTTGCCTATCAGTTCATTTTTTTAATGACACACTGTTAAACTCAAATTTGTGCAGAAGTCTGAACTTAGGAACTTGTGCCACTAATCTACAGTTGATTTACTCATACATAACTTGTTTCCATTGAATAAACTCCCGCAGCTAATTGGCAGGACAAGTTTTTATTTCTTGAAATTCATTTCAAATTTTCCAACAGTTGTTTATTCAAAAATGAACTGATTGAATTCAACAATTGAACATTTCTAAAGTTTTTGGAAGCATCTGTTCCCCTTTTGTTAAAACTACGAATGCCCTCAGCAAAGTTTTAAAATTAAAGATGTGACTTTAAAAAGTCATAAGGGCTCAGAAGCTTCTATCTCCTTTGAGGAATTTCTCTGTTTCTTCCTGCTGTTGAATCAGATGTAGTGTTCCAGTATCTTGTCAGCTCATGTAGCGTAAACCCAGAAAGAAAGCTTTAAAAGATATTTAATTGGGCTAGGCCTATTGTGTGAGTCACACTCAATATTTAAATTATACAACATACAGCAGTACAACACAGTACAGGCCCTTCAGCCCATTATGTTGTGCTGACCTATTATGCTACTCTAAGATCAGACTACTCCACATACCCTACATTTTACTATCATCCATGTGCCTGTCCAAGAGTCTCTTAAATGTCCCTAATATATCTGACTCCACTACCACGGCTGGTAGCACATTCCACACACTCACCACTCTCTGTGTAAAGAACCTTCCTCTAACATCCACCCTATACCTTCCTCTAATCACTTTAAAATTATGGCCCCTCGTAATAGTCATTTCCGCCCTGGGAAAAAAATCTCTGGCTATCCACTCTATCTATGCCTCTCATCATCTTGTGCCTTTCTATCAAGTCACCACTCATCCTTCTTCGCTCCAATGAGAAAAGCCCAAACTCCCTCAACCTTTCCTCATAAGATGTGCTCTCCAGTCCAGGCAGCATCCTGGTAAATTTCCTCTGCACTCTCTCTAAAGCTTCCACATCCTTCTGATAATGAGGCGACCAGAACCAAACACAATATTCCAAGTGTGGTCTAACCAGGGTTTTATGAAAGCCAACACACCATACGCCTTCTTAACAACCCTATCAAGTTGGGCGTCAACTTTGAAGGATCTATTGATCTGGACCCCAAGATCCCTCTGTTTCTCCACACTGCCAACAATCCTGCCATTAACCCTGTATTCTGCATTCAAGTTTGACTTTCCAAAATGAATCACTTCACACTTTTCTGGGTTGAATTCCATCTGCCACTTCTTCGCCCAGCTCTACATCCTGTCAATGTCCCGTTGCAGTCTACAACCCTATCCACAACTCCACTAACCTTTGCGTCATCGGCAAACTTACTAACCCACTCTTCCACTTCCTCATCCAAGTCATTTATAAAGATCACAAAGAGCAGAGGTCCCAGAACAGATCCCTGCAGAACACCACTAGTCACCGAGCTCCAGGCTGAAATCTTTCCATCTACTAACACCCTCTGTCTTCTAATGGACAGCTAATTCTGTATCCAGACAGCCAAATTTCCCTGGATCCCATGCCTCCTTACTTTCTGAATTAGCCTACCATGGAAAACCTTATCAAATACCTCCACATGAACTTTTGTAAGGTTATGGTTGCCCTTCCCAAGTCAATTAAGGGCTGCCTAACTTAGTTGAACCCACCCTTCCTTTATCACTGAGATCAGTCTGATAAGATTGACCAAGCATTTAACTTGGTTAATCTAAGCTGACAGTTCAGTGCAGCACTGAGATCAGACTGTATTTTAGGGTGTGCCTTTTTTTGATAGCAACATTAAATTAAGGTCCTAGCTGCCTCTTAGACTGGATGTAAAAGATCTGAAATCCTTTTATGATGAAATGTCTGCAGTTTCTGAACAAAAATTATTCCTTTACTGACACTGCGAGGGGTCACTAACTAGTCATTTGTTCTATTACTGCTTGAACAAACTTGTAAATTAGTTTGCATACAGTAATGATTGTGCAGCTGATAACAGTAACAATAAAAGTAATGCACAGCAAAGCCCGATGGGCTGTCCAGAGGGTATAAAGTTGTTACATATTACAAATCTTTCTTGGGCCTCAGATGATGTATTGCTTCTACTTCTGTCTCTGCTTAGCTCGTCCCAGGATTTTGGTGCTGTCCCAGTCGAATTGGTGGTTATCCTTATCCATGTGGATTGACATGAGTGAGTATTGGCAGAGGCAGGCATGGGAATTCCTAGAAGCCTGGCACTCCAAGAAGAAAGCCATTAATAAGCACATAGAACTCGACCCCATATACATTCCACTACAAAGGAAAACTGGAAGTGAGGCAATCCATCTCAACGGACTGCAGAGTTCAAAAACCAGGTGGGAAAACACACCGACGCTTCTTTGGAGGCTGCACTGATGATGTTACCCAGCAATGGTAATGAAACGTCTGCAGAACAACAAACCAGCTCGGCGAGCCAACCAACCTCAACACCCACAACCCAAGCTACAAATCTACTTCAAAACCTTGAGTTACTTTCATACTCTATTTATCCAAATTATACTGCATCCGCCATTGACTTGCCCACTCACCAAACCTGTCCAGATCATGCTGAAGGATCTCTGCATCCTCGTCTAATCCCTTGGTCCTTCATTGCTGAATTCTAAACTGCTCCAAATCCTCAGATTTATTATTTTTCTCGGCCAATCTTTCTGTTTTTTCCTTTGATCAGATACTATCGCTTATTTCCATTGTAAGCCATGGATTGGCCCTCTTACCCGTTTTGGTCTTGGGACAGACAAGAATAAACATTTGTTGCAGTTCCCCCATGTTTTCCTTGACTGTTTGCCATTGGCGCAGTGCCCTCATGCATTCCTTGAATGTTTGCCAGCTGTACTTTAGCTTCCAGGGAACAGAGTATTCTAAAATTTCTTTAAACAGAGTCGGGTTGCGACCAGGAACCACATGGCAGGAGCTTAATGCACGGATTGTGTCCTGCAGCAATGGCAGTGAATCAAGAATAGGCTGGTGAAAGCACGTCATGGGCTGGAAAGCCCAGAGCGGAGGCATGGTGAGGGCTGTAAAGCCCCGAGTGGGAGTGTGGCCGTGCAAAGGAAAGTTGGACATTCTTAAGTTTTTTTTTTCCTCATCTTATTCTAGGTTAATGTGAATCGGGCCATATATGTATACCCGTGACAATAAATGATTCAATGAGATTTAGTACTAATGAGGATTCAGATACACTCATTAATGGCCTACGCCTACTCCTATGTTTTCATGCAACGTGTTATGTCAGAATGATGGGATAGTGTTTCAAATGGCTTCTTTTGTTCATTGAGCGTGAGCTGAGTCAAAGAAGGTGATAATAGGATGGATGGCAAAAACCTTGGTCAGAGATGTGCAGCATGGAAACAGCCACTTCAGTCCCACTTGCTCATGCAGACCAGATATCCTAAATTAATCTCGTGCCATCTGCCAGCATTTGACATATATCCTTCCAAACCCTTCTTATTCAGCTACCCATCCAGGTGCCTTTTAAATGTTCTAACTGTTCCAGCCCCACCATTGCCTCTGCAGCTTGTTTCATACACACAACACCCCCGGCATGAAAAAGTTGCCCCTTAGGTCCCTTTTAAATTTTCCCCCCTCACCTTAGATCTATGCCTTCTAGTTTTTGACTCCCCCACGCTGGGGGTAAGACCTTGACTATTCACCCTGTCCATGCCCCCCATGATTTTATAAGCCTGTATAAGATCACACCTCATCCTCCGACACTTCAGGGAAATTAGAGGCAGTCTATTCAGGCTCTCTCTATAGCTCAATCTTTCTAACCTTGACAACCTTGTCAACCTATTCTGAACCTTTCATGGTTTCACAACATCTATCCTACAGCAGGGAGACCAGAACTGAAAGCAGTATTCCAAAAAGAAAAAAAATGGCCTAACCAGTGTCCTGTACAGCTGCAACATGACCTCTCAACTCCTATACTCAATGCACTGACCAATAAAGGCAAGCATAACACTTTCTTCACCGTCCTATCTACCTGTGATTCCATGTACAAGGAATTATGAACCTGCACTTCAAGGTCTCTTTGTTTGGCAACACTCCACAGGACCTTACCATTAGGTGTATAAGTGCTGCACTGATCTACACAACCAAAATGCAACATCTCACAATTATGCAAATTAAACTCAATCCACCACATTAATGACGTTTGGAACATTTTTTAAACTTGCTGATCACATGGAACTTGGAAATGTAGCAAACAGTGAGGATGATTGTAACATATTCCGAGAGATCATAGATAGTTTAGTGGACCATGTGGACGCACGGCAGAAAAATATAGAAGCAACACATACTAGATGACACTAATCGTGTTCACAAATCTTTGAAGATTAATACAGCATTCAATAAAGTATATGGGATTCTAGGTGTTATAAATGATATAACATGTAAGTACATTACAAAATACAGTACAAGGACACAGAAAAAATGTTTAAAGCAAATTTTACTCTACATGTCTATTCTTTCGATGATGACCTCACTTTAAGGACAAGGCGGCTTCTGAGAAGGTGTGGAAGAGATTCATTAGAATAGTTTTAAGGTGAAGGATTGCAGTTGCATACTGGAGATAATTTGGGTGC
The DNA here is from genome assembly GCA_024137785.1 of Ginglymostoma cirratum. Lineage (NCBI taxonomy): Eukaryota > Metazoa > Chordata > Chondrichthyes > Orectolobiformes > Ginglymostomatidae > Ginglymostoma > Ginglymostoma cirratum. Next base: position 20,811,736 of record JAHRHZ010000028.1, read on the forward strand.
AATCTCATTACAGCAGAAAAGGCTGCAGCAGATTTGAAAAAGGTGTTTGGAGTCAATGTTTTGCATGGTTGAACATAAAAACTAGGAGCAGAAGTAGGTCATCTGGCCCCTCGAGCCTGCCCCACCATTCAATAAGATCATGGCTGATCTTTTTGAGTCTCAGCTCCACTTAACCGCTCACACACCATAACCCTTAATTCCTTTACTGTTCAAAAATTTATCTAGCCTTGCACTTAAACACATTCAGCGAGGTAGTTTCATCTGCTTCACTGGGCAGAGAATTCCATAGATTCACAACCCTTTGAGTGAAGAAGTTCCTCCTGACCTCAGTCCTACATCTGCTTCTATTTTGTGGCTATGCCCCTAGTCCTAGTTTCAACTGCTAGTGGAAACAACCTCCCTGCCTCCACCTTATCTGTTCCCTTCATAATCTTTTAGGTTTCTATAAGATCTCCCCTCATTCTTCTGAATTCCAATGAGTATAATCCCAGCCTACTCAGTCTCTCCTCATAATCCAACTCTCTCAACTCTGGAATCAACAGAATGAATCTCCTCTGCACCCCTCGAGGGCTGGTATATCCCTTCTCAAGTAAGGAGACCAAAACTGCACACAGTAATCCAGATGTGGCCTCACCAGGACCCTGTACAGCTGCAGCATAGCCTCCCTGTTTTTAAACTCCATCCTTCTAGCAATGACAGACAAAATTCCATTTGCCTTTTTAATTACCTGCTGCACCTGCAATCTTATTTTTAGCGATTCATGCAGGACACCCAAGTCCCTCTGCACAGCAGCGTGCTGCAATTTTTTTACCATTTAAAACATAGCCCATTTTGCTGTTATTCCTACCAAAATGGATGACCTCACGCTTATCAACATTGTACTCCATCTGCCAGACCTTTGCCCATTCACTTAGACCACCTATGCCCCTCTGCAGACTTTCCGTATCTTCTGCACACTTTGCTCTACCACTCACCTCAGTGTCATCTGCAAATTTTGACACACCACACTTAGGCCCCAACTCCAAATCATCTATGTAAATTGTAAACAATTGCGGTCCCAACACTGATCCCTGAGGCACACCAGTAGCCAGTGACCACCAACCAGAAAAACACCTATTTACCCCTACTCTTTGTTTCCTACTAGTCAACCAATCCTCTATCCATGCCAATACATTAACTGTAATACCGTGCAACTTTATCTTATGTAGCAGCCTTTGGTGTGGCACCTTGTCAAATGCCTTCTGGAAATCCAGATAAACCAAATTCACAGGTTTCCCAAGGGTGATAAAATGCACCATTGGTAATTGGCAAAAGAACCAAAGATGGCATAGTACATAGGAATTAAACATGCCTCAGCAAGGCTTCATTGTACGTGGAGAAAACTACTGGGGAGAATTATAAAGTAGAATTGCCTTAGTTTTGTTTCGAAAAGAATTCTGTTATGTCCTGAAATTGCCAGAGACTTATTCCAAAATAACTAGAAATTAAATTCACTTCCACCTTTAAAATGAATGAATAGAAAAATCACAGCTGTGACCCATTTTTCGAGCACTGCTGGCATGTATGCCAGGAAATTGTCTTGCAGCCACGTGTAGAGTTAGAACAACGTCAAAAAGATATTGTTACAAGTAGCCCTCTCTACAATTTATCATCAAGTAATTCATGATTTTTCATTTGCAGGCCACTATAAATACTAAACAGTATGCTTAACAATGCAGAGGCATAATAATCACTCAAAGTTTATTAGTACATTATAAGGGCAAAATCCATGTGTATATTCAAATAAAAACTACAAACAATAAGTTTTAATTCTTTATGCATAGGATTTTCCAGAATTTTTACATTTATAATGACATTATTGCAGTGGGACTTCAAGTCATTATCAAGGAAGTTAATGTGATCAAGGCAGAATACCAGCTTCTTGAAAGTGACAATGAAATTCTTAGGTTGAAGGAAAACCTTCTTTAAAAACCAGAACAGTACATGGATGAAAATAATCTTTTAAAATTTCCTAAATTTTAATCAAATCTTACCAGTTTCAATTAATAATTCAATATTGTACACGAAAATCGTAGCCATGTTAAGGAACTCAAATTATAAGTTTGTGAATTTAACCTGTTCTCACAGGGAACTGATGGGCTAGTGATATTATTGCTGGACTACTAATCCAGAAATCCATATGATGTTCTCGGCAGATGGCGGAATTTGAATTCAGTAAAAAAAAAACCCTGGAATTAAGAGTCTAACAATGAACGTGAATCCATTGTCGATTGTTGGAAAAACCCACCTCATTCACTAATGCCCTTTAGAAAAGGAAACTGCGATCCTTACCTAAATAATTAGCGTGGGTCTGGATGAACACAGCAAGTCAAGCAGCATCATAGAGCAGGAAAACTTGACGTTTCGGGCCTAGACCCTTCTGCGATCCTTACCTGTTTTGGCCTACATGTAACTCCAGAGCCACAGCAATCTGGTTGACTCAAACTGCCTTCTGGGCAATAAATGCTATCCTGGCCAGCAATGCCCTTATCCCATAAATTAATTTTAAAAAGTTAATTTTAGAATTTCTGGTATTTGAAATATTTGCATTTCTCTATATGGTCTAAGTAGAATAGTTGGGATGAATTTAACAAAAATGGGGAATGCACAGAAAGAATGTTTTGTTTTTCTCATAATTAAATTTTGTATATTTGTAATGCTTTAATTTCATTTCAGAAAGGTCAATCTTTTGAAAATTGTTACTCTGCTTGGCTTAATTCACAGATAGTTGGCTGCAATACAGTGGAAGACAACTTCCAATCCACATTTAATGCTGATTCACAGGTACTCCTGGCTTGTTTCCTTACATTAAGAGTATCAACATTATTAAAGTGGGCACCATGGCACAAGAAAATCCAGCTGAAAATGGCACTCAGCAGAAATGTCACATTAAAAAAAGACACTCACAATAGTTCTGTAAATTGCTACATTTGATCAAACAAAACTAAATTGGAATTTTAGTTTAACTTAGGAACCTTACATAATTATTAATGAGCCCGCAGATGAAAAATAATTGTTAGAAACTATATAGATTGCTAAAATGACATGCTATGAGAATAATAAGCATGCTATTGAACAATAAATCTTGAAACATAAATTAATTCTACTCACTAGAAAAAATGTATAGTAAGAGTCTTTACCATCACAATTGGACACCCCTAGGTACACACATTGCATTAAGATCACCATAACAGAGCAGATTCATCAACAGAAATGCATCCATTCAGTAAAAGTATGAATCATCCATGACAGCAGATTGAGCCTGGGTCAGAGCGATGGCAGTGGATCAAGGGTGGGCTGATTCGGCGGTTAGAGCAGGTCTGTGGGGCAACAGCAGTCGACCGTGAGAGCTGGCCAGTGAGGCGGTTACGGCAATAAAAGTGGGCCTTTCACATGGCGGCAGCTTCCGTGGTCCTAGTGATTGAAGTGGTGGCATCAGCAGTGGCACAGCTCCTTTGGTGATCTGGGGCAGTGACAGCAGACCTTCTCCCAGCGATCAGAGGCAGTTGTGATGTAAGTGCGGCTCCTCCAAGCATGACGCACAGGCTGGCCTAGACTTCGCTCTGTGGCTGGGCCCAGGTGCCTGCATCATTGTGGAGATAGGACTCGGGACTCAGAGATCAGGAGTCTTTTTTTCTTACCTTTTGGCTCTGTTGAATCTTTTAATTCTGGTTTTTATAATCAAGTTGTCAGCAGTGAATGGTGACTTTGTGCACTTTTTGCTGTACTTATGTATTCCTATCCTTAGTGCTTGTGACAAAATAAATCTAAATCATATCTTAAAAGTCTGTTGTCAGTAGCCTGGAAGACACCATAATGCCTATATCATTGATAAGTCTCGGGTTGCTGCTTCATTCCAACAGCCATTCACCTTACAAGGATGACTGCTTGGAGACAGGTCCTAACCTAATTCTGAGGAAGAGCCAGCAGACCCAAACGTTAACTCTGATTTTTCTCCACAGATGCTACCAGACCTGCTGAGCAATTTCTGTTTTTGTTTCTAACCTCTACAACCATGATTATACAACTGACTGAGGCCAAAGGAATGAGCGCACCAAGTGAGGCACTTTTGGCAAGGGTAGATAAAACATAGCCCCCTTCTTCCACCAAAATCATCATGGAGCGGACAATTGGCCTGTTGAAGATGAATGGCCAATACATGCAGCAGCTGTTTTTTATTTGGGAGGGGGGTTAACTGGAACCAGCGAAGAGGGCATGTGATTGATGCTGAAGAGCTGGGAAAGCAACAGTAGTCTTCTTAGGGAGGATGACGAAAGTGTTGAGCAAGCAAAACGTCACATTTAGCATGACAGAGTGGTGTGCAATTAGGTGCAGCAAGCCATTCTTACAGCTCTAGTTACGTTAACAGTTGATTAGATAGGTGATGATGTAGAGGCAATACATTTAAGATTGTGAGATTCTATTTTCAATGAAGTATCACCTGTTCTACCTATGAACCCTCAGGAGCTTTTAGAATAGAATAGAATCCCTACAGTGTGGAAACAGGCTCTTTGGCCCAACAAGTCCACACCAACCCTCAGATCATCCCACCCAGACCCACCCCCTAATCTACACATCCCTGAACACTACGGGCAATTTAGCATGACCAATCCACCTAGCCTGCAGATCTTTGGACTGAGGGAGGAAACTGGAGCACCTGGAGGAAACCCAAGCAGACAAAGGGAGAATGTGCAAACTCCACACAGACAGTCACCCGAGGTTGGAATCGAACCCGGGTCCCTGGAGCTGTGAGGCAGCAATGCTAACCACTGAGCCACCGTGCTGCCCCAAAAAATAATATCACTAGACCATTGCCTCCCCCTTTTTGTTTGTTTTCCACCCACAATATCTACTTGTGAAGGCTATTCTGGTTGAGCAACATTTTACCTGATGCACAACCAGGCTTCAAATTTGACATCAGTGAAAAATCCCAGAAGTCCTGATGTAAGTGTCTAGTTTTTCGTGTATATATTAAACTTATTGCCAATCTCATGTTCTAAAACAGGCCATAATCACTTTACCCCTGTCATTCATCCTCTGTTTAATAATACAACATCAACCTTTTTCTAACAATAAAATCAACAGTCTTTTTTTAAGAAATCTGCCAAAAGGTTTTTGGACACATTTAAATTAAGTTTAGATTAAAAGTGAGTACTCTTAAAACTTGTGAGCTTAAATTTCAAAGTTTGAAACTGCCAAAGTAACACATATATCCTGATACACTGTGTTCGTTGGAATAATTCTTTCATAGAATGCCTCAAAACAAAACTACTTTTCCTACATGCACCTCTAACGTGCACTAGTTAACCAATGGCTTGAGAACTGCAGACTACAGTTACTTAGAAAGGCTACACTAGAACAGTGAGAATGATGATAATCGTTTGATATACAGAATAGTAAATTTGGTTAAAAATGAATTCATATTGTTTTTAAGAACACATGTATACCATATTTCTAAAAGATCATATGACTGTTCAGAATTACATTGGTAGTTTATCATATTTCAGTACTAGCCATTGCATACCATAGGACTGTCTTCAAAATGCAAATATTAGATAATATTCAACATCATCTTTCTTTGTCTTTAGCTCAAACCAAATCTAAATAACTGCATTTCATACAAAGATTGAGGTCCCAAAATCTTTAATTAAAAAAACTAAATACATCATAACAACCTGCACTTATTACATAAAATAAAATAAAACAAAACCTGGAGAAACTCAGCAGATCCTAAAGATTCAAAGAGGAGACTGTGGTGCTAACACATTAACTGTGCTTCCCTCTCCACAGATGCTGCACCTGTTGCATTTCTCCACTATTTTCTATTATATTTCAGATTTGCAGCATCCACCGTATTTTATTTTTATTTGCTTGCACATTTAGTAACATGCTCAAGATGCTTCAACTTTGATAAGCAGAATAGATATTTACAGTTCAAAAACCAAAGAACTGCGAATGCTGGAAATCAGAAAAACTCAGCACGTCTGGCAGCATCTGTGGAGAGAAAGCACAGTCAATGTTTCAGAACTCAGATGATCACAGATAAATACAGATGATATGCATGGTTAATCAGATTCCATCAGTGGCAGAAGAGATTGAAAACTAAAATGGTACATTTAAACAACAGGAAAATAAGACCACGTGACCTCTGCTATTAAAAAGTTACATGCATTTTGAACAGACTGAAAAATTAAATATTGAAATTGGATTTATTTTAATAGTAAAAACTTTGTGCTCTCTTTCTCCTTGGGACTAAAGCATTAATGAGTTAAATCAAAAACTCAGGAGATACATCATAAAACATTTTTAGAATTATGTGGATTAGAGTTACTAGCATTTTTGGGCTCTTTAGACAAAGGTTAAATTAAGTTCCAATATTGTTTAAATGAATATTCCTTAATTTTCCTTCTTTTAGGTCAGCCATTTTGAAGCTGGTTACATTCGCTAATATAAGAGTCATGGTTTTTACGGTTATACCAAGCCATATTTATTTTTTTTTACAATTCAGCAAAGTTTGACCTTGAATGCTTTTAAAAACAATTTTTTTTGGCATATGGATAAGAGTAACAATACAATTTATATCAGCTACACGCAGTTAGTCATCCTGAGAAAGTAATGGCACACTGCCTTCTTGAAGTCAACCAAACTATGACTATGGTCTCAGTCTACTGCAGAAGGCGTAAAAAATGAACTACTCATTTGGGATTCATGAATAAACTAGCCCAAACAGGGTGGCATATTCCCTTTCCTGAATGACATCAGTAAGCCAGTTGTTATTTTTAAAGAACAATGGAGCAGCTCACACGGTCATACGCTAATTGTTAGGCATGAATCATCAAATTTATTGAATTCAGTTGCACACTTTGCCATTGCATTCATTTCTATAATTTGCCTTTTAACTTTACATTCTTTTTTGCTGCATAATAACTTGTGTGCATGGCATGGTGAAGACAATGTGCTGTTGTT
>JAHRHZ010000028.1:20819140-20840742 GCA_024137785.1 Ginglymostoma cirratum
TAAACCCTTCATCAGATGAAGGGTTTAGGCCCGAAACGTCAAGTTTTCCTGCTCCTGTGATGCTGCTTGACCTGCTGCGTTCATCCAGCCCCATGCTTGTTATCTTAAATGTTAACTGTTTCTCTTTTCACAGACGCTGCCAGATTTCTCAGTATTTTCAATCTTGTTCTTCTTCCTTTAATCGTTTGTTGCATAAACAGCATTTAATCACGATTCATAAAACCACAGCAACATTTAGCAGTTTAAATTTCACTTTTGCATGTATGGAGGTATATTTAATAGAAGTAACATTTGGTTATATAACAATACTAATATAATGTCACAACATTCTAAACCGGATTAAAGTATCATCCCAAAATAAATCACGTGAAATTAGGGGATATGACCAAAAACTTCGAAAAAGGGGGTAGTTTAGAGGGACATTTTAAAAAGGAGGAAAAAGAGCTGAAAGGTTTAAGGAGGGAACTGTAGAGTTTAGGCAGGTGCAGCCACAAATGGAGCAGCAAATAAAATCGTAGATGCTCAAGAGGCCGGGATTACAAAAGTATATATCTTGGAGGGTCTGGAGCCATAGACAGTTAGGACGGACTGAGGCTATGAACTTGAAAACAAGGATAAAAATTTGAAAAAAATAATGTTGCTTAAATCAGAAGTCAATGTAGTTGAGCAAACGTAATGATGGAAGGTAAATTGGTTTTTGCATGTGCAGGGACATGCGAGAGTTAAAGTTGGGAAGTAACGGTAGGAGGTAACTTATTAGCATGGATAAAGAAGCAGACTGTTAAAACAAATGGATTTTTATCAGATTGGTAAATTGCAACTAGTTGAGTGACAAAAAAGATTGATGAAGGCTGAGTGGTAGATGTTGTTTAAATAGACTTCATCAAGGTGTTTAACAAATTTCCGCAAGACAGACTGATAAACAAAGTTGGATCACATGGAATATAGGGGGAGTTAGCCAATTCAATACAAAATGGCTTGAAGGCAGGAGACACAGGGTGCTGGTAGAGGGTTGTTTCTCATGCTGGAGGACTGTGACCAGCGGTGCGCCACAAGGATTGGTGCTGGCGCCACTGCTATTCGTCATTTATATAACCGATTTGGACATAAATATAGGAGGTATGGTTAGTAAGTTTCCAGATGACACCAAAAATGGTGGTGTAGCGGATGTGAAGAAGGTTACCTCAGAGTACAAAGGGAGCTTGATCAGATGGACCAATGGGCCGAGGAACAGCAGATGGAGTTTAATTTAAATAAATGTGAGGTGTTGCATTTTGGGAAGGCAAATCAGGGCAGGTATTATGCAGTTCTTGGCAGGACCTTGGGAAGTTTTGCCAAACACAGACCTTGAGGTTAGGTGCATAGTTCCTTGAAAGTGGAGTCACAGATAGACAGCATGAAGGCGGCGGCATTTGTTACGCTTGCCATTATTGGTCAGTGCACTGAGTATAGGAGTCGGGATGTTATGTTACAGCTGTACAGGACATTGGTGTGGCTGTGTTTAGAATACTGCATTCAATTCTGATCTTCCTACTATAAGAAAGGTGTTAAACTTGAAAGGATTCAGAAAAGATTTACTGGAATGTTGTCAGGATTGGAGGGTTTGACCTACAGAGAAAGGCTGAATAAGTTGGGGCGTTTCTCTCTGGAACGTCGAAGGCTGAGGGGTGACCTTATAGACATTTGTAAAATCGTGAGGGGCATGGATAGGGTGAATAGCCGAGGTCCCTTCCTCGGGGAGTCCAAATCTAGAGTCAAAAGTGACACTTCACCTCACAAAGGAGCAATGCTCCAAAAGCTTGTGATTTCAAATAAGCCTGTTGGACTATAACCTGGTGTTGTGTGACTCCTGACTTTGTACAGCCGAGTCCAACACTGGCATCTCCACATCAAAGCTAGAGGGCATAGGTTTAAGGTGAGAGGGGAAAGATTTAAAAGGGACCCAAGGGGCAACTTTTTCACACAAGAGGGTGGTGTGTATATGGAACAAGCTGCTGTAGGAAGTGGTGGAGGTGGATACAATTACATCATTTAAAAGGCAACTGGATGGGTATATGAATAGGAAAGGTCGAGAGTGATTTGGGTCAAATACTGGTAAATGGGTCTAGATCAGTTTAGGATATCTGGTCAGCATGGATAACTTGGACTGAAAAGTCTGTTTCCATGCTGTATGACTGTGACTCTATACTCTATGACTCTAAGTCCTCCTTTTAGAGGAGATAAAATGTGAGAGATTAGCCAGGAACACATACAGTCAAGTTTACATAACAAAAGACCTGGATGAAGGTTTCAGCAACAGGTGAATCTGGTAGGGGCAGACTGGAGCAATGTTACTCAATTAGAAATGGGTGCCATTACTGATGGTGCAAATATGATCGCAAATTCACCTCTGAATCAATTATGACACCAAATTTATGAGCAGCTTCAGGCAGTTGCAAGGGAGAGGGAACAACAAGGAAACAGAGTTTGCAGTGGGAGTTTGAGGACAATTAATTTTGTTTTTCAGGCTTAATTGTCAGAAATTTCTGCTCATACAGTACTAGATGCTGGACAAAACAGTGTGACAATTTGTGGAGCAGTCATGAGGGGTGGTGATGAGATTAAGCCCAAGTGTCATCAGCGTACTTGGAGATTAGGTGTTTTCAAACACCAAACACAGGGGAGGCGATGGCCTAGTGGCATTATCGCTGGACTATTAATCCAGAGATCCACATAACGTTCTGCGGACCTAGGTTTGAATCCCACCATGGCAGATGGTGGAATGTGAATTCAAAAATATCTGGAATTGAGAATTTAATGATGACTGTGAAACCATTGCCAATTGTTAGGAAAGCCCATCTGGTTCACTAATGTCTCTTAGGGAAGGAAACTGCTATCCTTACTGGAGAACTGATCTGGACTACATGTGACTCCAGACCTGCAGCAATGTGGTTGACTCAACAGCCTTCTGGGCAATTAGGGCTGAGAATAAATGCTGCCTAGCCAGCGATGCCCTCATCCCATGAATGAATAAAGAAATGATGTCACTGAACAGCAGAAAGTAGCTGAAACAAAGGAGTGGTAAGGGTAGATACTGGAGAAACAACTAGAGTTAATGGTGCAAAAGTCTGAACAGAAACCATGGCAAATGATTGTCTACCTGTGATCAGATTGACAAGAATGGGATCAGACACTGATTCCATAAATGTTTTGAAAATACTGAAAACTAAGTTCACTCATTAGACAAACAGCAGGAAAATAATATGGACTAACAACTGCTCAAAAAAGCTTAGTGGAAACAGATTCTAAAAAGGAAAAGGAATGGGTGTTGTGGATGAGCTACAGTGGTTGTGTGAGGATGGTGCAAGACAGGCAAGTGTGACATGTGGTGTAGGAGAAATGACGTTAGACGAGTAATCCAGAGCCCCAGGCTAATGCTCTGACCAAATGGATTTCAATCCTACCAGTGGATGGCAATATTTGAATTCAATAAAAATCCGGGTCAAAAACTACTGTTGATGTTGTAAAAAAATTTAAAAGGTTCACTGACATTCTTTTGGTGGGGAAATCTGCCATCCTTACCTAGGCAGGCCTTTATATGATTCGAAAAGCACAGCAATGTGGTAAACTCTTAACTGCCCTCTAGGAAATTAAAGATGGGTAATAAATGTTGGCTTAGTCAATGACACCTATATACCATGAAAAAAATAAAACCAGTATCGCCTGATGAGGCTGGGTGCAAGCAGCAGAAGAAAGAGAAAGCATGTGGAATGAACTCAATTGCTCCTTGAAAGAATTACTAAAGAAAAGTGTTGAATAGTCTGTTTTTGAGTTAAACTATTATTTTATGATTCTAGCCTTAGCCATGCTGAGTCAGCAAAATTCTTTTTATATTTGAATTGAATAAATTCCTCCCTTTGATTACGAAATATTTAATTCTAAAAATTCAACTTTGGTGATACTTCTACAGGGCTTAGTCCTTCATCTTAGTGAAGGGGATACACGCAGTTAACAGGTTAAGTAAGTGGGCAAAAAGTTGGCAAATGGAGCATAATGAAGGCAAATATAAAGTTCATTTTGAAGGGAGAACAAAAGCACAGAGTATTATTTAAATGGATAAAACTGCAGAAATTAACACAAAGGGGTTTGCAGGTCTTTGTGCATGCTGGTTAAGTGTGACAAACCATGACAGTTAGTAGGTGAGAAGGGAGAGGAAGTGATGTCATTGAAATGACGATAGAAAGCTAGCACACAAGTGGAGTAGGTAAGCAGAAAGGCTAATAGAATGCTGGCCTTTATATCAAGAGGGTTGGAGAACAAGAGAAGGGAAGTCTTTGCAATTGAACAGGGTGCTGTGGGAGCACATCAGAGTACCACAAGCAGTTTTGATCCTCTTATTTATGGAAAGATATCACTTAATTGGCAGCAGTTCAGAGAAAGCTCACCAGGCTGATACTGATTAAGGAGGGATTATCTTATGAGCAAAGGCTAAATAGAACACGTTGCTACTCATTGGAGTTTGGAAGAATGAGAGGTGATCTCATTGAAACGTATTGGATTCTTAAGGGGTTTTACAGGGTAAATGCAGAGAATATTTCCCCTCATGGGAGAGTCTAGGACCAGAGTGCATAGTCTCAGAATAAAGGGGTGCCAATTTAAGACCGAGACAAGGAGGAATTTCTTCTCTCAGGTGGTTGAGTGTCTTTGGAACTTTTGCCATAATCAGCTGTGGGAGCAGAGTCCTTGTATATATTGAAGGCTTGGATGGATAGATTTTTAATCAGTAGAGAAATCAAGGGTTACAGGGAAAAGGCAGGAAAGTGGACATGAGGAATGTTGGATCAGCCATGATCCTATTGAATGGCAGTGCAGATTTGAGGGACTGAATGGCCTACTCCTGTTCCCATTTCTTATGGCCTTACTTTGGCTTTACATAAAGAAAAAACATTTTAAATAAGGGGCAAACTTTCATGTTAATAATAGGTGCAGTGTGTTTAGCAGCTGTTGGAAAAAATCTAAGTGAATCCGTTCGGGCACATCTGGAAAACAGTAGTTTGACAAAGGATAGCCATTGGAGTTTTGGAAAAGCGCTAAAGACCGAATGGCACAGTAGGCTCAAAGGGCCAAGTGGCCTACACCTACACCTGCTGTATTTTCTGTGTTTCTATAGTTGGCCTTAATTTTTAAATTCTACTCTTGGGCCTACTCTTCTCTTCCTCAAATGTAATGTAGAATTCAATTATTATGATCACCACTAACTTGAAGACACCTTCACAGTAAGAGTATTAACTCTGACTTGTTAACAGTTTCTAGAGTCTAGCACAGCCTGCTGTGTCATGGCTCCAGAACATGCTCTTTAAAAGAAACTATCCCAGATATGGCCTATTACCTCATTTAGGCTATCTGTACCCACCTGATTTATCATGGAACATTTTTCTTTGTCCTGTCTATATTATTGCTATCTACATATACATATAGATGCTCCACTTCCCACTGTAAATTCCTCTTGAGCATGATGTCTTAAACACTGGCACCGAAAAGGCAACATAGCCTTCTGGATTTTCACACTTTGCTGGAAAAAGTAATGTCAACCACCCTCACTATGTTGTTCTCTACTGCCACATCACTACATCTCTTTTTGCTCCATAACTTTAATGACTTTCTGCACCACGGTCCAATGATCAGCTGACTCATTCACTAGACTAGGAAGAACGTACTTAGATTCTGAAGAAGGGTCACTGGACTCAAAACGTTTACTCTGCTTTCTCTCCAGAGATGCTGCCAGACCAAAGTTTCTCTAGCAATTTGTATTTTATCTTTTCGAACTTCGAGTTAAGTAGTGTCTTCCCTGATCTTGGCATATGACAAGATGTTTCACATTCAATGAAGCACTTTTCTGAAGCATGTTCAAAATATTTATTTAAGAAATCACAGGCAGTTTGTTCATAGAACTATGCCAAGAACATGACAACAGTAATGAGATATTTATCAGGAAGTCTCTTTTAGTAATGTTAGTTAAGGGATAAAAATTGGCCAAGATGAATACTTAACCATGTACTAGAACAACATTGAAAGCATTTAAAGCAGCTTTACCTATTATAATCATAAGTTTGACTTGTTTAAAGATCATGCTGGGTGATCATGGTACTCGTTAACATTGGCCTCCACTTGGTTTTCACTGGGTTGAGGATTGATGTGAACCTTCTTACACATGGTACGCTGCCTGCAAAGGCGAAAGGTGATAAACATGATTGAAAATTCAATATGCAATAATGTTGGCCAAATTTGTAAAATGGAAATATCATTCATACAGCATAATAAATAACAACTTTGAAATATCACAGTGATAACACATTCAAAGTGACTTCCAGTTTCATAAACGTACTTGGAAAATGCAGGTTAAGGAAAACAACCGAAATTAAAACTATAGACAGACACATCATTAATAATCACTCATTCATTTACATTTTCATAGGTGTTGAAAATTAAGATAGTTGGTTTGAGGATGAGGGAAGAAATCCTGTAGTCAGTTGTTAACACGCAAAATAAATGTTAGGAAAGATTTCTGTGGGAAAAGTAGACTTATTTAACAGGTTTCTCAAAGCCAATTTTGCCATAGTGAATCAACAGCAGGCAAAAAAAAAAGAGCAAACCAGTGGGGAAATAGACCATGAAAAGGTGCAAGAAAAACAAAGCAGGGTGTGTTTATAGTTTTCCAGAAGGTGCACAATAGTCATGACTATAAAAGTATCTTACCGTTTTTTATTATAAAAGTACAATCCAGCAGCACCACCAATACCGACACAAATGCCAATAATACAACTGACAACAATACCTGTAGTACCTTAAAGAGTACATAAAGTTTGTCAATGATTAAGTTTGCATTTTAGGTAATACACTAGGTGATAGTGTCACTTTCTTTCTCAACTTCTGATATTGTCCTTAACTTTATTTACAAAGCAGTGGTTTACAACAAATACAAGTCTATGACAGAGATGCAACCATCTCAAAAAGGCACCAGACAGTGGCATTAGGTCTGACTGCATAATATGGTGCCAACAGTATGATATAATGCTCACAGGGAATTCTTTATAAAATACAGAGCGGAATCTTCCCATATTTTGGCAAAGTGTCAACTTTGGGAAGTTTCCTTGAGAGCCCTGGCAAATGTTCTTACTCAGCTCTCCACTGCTCACCTAATTATGCATTCACCCTCTTTGGTACCATCATCACACAATCAGATTCAAGCAATGAGCAGAGAAAGAAGTGCTTACCAGTGCTGGGACCATCAGACACTCATGCCAGAGGCACCATATTTAAACCCCAGCTGTGCACACTTATGCTTTAAGGCAAGAATAGCCCCTTCAGTTGGTTGCTGTACATTTGGAAAAGTCATGCCTGAGAGAGGCAAATTAGTATCTCAGTTTGCCAAGGGTCCTGGCGGATGGATTGGAGGAGAGGCGGGCCATTCTCCTTCCCCTGGCTGCCAAAGAAGAGCACACCACCAAATCCTACCAGCCTGGTGGAAAGTTGACATTTGAGTAAATGTGGTATCAGCGTTTCAGAAGGATGAGGAATGATGTCATGAGACGGTGAATAATGTACTGTGCTCAACAAGGTTAAGTGTCACCGTCTTTTCTCTATCAACTCAAAGCACTCCCTCTAAGCTGCACGGCTGCTCCAAAGTTTTGCACGTGATCAGCATCAGCATGCTGACGGCAGGATTGTGGTCAGGTTGTGGTTGTCGCTGACATACATGGATCCTGGAGGCCCACACAGCCAGAAAAGAAAATTTGAGGGGAAGCTACTACTCTGCTCCTAAGTCTTCTAAAAGCACCCATCTCCCACTAAGGATCATGACCAAACACACACAGTTTTGCAGGCAGCATTCTGCCTCAACCCAGCACACACACCATATCCCTCCAGATTACTAAGCTTCCTGTCATCTGCAATTCCTAGTTAGCTACTTGGGCCACCTTACAACATTCCTGCACTAACATCAAAAACCATGCTAGACAATTTCAACTCACTCAATCCCTCCCTTTGTTACATCGCAGGAACAAAATGATCCATAATAGGGCTGAGAAGGCTAAGTCAGGTGGCCGGTTGCCTGAAATTAGTCTCCTCGGCCCCTAAAGGAGACAATCAAGTACACTCGCGCGGGTAAGTTGAGACCTCTGTGCCATGGCAACCTAGTAATATTCATTGTGACGTGCTGCACAGATCCCCTATTACCACTACTGTGAACATATTCTTAAGATGTTCAAGCTCCCACTCCTACAACACAACTCATTCCCTCTTGTCTTCTGCAGGCACCAGTCAGGCCCACGCAAACTCTGCAGTCCCTACTGCAACTAGCTCCTCACCCACCTCTTAAGACGACTGCACAGATTGCTTAGAGGGTGCATCAGCAAAGCTGTCTCCTGCACCATCCACCAGCTGAGACAGTTTCACTTTGATGGGTACTTAGAGTCAGGAACACATATATTTGGGAATTGTTGACTGCTAGTGACAACTTAAAGGTCAATTTACGTTAGTTTCTTAGCAATTGCTAGGATAAATTTATAATGATCAAGACATGGTCATAAAATTGTGGACATGACACTTTAAGAAAGATGTGCATGTAGTGAAAAGAGTGCAGAAGAAATTTAGGAGAATGGTTTCAGGGATGAGACACTTCGGTTATAAGGAAAGACTGGAGAAGTTGGGACTGTTTTCTTGGAGATAAGGCAAAGTAAAGATTTGAAAGAAATTTTCAAAATTTTGAAGGGTCTGAACAGAATGGATAGGAAGAAACTGTTCCTACAGAATTAACATCAAGAATGCACAGACTTAAAATGCTATGCAAAAAAATCAAATGTGAGATGAAAAAAAACCTGTCTACATAATAAGTAGTTAGGGTATGGAATGCACTTTCTGGAAATGTATGGAGTCATTTATAAGTTCAAGAGGGTATTGAATGATTATTTAAATGAAAATAACGTGCAAGATTAAGGGAAAGGTAGGGGACCGACACCAAGTCAATTCTGTCTGTGGTCATTGCATGAGAAGCACATGCAGAATTTTTTTGTCACTGCAGATGCCTTTAATCTCAAATCCACAAATGACTAATTTAACACAATTGACCCTTTAAGGGCCTCATATTGAACACAAATGGAACCCGCTCCTGCAGACAATCAAAACAAACTTACTCCACTTGCTCTGGGAGTGCTAACAAACATTTGGAGTTGAAAGATGAAAAGCTTTCGAAATCATACTTGACAGAATGAGTTCCAGATGCAGCCTGTTTACCTAGGTGATCCTTTCCTTGACTCAACTTTTCACGTTCCTCCCTGCATTGCAGTTCCTGTCAACTCCTTCAGGTTTAAGCCTCTCCATGTTCTCACACAACTCATTTAACTGATCATCTCCCCAATTACTCCAAGCCCAGCTGTGCTGCATAGCAATAACCAACATCATGATGTACTGTCCTCCCATCGAAGCCAAGGTACTAGCGACTATTGTGGAGTCCCTCCTCTCCCAAAATATCCTGTGCCCTTTCGTGCTATATCAGCTCCCACTGCTTGCATTTAAAGTTGCTCCCCTTCATAGTGATTATCCTCACTGTATCCTAGTACGACGGCTCCAATCCTCACGCTTGACTTTGCCATTTCCCAACTTACCACTGGCCCATGATAACCACCCTTGACAGTTAGTGTCCAAATCCCCAGGACTGACCACAGTTTGCAAGACACAGATCTCCAGATCGTGACTGACAGAGGCCAAATCTTGGGACTGAAATCAGTCAATACCCTTGACTAAGTGTGGCAGCACCCTCTGGCTAATAACAGTCCCCTTTTGCTGGACTAAGAAGTTACTTCTTTTAGACTTTCAGACGTGACCACCTGGCTGAAGCGTGTGCAGTCTGTTTGCCAATTAAGTTGTTATCACATGCTGTAGATATGTCACTGGAATAGCATTCTACCGTTCATCAACATACCTTGATTGATCAGACCTAAAAAATATGACAAGCTGCCTTACTTTCTGTCTGCTCTAAAAGGCAAGGTAAGACAGAACTTCTGTGAGCCTGTAAGTCCTGAATGAAGGAGCACTGCACTACAGGACAGAGATACTCTGAACATCCATGTAGATGCAAAGTGAGTGACAGCTAAAAACGCATGTGAAGAGCACAGAGATGTATTCTATTCAAATGCACTGCAACGTTTCTAAGCTAAGAAGACAACTTGTACAAGTGACAAAGATTGAGCAATTGTCCTACTAATTAGAAGCCTCTTATCCTTGGAAGACTAAGGGGAGGTAATTTTAACACCCAAAGCTGCTGGGGTGTTATAATTTTAAGGATTTGTAAACTAAATCCAACCTGAAACTGCTCACTTCCAGTCTCAATAATGGGAAAATGAGAAGCAAGGAACAAACTCAATTCCTAGAAGACAGGTGTCTCATTTGAATAAGACTATGTGTCACAAATGTCTGTTTTCTTCTAGCTTTAACACTGGCTGATCAGTTTCCCAGAGTCTCAGGAAAACTGAGCTGAAGGGAGACAAGGACTGTTGCATGGAAGATGGCAAATGTTTTTCCAGTGCTGTTTGCAGACCAGGCATAGAAGTAGTAATGTCCCCAGCACACTCCCAAACTAGTCTACTTTTGTCCCTAGGATCATACTACCCCCATAACAAGTGACATTAAACAGTCATTGCTCAATTCAAACTGACAAAAGGACCATGAGTCTGATAATGTATTTGATGGTATGAATTCCTTCGAATGTCACTTAAATCGACACTTTAATATTCAATTGTGACCCATAGTTTATAAAAGATCTGCTAACACTCAAAAAGAGCAACGGGTAGCTATAAATATTTATAAAAGAACACTTGTATTATGTAATTCTCCTTACCGAGTCCTCCTTCATCTTCGACTGTAGGATTTAAAAAAAAAATTAAATCTATCATATGCAAGTAATTGCCTTCTAACGTACGCAATGCTTATATGACAAATCTATCACTAAAATAAGCTTTTATCTCCTCTATCAGATAGAATGGATAGTGAAGTTATAGGCAGGGTTCTAGATTAACTGCATGATCTAAATTGGGAAAGAACAAACTTATTACACACTACCACTGGTTGGAGTGTTGGTATGCTACTTACTCTCCATTCGCCCTGGTCATACCTTTGATAATGGTAAAATAGCACTTACAACTCTACAAATAACAACAAGTGTATATATACTATACACATAAAACTGAAGTTTTTTACATTTAACTAGTTAATGATCCTGATACTTTTTTGTCTCTTCAAAAACAGAGAAATGATACTCATAATCATGTCTCTACTCGCTCTGCTATCTTCCAAAGTAACATTAAATGTTGCAGATCGAAATATGCCAAGTATTTCGTAAAAATAAATACCTAGTAAATTGTTGTCTGCAGGTTTTCTAGGCTCTGATTATTCTCATGAAGACAAGGCAAGAAAGTTCTAGGAAATTACTAACTAGTAATAAGTCACATTAAAATATCCAATTAATGGTAGATTTATGCAAATAAGACATTGTAATCAGAATCTTACGATAACATATTAAAAGAACGAACTCAGTTTTAATACTCAGTGAAGAGCAAAGGTAGTGGATCCTAGGCAGCTGCTTATTATACACTTGGCCCAATCTCCTCATAGTATTCACTAACAGTGAAAGTAATAGCAGTAAGCATTAATAAACTTAACAGAGATACAATATTTTCTCTCAGGGTGACAACAGAATGGTAGCTGATTTGCTTCTACATAGAAGATCTTTACTGCAACATTACCATATCTACAGAGACATATTCACCAGACAAGATAACTGGCAACCATGACAACCAAAAATGTTATTCCATGTCAATTCAGGAAGAGACTCAGCTCTGAGGTTTGCAGGAATTATTCATGGACCGTGGAATGATTAATCAATTAAACCATCTTTCCCTGTTACTCTCCTGAAATAGCTGAAAAAGTAACTAAGCTCACTTTTAGATGGTTGTCCTGTCATTTTTATTTGATTTTTAAGATGACCTAGAAATTATCAAAATACACTGACAATTTCATCAGTAACAGAGCTATAACTGCTGCCCACAGAGTGACGTTAATTGTTAGAGTAGTGAATTTGACATGCAGCCCTCTAACTGTATTGCAAAAGACTATCCTCTCTACCATTCAAGCTTGGCAGAAGAAATGTGGCAACATTGAAGTACTCCAAAGGTTAATTAAAGTTCTCTTAAGAATGATCAAAAATACTCAGTGGTGGGGGTAAGAATGAGAAAGAGAGAGAAAGACGCTTTTATTAAGTGAAAAAAAATTAACTATTTCACAGTACCATAGGTTACAGGGGGATTCTCCTTGGTCTCTCCAATTTTACGAGTCAGAGGTATTTTTACTTCTAAAGGTAGAAATAAAATTACAAGAATCAAACAGCAGCATGATATACATATTCGGATCCTTTAAATATTAAGCACAATAAAATTTACACTTAAAAATTTCCAATCTATTATAAAAAGTAATTTGTCTACAACATTTAAAATGTATTTAATCATCATGATAAAAAGTCAAGAATCAGATTTATTTAAATTTGTAGGTCATCTATTCTTAGTACTAGCTTTCTCTTTCCATTTATTTTGATTCCAACATCACTTCCTTATTGCCAGACTATCTAAAATTAATGGCGTCAGTGAGTTAAATGCTTTTGCTTAAGCATTGAAAAGAATGTTCAGGCTTGTGCCAATAAATGGCAAGTAATATTTCAGCCACTCAAGTGCCAGGCAATGACCATCTCCAACAAGAGAGAATCTAACAATCACTCCATGACATTCTCTGATGCCAGCATCACTGAATACCCTACTGTCAGTATTTGGGGAGCTGCTATTCACCAGAGTTTGAACTGGACTAGTCATATAAATGTTGCGAGTACAAAAGCAGATCAAGAGATTAGGAACCTTGCAGTGAGTAACTCACCTCCCGACTCCCCAAAACCTGGTCATCCTGCCAGCAAAACCAACATCCTAACTTTAGTGTCAAACTCGAAGAGAAAGTTAACTTGAATCAAGTTCTCTTGGGAATAAGGTCAATGTCCTTTCTCAAAATGAAAGAAAATACTGCAAATCCTTGACTTCCAAGTGACGCTTGAAATCCATATTTGACCAACTCCAAGCAACTACAAGCCAAGAATTTTCTGATGCTGTTGAGCTACCACTTGTATTCTCTGGAAGTAATAATGACATATAAGTGATAACATCACTTTTTTTACTCCCATCTCACTAATGCATTGTCTGTTATGATTATTGACAATTTTCTTGACCATATTTAATTAGTTTGTTAATTATAATTAGCTCCCACAAGGACTATTTTCTTCTGTATAAGTACACCCTTCACCTTTGTACATAATCAACACTGTCTCAGCTCCACAAATCTAAAATTTTTATTTTCATATTTAAATCACAGCCTAGCCTGAGTACTCACTAGCTCCAATTATCTCCAACCTTATAATCCTCTGAATAGTCTCATTTGTGGGATGTAGGCATCGCTGGCTGGCCAGCATTTCTTGCCCACCCCTAGTTGCCCTTGAGAAGGTGGCAGTGAGCTTCCTTCTTGAACCAATGCAGTTATTCTGCTGTGGGTTGACCCACAATGTTATTAAGGAGGGAATTCGAGGATTTTGACCCAGCAACAGTGAAGGAACGGCGATATATTTCCAAGTCAGGATGGTGAGTGACTTGGAGGGGAACTTGGAGGTGGTGGTGTTCCCATATGCCCTTGTCCTTCTAAATGGAAGTGGTCGTGGGTTTGCAAGGTGCTGTCTGAAGATCTTTGGTGTATTTCTGCAGTGCATCTTGTAGATAGTATACACTGCTGCTACTGAGCATCAGTAGTGGAGGGAGTGAACGCTTGTGGATGTAGTGCCAATCACGCAGGCTGCTTTTTCCTGGGTGGTGTCAAGCTTCTTGAGTGTTGTTGGGGCTGCACTCATCCAGGCAAGTGGGGAGTATTCCATCACACTCCTGACTTGTGTCTTATAGATGCCGGACAGGCTTTGAGGAGTCAGGAGGTGAGTTACTCACCACAGTATTCCTAGCTTCAGGCCTGCTCTTGTAGCCACTGTTAATGTGGTGAGTCCAGTTGAGTTTCTGGTCAATGGTAACGCCCAGGATGTTGATAAGTGGGGGATTCAGTGATGGTAACACTATTGAATTTCAAGGGGCGGTGATTAGATTGTCTCTTACTGATGATGGTCATAGCCTGGCATTTGTATGGTGCGAATGTCACTTGCCACTTGTCAGCCCAATATCTTCAGCTTTGGCTTCTTTTGCAAACGCTAAGCCTTCAGTCATCAAGGCTTCCTTCCTCAATTGGATTGGGTCCTATTTATGAGGCAGACAGATCAATCTTAAAGCACGAGGACCTGTAAAGAATCCCAACATGTATACTGATCAGTGAAGGCAAGCTTCCGTTACACCCAAGGTCTGTACTAACTAGATATCTGTTCCAGGGAGAATTGAAGTACAATACATCTTATCACCTGTTACTCTTCCCAAGTCGGTTCAAATCCACTACCAGGATTAAGTGACATGATTTTTGCAATTGTAACTTGGAGGTGGTATTTGCACAAAACCTTAGAATACAAACAAAATACACAATGCAAAAGCTGACAAAAAAAAATGCATTGCCGGAGAGGGTAGTGGAGTCGGCCTCATTAGGAACATTTAAGCAGCTATTAGATAGGCATGTGGATGATAGTTTAAGGTAGGGGTGGAGGTTAGATAGACCTTAGGATTAGGGTAAAAGTTCGGCACAATATCGTGGGCCGAAGGGCCTGTACTGTTCTATGTTCTAAAACAGCCTGGTGCACACAGCTGCAATGCCTACCACCGAAAACCTTTTCCAGTTTACTGCTTGGCAAGAGGTTACCCTGCAGAAACTTTAAATAGAAAACACCTATCTTTTCACTGGGTTTTTCAGGACAGGCATCAGGCTTCTTAGACCAACAGTTAGATCACATCCACAATTTAGAAGAGCAAGGATTTAAAGGGAAGAAATGCAGAAATTGCTGGAAAAACTCAACAGGTTTGGCAGCATCTATGGAGTAAAATCTGAGTTAACGCTTTGGGTCCAGTGACGCTTCTTCAGAACAGAAAGGTTCTGCCAGATGGTGCCAGACAGATGCAGCCAAACCTGCTGGGATTTTTCCAGCATCTTCTGATTTCCAGCATCTGCAGCTTTTTTTTTTGTTGAGGACTTAAAGGGGCCTTGCAACTGCTAGAACGCCATCAGAGCTCCACAGCAGGCATTGCTGCCTTACAGCATGCAACCCCAAAATCTTGGTTCCAGACCCATACTTTGGGAAGTTCTGAACTAAAGATTCGCTGTAACAATTCATCTAGGTTCTTTCAGCAGCACCTTTTAATCTATAACCACTAACATACAGGAGTAGCAAAAACAGAACGTAAGGGGAAAAAATACAATGTGCAAGTTGCCTGCCAAAATCATACACTACCCTGACTTGGAAATATTCCTTAATTATTTCTGGGTCAAAAACCTGGAACACTCAAGCTAAAGTCACAGGATGCATACCTACACATTGACTGCAGAAGCTTATAAATGCCACTCTGCACCTTCTTCTCAACAGTGATTAGTGGTGCATGATAAACGTTGATTTTGCCAACAATGTTCATATCCCGTAAACAACTAAAAGATAAAATTCCCAGGGTCTTTTGGGTGATTTACAAAACCTGCAAATAGTTATTAATGATTGTCTATAGAACAGTCAAAGCTCAGATTATGAAACAGAAATGTTTCAACTACGTTTCCAGTTCCTCAATATCCAGGTTAACCAAATTGTGTCGTAAAGTTTTACACCTTTGCATTTTGGTGGATCATTGATTTGTACAGTATCCAGAAAGTGGAACAGTCTTTCTGCACCAATCGATGAATAACCATTATCACAAGAATAGTTTGGTACCATTCCTGGTTCCCACTGATCTCCAGAAGGTGGTAATGAAACTGTCCCATTATTAATAAATGGAAGGTCACATGAGACAACTAGAGAAAAATGAAATTGTTGATGTCTTAAGCAGACTGCCAAATGAAAACATTAGGTTCGGCGATTAAAGTCTTTGACTTCAGACGTGGCAGATGGGTGACTTAACCCACCCTACTGATCCTAGCTCCGATCTGACGCAGACTCCGGGAAAACCTAACACATTATTTAACTCCTAATATTTACAACTCAACAAATATGTTTCTCCTGCCACTCCAAAAATTTAGCCGATTGACAAAAAATTAAAATATAATCAGTAAAATTTGGGATATGATGCTAAC
Source organism: Ginglymostoma cirratum (assembly GCA_024137785.1). Lineage (NCBI taxonomy): Eukaryota > Metazoa > Chordata > Chondrichthyes > Orectolobiformes > Ginglymostomatidae > Ginglymostoma > Ginglymostoma cirratum. The sequence goes on from JAHRHZ010000028.1 coordinate 20,835,455, forward strand.
TTTCCAGATGTTTCAGTGAATTTGCCAAAGTCATTTAGCACAGAAGTAGAAGTCAATCGCCCAAAGAATTCAGTTCCTAATGTACCTTTACATGTTGGGACTTGGCCATCCCAAGCATCAGCTTTACACAACCGGTAGTTCCTACCCATCATCTGGTATCTAGATAAAAGAGAACAGATTAGTTTGGAATAACCAAAGCAACGCTCACTAATTACTGCATTGTCAGTTTTCCTATTAAATGCAATATTCTGTTCAGGAATGAAAGCTAATGATGTTGACAGATACAAGTCATGACATGAATATAATTGGAAACAATAAAGCAAACAAAATATTAAATGAGGAACAGAACACAAATCAGGAAAGCTAGAAAGTTCCTTATGAAATTTATGTTGGGGTATAATGTGCAGTTCTACTCAGTTGGTCCTAGGAAGGATATTGGTGTAATTTCAGTTAACTTGCTCTCACTTTAATTCAAAAGCTTTGATGAATCAGCAGGAAGCTTTTGACATTATTCCAATTTACACAACTATAAATTAAAAATCTCCCCTTTGAAGTACTATCTGGAAATCCAACTGACAGATGTTCGAGCAATTGCAACCCTACTGTTCACATCACAAACCTTCTTTAATTAGCAACTGAGCAGCTTCTGTTCTATTCTCTCCAATGGCATCTTCCTGTCTGTTCGCCAATGTTAATGCTGTTGGTAACATATTATCAACTCCCATGTGCTCCTAATATGCACAATAAAACTTTTATATGGCACCTTATCAAATACTTTTAGTTAGTTAATACTAGTTATACCCTTAAAAAGTTGTAATAAATTTGTCAAGCATAATTCCCCATGTTTAAAACTATGCTGGGTATCTGATCATGCGATGACTTTAACTCAGAATAAAACAGAACTTCCTTTACAATGGATTGCAGATTTCCCAAATGCTGTTATTAGGCCTACTGGACTGTGGTTTTTAGCGTGCATTCTCTCCCTCTACCCTTTTCCTGAAATGTGCTATGACATTTGCCAACCACCAACCCATCAGGGGTGTTCTAGAAGCTAGAATTTTTTTGAAAATATGACTAATGCAAGTTATCTCTGCAAATACCTCTTTCAGGTTGTAAACCAGTAGGTCCTGGAGATCTGTCAGGTTTTCAGTTCCATAAGTTTCTCTAATACTTCTTTACCTGCTATTAATTTTGTTAAGTCACTCACATTGGTCCTTCATTTACCCCTAAATTCTGGGATATGATCTGAATCTCCTACACTGAATACTTAATGTGTGTTCAGTTCCTTATTCCCCATAATAATTCTTAACATTGTGCAGCTAAGGGATAACTGTTTATTTTAACTACTCTTCTACTTTATACAATTCTAAAAGACGTCACCCAGTTTTGGAGCTTCTGTGAAATACCGCTCCAGAATTTGCTGCCAAAATAACAGACAGACTGAACGAATACCACAAAAATTTCGAATCAGCACAGGCAGACGACAATTTGCTTTGTTTTGCTGTCCATGATTTTACTGCTCAATGAGTTTAAAACAAAATTATTGCATTTTGCGGTACTTAATATTTCAAGTACTCAAGAATGTGGTCTGTGTTCCTACAATGCCACTTAATATCTTTGTGTCTCAAAGGAAACAAAAGGAAGCTGTGGCATCTCATCCAGCACAACGCTCAAGCAGCTTGACACGATTCAGGACAAAGCAGCTCGCTTAACTGGCACTAAATCTACAAGCATTCGTTCCCTCCACCATCAACACACTGTAGCACTGTGCTCTGCAGAAATTCAAAGGTCCTCAGACAGTGCCTTCCAAACCCATGACCACTTTCATCTAGAAAGACAAGGATAGCAGAAATACGGTAACACCATCATCTTCAAGCTCTCCTCCAAGACACTCACCATCCTGAAATGGAAACGTATTGCCTTTCGTTCACTGTTGCTGGGTCAAAATCCTGGAATTCTCTCCCCAATGGCATTGTGGATCAGGCCACAGCAGGTATACTGCAACAGTTCAAGAAGGCAGCTCACCACCACCTTCTCAAGGGCAACCAGGGACAGGTAATAAGTGCCAGCTGGGCAGCGATGCCCATATCCCAGAAATTAATAAATAAAAACATAACAATTTTTTAAATATTTTACATTACTTTCATATTTTCCTGATTAAATCTAGAATTTATTTTTCTCTTAACTTCTCTTTCATTATCTAACTTGACTATTCTATTCAATTTCCTTCTCCACTTTTAATTGATCGTTAATCTCATACTTCATTGTTGATCCCAATATTGATCAGAGTGCTCTTTTGTCCTTTCCATATTACTATCAGAATGCACTTCCTGCAACTTAATGTGCAAAAAGTTTGAGCTGAGAGCTGAGAGACAGAAAATCGCACTACCAGGACATATCGTCAGATTCCCACATCAGGAAATTTTGGGTCATCGGTTTTTTGATAATATCCTCATACAGTTTCATCTTAATCAATTCTACTTCACTCAAAAAAATGGGTTTGCCAGAAACTCACCCTTTGTTACAATAAAAAGTAGCTTTCGTTTCAAAAGATGTATCTTGGATCTCATAATATCCATTCAATATATCTCCTGGATTTCCACAGTTCCTTGCTACATAGGGGGGGGAAAAGAAAGCAGTGGAAAGAAAAATAATTCATGTTTTCAGTAAAGCTGTGAAATTTTTCAGTATTGGATCCACACAATTTTATCAGTACAACCATAACAAGATTTTGGTTAAGGCAAAGATGATGGCAAGGCATACAGGCATGTTTAATTCTCGCTACCTATGCTGCATCTTGCAAGAAAAGTGCTTCTAATCATAGAATCCCTACAGTTTAAAAGCAGACTATTTGGCCCATCAGGCCCACACTGACCTTCCAAAGACTATCCCATCCAGACCCATTCCTCTATCCCATCCCTGTAATACTGCTTTTACCATGGCTAATCCACCTAGTTTGTACACTATGGGCAATAACATGGCCAATCCACCTAACCTGCATACCTTTGGAAAATGTGAGGAAACTGGAGCACCTGGAGGAAACCCACACAGACACAGGGAGAATATGCAAAGGTGGAACTGAGCCTGGGATCCTGGCGCTGTAAGGCAGCAGTGCTAACTACTGAACCACCATGCCGTCCTATCACAATCACTGTGCCACAAAACCTCTCTGGATCTGTTTTTTTTTAAAACAATAATAATTTAATAAAAATAGGTGCAATACAAAGAGACAAACACAAAGCTTCAAGTGAGAATGATATCCAATATTCTCAACCAAAGCAAAATTCGAAGGATTAAAAACTCATTTGAATTGTTATTTCACATGGTTTAAACTCATTGCAAGGTTATTCACTTCAAAATTACATTATTGGGAAGAAAAAAGACCCAAGTTTTAAAACAGAGATGATTCTTTACACAAGTCTGGTTCTGCTTTATTTTTAATTTTTTCAAGTTTTTTAAACCTACTTTTCTAATCAACCTGTTCAGGAATGTTATTATACACCTCTGGAACAGGTGGGACTTGATCGTGGGCTTCCTGGCTGAAAGGCGGGGACAGACCACTGCACCACAACAGCCCTTTACGTAAAGCTAACGTGATGACCATTACACCACAGAAAGTGAAGCCCACCGCACTGGCTGTTCCCAGGTGGGCTCCCATTCATGTACTAAACTTTGTCTCCTTAGCATCTAAGATCAGATGAGATCAGGTGTTTTCAAACTAGTACGACCATAGGCAAAGCATTAAAGTCTTGGGTGGAAGCCAGAAGACTATTTTAATTTAACTGATTTTTCTGATCAACTTGTTCAGGAATGTTATATCCCACCACTGGAACAGGCGAGATTCGAACCTGGGCCTCCACTTCCAGGGATAGGAAGCCTACCACTGTGCCAGTGATAAAGGGACCAGGTGATGAGTTTCAGCTGGGCAAGCCATTGCCTGTAACCAATGGAACTCATATTCAACAAGCTTCACAGAGGAATTAACTGGTGATTCCCAATAGACCTTGTAAAGGGTTATCACACTAAACATCTATCCATGATATTCACTGGGTTTATTATCCCCAAATCCTCCACTATCAACATGCTGGGGGTTACTATTGATCAGAAATTGAACTAAATGAGTTACATGCACAATGTGGCCACAAGGGAAGGTTAGAGGCTAGGTTTCCACTGCAAGTTATTCATCTCTCAACTTCCCAAAAACTGATTGCCATGCATAAAGAACAAGTCAGGAATGTGATGGAAACCTATCCACTTGCCTGGGGTGCAACTCCAACAACATTCAAGAGCTTTGATAACACAAGGGACAAAGCAGCCTGCTTAACTGGAACCCTGTTTACCAACTTCAAGATTCAATGGCTTCACCATCATTGTTCAATTGCAGCAATGAGTCTGATTTACTAGATGCACTATAACAATTCACCGAGGCTCCTTCAACATGTATTCCAAACCTGCAACCTCTATTAGCCAGAAAAACGAGAACTGCAGATGCATGGGAGCATCATCAATTAAAATTTTTGTCCAAGTGATACATCATCTTGACTTGGAACTGCACTGGCATTCTGTCACCTTTGCTGGGTCAAAATTCATGAACTCCCTACCCGATAGCACTGTGGATATACCTACATAGTGGAGGAACTGAACCTTTGTAGATGTGGTGACAATTACAACACTTTTGTCCTGGATGGTGTCAAGCTGGGGTGTCACTGGAATTGCACTCATCTAGGCAAGTGGGAAATATTTCATTGTACTCCTTACTTGTGCCTTTTTAGTGATGGATAGATTTTGGAGAGTCAAGAGTGAAGTTGCTCGTTGCGGAAACCTAGCCTTTGACCTGCTCTTCTGGGTAAGTAGATGGCTAATAGGGAAGGCAATGGCCTAATGGTATTATTGCTGGACTGTTAATCCAGAGACCCAGATAACATTCTGGGGACCAGGGTTTGAATCCCACCACAGCAGACTGTAGAATTTGAATTCAACAAAATATCTGGAATTAAGAATCTAATGATGACCATGAATCCATTGTTGGTTGTCAGAAAAACCCACCTGGTTCACTAATGCGCTTTAGGGAAGGAAACTGCCATCCTTACCTGGTCATGCCTATATGTGACTCCAGACCCACAGCAATGTGGTTGACTCTGAACTGCTCTCCAGGCAATTAGCTATGGACAATAAATGCTGCCTAGCCAGTGATGTTCTCATCTCATTAATGAATAAAGAAAAACAAATCAACTTCAGTTTCTGGTCAACAGTAACTCCCAAGATTTTGACAGTAGGGGATTCAGTAA
>JAHRHZ010000028.1:20840752-20853723 GCA_024137785.1 Ginglymostoma cirratum
GAGAGTGATCATAAATAGCCATATCTGAACTAGAAATAATAGGGATAGAGTGCAAGATCTAGTCACTGACTATGAATATGTGCAAGGAATATATACAGTGAAATTAGTGTCATGACTGTATCGGCGCCGCCTCGTGCTCCCACAAGGAGCTCAAACAGTTCAGCCACTTCACCAACACCTTCCACCCCAACCTTAAATTCACCTGGGCCATCTCTAACACCTCTCTCACCTTCCTGGACCTCTCCGTCTCCATCTTGGGTAACCACCTAGAAACCGATATCCATTGTTGAGAAGTTGCGGTCCTCGAAAAACGAGGACATCTGAGATGTATGGGAGTGGAATGCCTCATCCTGGGAGCAGATGCGGCGGAGGCGAAGGAATTGGGAATAGGGGAGGGCTATTTTGCAGGAAGGTGGGTGGGAGGAGGTGTATTCTAGGTAGCTGTGGGAGTCGGTGGGCTTGAGATGAGTGTAGGTGCTCCACAAAGCGGTCTCCAAGCCTCCGCTTGGTTTCCCTGATTTGTAACCGGCTTGGTTACAAATGTTTCATCACCCTGCTAGGTAATATCGTCAGTGCACCTCCGGTGAAGCACTGATGTTCTGTCCCATTTGTTATTTATATGCCTCAGTTTTTTAGGGTGTTCGGTACCACTTCCTTGCTGCACTGAAGTCCTAAAGCAATGTGGGTTATGGTAAGAAATCTAGAAGAAATGCATGAGAAGTCCAGAAAGGCCTTTCTTTGGTTTAGAGCAACAAGTTACATTTTCCAACTATGTTCTGGGCATTGAGACAAGATTGTCATTAGGGAGTGGCAAGATGCCTGTTGAGTAGGATTATTGCAAGTAAGTAGCCTTTTTAACACCAAATCACATCTCATTATTATGCAAGCTCCCATTGTAATCACAGGCTGGATAGAAATTAGAAACTGAGAATTCCCAATGTAGAAATCAGCATTTGTATCTGGTGACTCCAGCTTGCAGCTGTATTCTGGACCACCATGGACTCTGGCAGCATAGAGGGGAGTTGTGCACAGGGAGTTGAAGAATCCCCATTGGAACACGTTACAGGATAAGAGGGAGATGGATGAAGCATGAGGGGGATCGTCAACAGTGAGCAGCACCCTTACTTCAAGTTCCAAAACTGGCATATCAACCTAATATGACTCGGGCTGGGTGGTGGGAAGGGGAGCAGATACAAACTCATAGATGCATTGGGTGAGGAGATTGGGAGGATATGCAGTTGCAGGCTCAATATCTGCAGGTGGGGTGAGGGAAATCTGTCCTGCAGCGTAGCTGATTAGCATTGCAGGTCTGGTCAAGCAACCAGAGATCATTCTTGCCTTAATTGCTAACATAGTGAGGTTCTCTCCTGCCTTGGGCAGAAAAAAATGCATAGTCTCCAACAGGCCTCTGAGTGCCAAGGACCCAGGGCATTTCTTCCTCAGTCAGCTGCAGAGAAATGGCAGTGCTCCTGAACCTCAGCTACTAAAATTACACACAGCAGTGTCAGTATCTAGGCTGGTGTGGGATGCAGGAAGCAGGCTTTCTGATGCTTCCTCTGAGGTGTCCTGGCTCTCTGCCTCAGACGTGGAAGTGATAATATCATGTGAGGTGACCCTCTTGACTGCTTCCGCTGTGGGCATTGGTACCTAATGGTACATGCGAGATACAGATGAGAGAATATTATGACCAAGCAGTAAATATTGTGATGTGTGGATGAAATACAACTTGGGGGTATTAAGGGACTGGCACAGTACCGTACAAAGCTTTTTAATTGTTGCTAACTCATGGATAGTTCAACATCTTCACAGGACAGGTTCCCCACACATCATCTTGGCCAATGTCAAGATGCTCTCGTCTTAGTGGGTGAGGGGCTGAATGCTGGGCAACCCACGAACCATTCCGACCCTGTCAGACCTGTTATGTGCCATTATCTCCTGAAACAAGCAAAGGAGGGGATGCAGTGAGATGAATGTGAATAGCATATTTGCTTTGTTGGTGCAGCTGGGAGACAATTGGTGAGGTGGCCAGTGGCAGAATAGGAGCCTTGATGGGAGGTGGGTACAGAGATAAAGTTAGTGTGAGGTTGTTGAAGATGGACCCTGGTAAAGTGGAGAACTGCATTGCTGGGCATTCACTTGGGCTATGAAAAGTGGAGTGACAACTTCCCCTCGACACTGTGGTAAATATATGACTTTGCAGGACAGCTCCATATCCCAGTGCTTGACAGGTGCACAATAGCCTTTTAAATATGGTGCCAGTAGTAGGGACATTTTACTATCTCAACATATCTGGTCAGTGTTGTGAACTTACAGCTACAACGACTGGTAGCATCAATGAGAAGGGTGCATAGGAACACGATAAGTAGTTTTGAGGTGAATTTGAAACTATCACCTGAGAATACTCACTAGACCTCAATGAGAGGAACTCTATGAAGTGACACTGCCCAAAAATAGGAAGATTCTGCACATTGTTTTCCACATATCAAGGAAGTGATCATATATTTTTTGATAGGAATCAAAGAAGCTTCAATGGAGGATTTTAAAAAAAAGTATTGTTCAGAATGAACAGTGGAAAATAAATAGAGGTCACAATTTAATAAAAAGGATACAACACGTTTTATTTAAATGTTTGTTCACAAAACCAATGTATACATAACCTAGATGTGTCTATTAATTATTCAAATCCTTTTAGTATAACAGCAAGGCAGACTAAAATAGAATGCAAGTAAAATGTCATAAATGATACCTGCTAATCTGACGTTTGGTACAAAACAAATATCCTCAAATTTATGACTTTAAAACATAACTTCATTTTTAAACAACATGAATTTGTGTGCTGTTTTCATGTTTTTAAGCATTAAAACAAAAACCTTATGAAAATTAAAGCAGAAATGCAAGACACATTATAGACATTTTCAAGACTGCCTTATACCTTGAATTGAGGAAGGTTGAATGATACGGAAATACATAGTGATTTGGCATTTAGGTGCAGAAGTCAAAAAAAGCATTATCTCCATACTTCATTACCATAATAAAACCATTGATGTCTATTTGATTGCAACATAAAAGCATGGAAGCATTTGAGTGATAGAAATTGTATTATCTCAATGACACTTCGAGATGGGCAATCTATGGCATTGCCAGTGGCATTAATATGATATGAAAGAATTTTACAAAAATGTCTGGAAATTCTTATTGTATTAGCACAGATTAATATCCATATTCTGCCAGCATATATATTGCTTTCGCAACTAGGCATGATCTGCTGAGATGATAGCCCTGATAATTAAAACTTTTAAATTGAATTAACGTAATGTTGTGTCTTAAAGATTCACTTGGAGCTGCGATAGTTACTTTAGCTTTGCCATTACCTGATTCATGTGAGATTTAGCAGGCCTTCCCTAGGAAAGGTAGAATGGGTTTCTTATCAGCTGATAAAATAACCATCTCAAATAATTTGTACTTATTGTTTTATAAAAGAAGACATGCCATTTTACTGAGCCCAGTAGCACCAGTTTGATGCATTGTTACCATGGAAACATGATATGACTTCAGATTTTGAAAAATAAGTCAGCCAATAGGATATATAAATGTTTCCATTATATTTACTGTTGAAAAATATCAGATATTTAAATAGTGGGTTATCACAAATGAAATTCAAAGACTGCTTAGAGCATGTGGATGCCCAAAATATATGCTAATTGTTAAAGTGAAAAGAAACTGCCTGAACCAACAGAAAATAATATTAAAAATACAAAAAAAAAGAGATTCTGTAAACTAAACAAGTTTTACAAATTTATTTTAAAATCTGGTATGACATATACAGTTTTTTAAAAACAAAAAGCTTTCTTGTTCTCTTGCCACACGTTCCAGACTTGCTGAGTTTCTTCAGCACTTTGTCTTTTTATTTCAAATCTCCAGCATCCGCAGTATTTTGCTTTTGTATTGGTAACGTATATAAAGTCTGCCATTTATCATATCTTCAAGATGTTGAAAATACATACACGTCTATCTATGTTAAAAAGGTGATAAGCTGCTGTAAGTTCATGTCAAGCACCGAATGCCGTTTTATATCTAACTTCAAATAACTTATTTGGTAAAGCAGTGAGAAGTCAGTGTTACTGGGCTGGACATTTTTCAAAGGAAGTCAACCAGCTCAAGTCTGAAACAAAACCAGAAATTGCTGGAAAAACTCAACGGGTCTGGCAGCATCTGTGCAGAGAAAGCAGAGTTAATGTTTCAGGTCCAGTAACACTTTCTCAGAAAAGGAGAAAGGTCTGTTCTGTGTTGTTCTAAAGAAGGATCGCTGGACTTGGAACATTATCTCTGCTTTCTCTCCACAGATGCTGTCAAACCTGCTGAGATTTTCCAGCAATTTCTGATTTTGTTTCTGATTTTCAGCATCCACAGTTCTTTGTTTTATTTTGTTTACAGCTCAAACCTGATCCTTTTTGGAAACAATACAGTGACTAAGTGGAAAAGATGTATTAAAATGAATGTAACATTGCACATAATTTTCACAATAACAACTTTCAAAACAATCCAAAGTGCCCAAAGAAATACCTTTCTTTCGATTATGCATTGTAGTAGGTACTGCATCGGTTTCCAAAATGTAAACAAAAGAAATTCAAATTATTTTATTAAAATGTTATTGTTGTTGGGTGCAATTCCAAATTTTCTTTACAGCAGATAAGGATTAAACATATGTCCTTTGAATTGCTTTTGAGGGGAGACTGTGGAGGGCTATATTTTGAATAAAGAGCTCTTTAGTCTCGATCTATTGGGAAACAAAAAAAAACTAAAAGTCTAAGTAGCTGATACTTAATAATGGAAAATAGCAAGATTATGCAAGCTGCAGTAGTATTGGAATAGCCAGGAAGAGCTTGAAATATGAAGGTAAATCCATTATTTGTGTGATGACTATTTAACTGACTGTTAAAATGATTAAACCCGATAGTAACACCAAATCTTTCCTCAATTTGGGACAGCAAAAATGACTCAGTCATGGGAGAATCTAGGATCAGTGGATTTAGTCTAATAATAAAAGAGGCACTAATTTAAGGCTGAGAATGAGAAGGAATTTCTTCTGAGTTGAGAATCTATGGAAGTCCTTGCCATAGAGAGCTATGGGGGCAAAGTATATTTAAAGCGGAGATAGATAGTTTATTGATCAGTAGGGGAAATCAAGGGTTATGGGGAAAATGTAGGAAAGTGGTCATGCATGATGTCAATCACCCATGATCCATGATCCATGATCCTAGTGAATGGCAGCGTATTTTTGTTCCCATTTCTTATGGTCTTTATTATGGTCTAACATAAAACTAGGATGGTATACAGAACCCCATCTGCACCCTACTCTTGGTCACCAATTAAGATGTCTGAAAGTAATTGATAAATAATGTTTAGTAATATAGGAACGGAGAATTAGGGTCACACAGGTCAGTAAAAATTCAAATATTCCCATATGTGCTCAAACCTAAATACTTTAACACAACCACAAGATCACTAACAGCACGGAACAGTTTGTGAAACAAAATTACACAAAGATTTACCTTTTATAATTTGAAATCTTCAACAATTATACTGGACGATTACAGGATTCAGAATGAGACATTTGGTTATCGGGTGAGCTCATGGCAACACTGCTGGCAAGGTAATATTCCCTAAAAAGGATACATGATATGCATAGATTAAAATATGATTATACAGTTTTTTGTGTATTAGTGCACATTAGCAAAAGACTATAAACTTAATGCAGAAAGCAAAATGCACCACTTTATTTAAGTAGGTTAAGTTTAACTGAAATTCTTCATATTCATCAAGGCAAAAGTAATTGTTACAAAATAAATTGATCAATTCTGACAGTCAGCAACATCATACTCATATGGAGATTGTCATTTTCAGCCATGGGAAAAATCTAGTAAGCATTAGGATTCAATGTTTAATTTACATTTACTAATCAAATTAAAATCTACAAAGCTTAATTTTACCAAAAATCAAAAAAAGAGTGTCAATTTCCAGGAATTGATGGTGGGTTTCCTTTGCTTGATGCTCATCTATGCATGATCTACATTTCTACAGCTGTGTTATCATGAGTTGACCAGCACCTGAAGTACTTACCATTGCTGGGACCTTTCAGAGTGCCACAGGGGCCAAATTTAAAGCCCAGCTGTGCATGAAAATCAAGCTGCCAGCCAGGAATTGCCCTTCACAGAAGACATAATGGAAGGGAAATGAAAGAAAAAAAGCTTCTGAGGGTATACAGGTGACATTTCATTGAAAATATCAGATCATAATCAAATGTAGTCTGTCTTTACATCATCTGTCTGTTTGGTCAACTGCCATTGTAATACAGCTACAAAAGTAAAGCTGCAGAGATTATATATCCTTCATGTTATACTCTTGTAACTGTCTGGAGTTGTACTCTTTCTGTGATCACTTAGCATAGCATAATATCTTGTTAATGTTGAAATGTGGCAACATCACATGTTGTAAAGTCTTCAAACAGTTGTTAAAAGTTCACTTTTATTAAACAGTTAAAGTGAAGTAACAAAAAAAAACAAAGGAAGCTGCATTTGTTTCTAGTACTAAAGAGGGGCTGCTTGCATTTTGACGAACAAATTTGTAGTTAATGAATGATCACCCAGCTTACATCTATTAGAAGCAGGTGTCAGTTAAATCCTGTCTGGCATAATGCACCAAAAGTTGCACTGTTCTATCATGCTGAATGATGTTACTCCCACTCAATGTCATCATCTTCTTCCTTGGAAGACTGCAGCTGCTTTCCCAACTGTTCAGTTCTCGTCACATCTTCTCTCTGCCTGTTCCAGTTGTGCAGAGCGTAACATGCAAGGATTACATAGCGCACTGTCTGGAGTGTAATGCAATGACCACTGTCCCACACCCCCACAACCAATCCCCCAAACCAATACAAGCAGAGGAACCTTATCTTCAGGAGTTGTTTTGTCTGTTTCACTACAGACCTAGCTGAAGAATGAGCTGTATTATCTAAACTTGGCCTCAGTTAGGGGATTGCACAAGGGAGATATCAGATAGGATTGCAGAGGCTAGGCCTTTATTCCCTGCAGCCATTCTTTTAAGACCTGACCTTAGAATGAAACAGGAACCCAAGAGTTGTCAAGTATATAGACAACATGGTACATCCAAGATACATGTTGCAGATTTCTAAGATGTGGTACTGATGATCACAAATGACTTGTATATTGACTGAGTAGAAACCTCTTTAATGAGGAAGTCTGTCACATTAGGACATTGCTCTCTAAATGCTACAAGAATAATCTATAGGGACCTGCACATGGAAGAAAGCAAGCTACATTGGCAAAGCCTACAGCTTAGGGTCCAGCACTGACCTCATCATGAGGAAACATGAAAAAGTGGTGTGTGCTGTGATCCAGCATAAACTGCATCGCTAACAGCCTTGATAGATCTTTGCAATGAAGATTCAGCAATTCATATAGGTCCCAGTGCATTCTTGGAAGCAGATAATGACAAAAATTCTACACAGCTGTCACCTTGATGGCCACAGGGATTAGATGACCACCCAGCCCCTCAGTTCACAAGTCTTGCTCTAGCAAATGATTCAGTTCCATTAGAGTGTTATGTTACAATCAAACTGGGAGCTGGAGCTGCCAGGTAGCTGCTCAGACTTATATAGAATTAAATTATGCAGATGCTGAAAATTTGAAATAAAAACAAGTAGTGCTGGAGAAACAGTCAGTTTGGCAGCATCAGAACCAGTTCCACATAAGAGTCATACCAGTCTCAAAACATTAACTGTTTCTCTCTCTACATATGCTGTCTGACCTGCTGAGATTCTCCAGCACTCATTTTATATCTGCTCAGGCTTTCTTGCTATGAGTTACACTGTCATTCTCCCCAGTGCCTAAGAAAATAGTAAACTGTATAAATGAAGCAAGCTTTAAGTAATGTTGAGGTGTTAATGCCTGCAAACAGGCCCTTCGTCACTTACTAATGACATCCTTGTCAGATCATTAGAACCTCAGATGGAACAGTGAAGAATAGGCCCAATGTTGGGAATCTTATTTCTCCAATCTCAAAACATTTTCCCAATGACTCACTATTGCACAAGATTCAATCCACTGGCTGGTCCTTAGGGTACTACTAATCAATGGCCCCGCTCAAGTAAAGAAAAAGTGATGGCCAAATGTCAAATGTTTCAAACTGGTCTCTTAGCTGAGTTTTTACATGGAAAAACTGCATTTGTTAGGTATATTTTCTCCCTGACATCAAGTAAAGTTCAACAAGAAAACAAAACAAAAAATTTGTGTTGCAGGGTAGCAGGTGGGTAGGTGGGAGATTCAGGAACAGGACGGGCAGATTGGAATAGTAGATGAGGAAAGGGGTGGAATAAAGATTAAAAAAAAAAGTTACTGGATAATTTTTTTGAAAATACAAAACTATTTAACAAATAGAAAACAATCTTACCCTTTGTTTGATGATAATCGTTTTCGATAAAAGCACACAACACAAAAAATGAAGCCAAGGATAGCAACAACACCCATGTTAATTCCTTAAAAAAATGCATAAGATACACAATGATTCAAATAGAAATAAACATATGGATACTTAAAAGTAGAGATTCCTCAACCAGTTTTTTTTAAAAAGTTGGAACATTTCTTAAACTGGAAACATATCCTTAAATTGAACACATTTCAATTCCAAATACTGCTATATTAGCATCCCTTTATAGATTTTAACTTCCTGTAAAATTTCATTCATACAGCTGGATGTAATAAAATAAACTCTATCAAAAACTAAAGAACTGAGAGAAATGTTTCACGTAAGATATTGTTGGATATATCTAGTTTATAAAATTAAGCAATGTGGGTTTTTTTTAAGCTAACATTAATGAACAGAGATTGCTAGTATATGAAGTGGAAAAATTCCTCCCTTTCTAACCCTTATTAATACATAGAATAAACAACAAACCTTTATTCTTGGGAAATACAAAGACAGTAATTATGAAAGTTTTGCATTGCAAGATTAGAAGGCTAATTTTTTGTATTAGTGGGAGTGGCACCAGATTCACTGCCTGTAACACATCCTGACAAATTTGCCTAATAGTTGCTTGAATGGATGCTTATTTGTTGCTTCAGCAAAAAAAAAGTTACACAAAAAAAGTGTTCAAAGATAAAGCACATAATTCAAGACAGTAAGCATTTCCTTAATTTATCTCCTTTTCTATATTTGGTCATATGTTAGTTGTGGAGTATTCTCTGGTATCTTGCTAAATGACAGAGAGAAAATGCACACATGGAGCTCAAGGTACAGCTGCAGTGAACCTAAGGAAAAGTCCTAACTAACACTGTCTTGAGATTACAAGGATAAAGTTGGTGAGATTTTTGCTTAGAGACACATCATAGTAAGACAGAAGCAGATAAAAAAATTAGGCAAGCATTGTATTTTAGACCCTGGATTTTGCATTCAGTAGCAAAACAAAGGCATGTGCCATTAACGTCAGAGAAAGCTTTGGCAAGAGATCCCACAATCTCTGTAGTTGAGAACTGTCTCTCAATGTGAAGTGCACTGTTGAATTCTTTGATGCAATTCCCAGCATGGGGGGTCATTGTTGTCATCAATCTAATCAATTACAGTGAAAAATTCTTACAGTCAATCAGGAAATGAAAACATTTAAAAGCAAAATCATTTGAAAGTTTTAGAACATAGAACAGTACAGCACAGTACAGGCCCTTCAGCCCACGATGTTGTGTTGACCTGTCATCCTACTAAGATCTACCCTGCATACCCTACATTTTACTATCCTCCATGTGCCTATCCAAGAGAGTTGCTTAAAAGTCTCTAAAATATCAGACTCCACTACCACTGCTGGCAGCGCATTCCACACACCCACCACTCTAAGAAATTTACATTAAGAAAAAAAAAGGGACAAATATATAAAGTAAAAGGTTGAAATTGAAAAATCAAGAGAAAACCTTTCAAAAATTTAGCTTACAGAACTTACATGTCACAAGTGTTAAATATTAAGAACTCTATATTAATGACGTAATTTTTCAGGTTGGTTGTTCAGCAATAATGATTACTGAGTGACCAAGATATAACTGTTTAATGAGGTTCCAAAGGGAACTTGAGTATGGAAATGAAGAAGTTCTTCAGGATTTGACACTGGGGCAGATTGCTCATAGCACAGCAGGAAGTGATAGATCACAACTTGCAGAGTCCCACTGATTGCTCACCGTCACCAGCATTTGTCTCCACTCACCCTCTCACCCAACAAACTCCAGACTAATGAAAATGTTTACTGATGAACCGGGAAGGACTGCTGTATTATTATGGATTTAATTTGAAGTTTTCTAAATGTGTCTGCTACACTATACTTCCTAACTTTTGGCAATTATTCTTTTGGCTTTCCATTCCAACAATGGGAGCAGCCAGTTTGGGTGACTGGATGAAAACTTCTTTGCTGCATGCTTCAGGCTAGTTGTCCAGGCGGGCTTAGATACTCTCCTTATTTGTCCGACTCCAGAAGCAGCTACTGGACATCCTCCAGAAGGGTACCCTGCTCAAAAAAAATGGTGGCTCAATTGTGAGGACCATTTTTAAAATTAAGATGTAAGGAGGTTGGAGGGAGGTCATCTCCCAGTTGGTAACATTTCTGTCTCCATATTCAGGATTTAAGTTGGATTCATGTCACACCACAGGGCTTGTGCACCAAACTATCACTGTAGTGAAGACAAATCAGCTGCAGTCCTAGTCCCCAGCCAGATAAATGGGGAGGATTAGCATTACGAAGTGTATCCAGCAGTCATATACAAAAAACTTATGCAAAGGTAATCTTCCAACAGTGTCAAAAGATCATAAATATAGGAAAAAGCCAGAAGAAAGAGAGAGGATACCTCCATCTCCTTTACTTCCTTTTAATTGCAGCATGTTGTTCCTTTCAAATTGGAAGACCTGATTGGCCCTCCAATTTTGATAGCCCATCTGCCCTTACTTGGGTTACAAGCCCACCTCCAGGCCAATTACGGGTGCATCCTGATGAAAATGCCAATGTGTGACTGTGTTCTTCTGGGGGCAGCTTCAGGAGAGGGAGCAAAGGAGTAAATCCTTTCCTTCTGAATTGCATGTTGTTTATTCATTATTTCAGTTCTGGTTTCAACTGGTTCTTCTACTTTTCTCCTTAAGGAGGAGTTCCATTTTTCTTATTATCAAGTGTAATTTAAATTATACAGTTCACTGGACATTATTCTAAAACATACGGGTAACTTTATAAAATAGTCTTCAAGATAACCTATAGGAACCAGAAACAGTCTTCCATTTCATGAATGTATATGTGAACTTGGATGAAACTAATTAATAAAGATAAGAGCTTTGAAAGACAGTTAAATATAACAACTTAAGAAATCTATTTTTATTAAAACAAGTCAGTTAAACACTTGCGCCAGTTTTAAAGTAGGCAAGCTGAATGGCGTGGGGGAAAAAAGAAGAGTTGTCTTTAAATCCAGCATGAGGATTATTAATCACTCATTTTCAAATGATACAATGAATTTTATCCTACATTGTTCATTAGGCACATAAGGTGTCAGTAATGCAACGGCTGGCTCAAAGTTTAACTTACTAAGGAAAACCAGAACAAAGATTTGAAAAGCTCACTTCTAAAAAGTACTAAAGCCTCATTAATAATCGTTCTAAACATTTATATATATTCACTAGTTTGAGCACTCAGAACACTAATTCAGTAATTATGTTTTAAAATGTATAATTTTGATTATCAGATGTCATTAAATACTAAATAAAAGCACTTCAGTGCAGCTAATAACATTTGTGTTATCTGATTTTCTTACTTACCAGTAGTCATTCCTACAAGTGCACTTTGTGCTGTAAGGTTTTAAAAGAGACCAAGTTAATAACATAGACAAATTAATGGCTCTCAAAACTGTGTACCAAAGTTTAAAGTATTTTTTTCTTGCCCTTCATTATGGCAGCCCCCAATGGAGGGTCTAAATAAACATCACCAATTGTTTCATGAGGAATAAAAAAAAACACTTTTGAAAAAAACAACCCAGCCTCTTCATTCCCTTTCACTGTTTTCTAAGCATCAAAAGTGAAGTAACTGTAGCATTGGAGATATTGTACATCAACATTACTGTGTTGTGTTGATTTCTTAAAGTTACTACTCTAACACAGGACTTGTAAATAGTGTAGGTTTAATTTGCTTGAGAATATAAAAATAGGTTCATTCAACACTCAGAATATTCACAGAAGTACTATTCATCACAAAAACACAGCTTCAGACCCTTACACTCATCCTGATAGGATTCATAAGCATATTAGTTCTTAAAGCACTGTCGCAACAAGTGATGATTTCTGCTGAATGTTGGTTTATTCAGCTGAGGATCTCAGCTGATCAAAAGTTAAAGAGATATTGCGTGTTACCGTTTCATAGATTCACAATCACATAGCCCTTCACTTCCAGGTGTTTTTGTCCTTGCACTCTTACAGCTCACTTTCTTATCCCCTGAACTCCCATTTCCCTTTCAGTTTGCTTCTCCACTAATGTTACGCCTCTTCTGTTAAAATGTATTTACTTCAGGTGTCTCTATCTTAGCTGGCTGTGCATCACATTAATATCTATTTTCCACATGATCACTCAAAGTCACTGCAAAGTTCAGTGTGCAAATGAGAATATATGTGATGGTTCAAAGGTGGAAAAGCTATTGGGATCATGCAGCAAGACCCCCTAACTCCAAATTTACCATTGTCAACCCATCTAGCCTGCACATCCATGGACACTATAGGGCAATTTAGCACAGCCAATCCATCTAACTTGCATATCTTTGGCTTGTCAGAGGAAACCCGAGCACCCTAATGGAAACCCACACAGATGTGGAAAGAAGAGAGAAAAGGTACTGCAGATGCTGGAGAATCCGAGATAACAAGGTGTGGGGCTGGATGAACACAGCAGGCCAAGC
>JAHRHZ010000028.1:20866535-20907012 GCA_024137785.1 Ginglymostoma cirratum
GCTTTATAATATCCATTCAGAATTGAACCAGGGTTTCCACAGTTTATCGCTGTACAGAAAATAAAATGAGAACAGGCAGAAATATCACAAAAATCCAAATTGCCCATCAGCTTTTATAATTGCAGTTAACATATATTAACATGAAGATGAAATACACTACTCCACAACTGCACAGTTTAACTTTGAATTTTAAATTCATTCTTCAATTTTATGGTATTAAAAGTACAGGACCTTCTCTACATCTACAATCCCTCACACCAAGGGCATGTAGATGTCCAACTGGGCATTATAGTGACAAACAACAATTTTGAACAGCAATGGGTTGTTAAGGAGTGGCACGGTGGTGGAGCAGTAAACACTGCTGCCTCACAGCGCCTGGAACCTAGGTTTTTTTCCAGCCTCGGGCGACTGCCAATGTGGAGTTTGTACATTCTCCATGTCACTATGTAGGTTTCCTCCCACAGTCCAAAGATGTGCAGACTAGGTGGATTAGCCATGGGTTGCATGGATAGGGTGGGGGTTGGGTCTGGATGGGGTGGACTTTAGATGTTCGGTGTAGACCTGATGGGCCAAATGATCTGCTTGCAAAGTTTAGGAATTCTATGAATACTGGAATATAACGGACAGATATAATTCTATCAACAAACCCCCTCAACACCAGTTGGTGAACTGATATGAATCCCTCACCACGTCCATAGACAAGGCCCAATTTGATATGCTCTTTGGCCAACTTGGGTCTTCCATGTAACCAAAGTCTCAGGTGTGGAAAATGCCCTCCCCACAAGCTGCTAACCAAGCAAAGGGTAGCAATTCTACCAGGAACAGTGGATGCTCCCATGAATGTTCCAATGCCCAGCCTGAGGATCTATGCTGGATCACATAGCACAGGTGTCTGGACTAGGGAGGGGACACTGGATAAGTTTTGGGCATAATGCCCCCAACACACATCCACACTCTGGAGGTATCCAATAAATTCCAGTCAATAGCTACAGGCAAAAAAATAACTGCAGATGCTGGAATCCAAGGTTGACAAACAAGAGGCTGGAAGAACACTGCAAGCCAGGCAGCATCTGGAGGAAAGGAGAAGTCAACGTTTTGGGTATTACCCTTCTTCAGGACTGGATGTGGCGGTATGGGGAAATGCAGATAAAGAGAGGGGAGGATAGTGGAATGTGGTGATAGGTGGACACTGGTAGTAGGTATGACCTGGTTAGTCAATAGGAGGGATGAATCCAGTTGGTAGCTTGAAGGAAGGGTAGGTATGTGGAATGGCAGGGAGGAGGCGGGGCTGGAAAGGGAGCCGAGGGATGGGAGGGAGGGATATTTGAAATTAGATGACTCAACGTTAAGTCCTCCAGGCTGTTAGTATGCCCAGGCAGAAGATAAGGTGTTGTTCCTCAAATTTGCAATCAAGATATTCACAGTCCCTTTACAAAGAAAAATCCTGAAAATTAAAAAACATTTGAGCTCTCCTCTATGCACCCTTATCATGGAAGTAGATGGTGTATTTCATGAAATTTAAAAGTCTGAAGTCTGTGCGTATGACAATTCATTATACTACTGCTGACATTTCATTGGTCAGAGTGAATCCCCACTTAAGCACCTTGACAGTGATCAATCCTCCGTCACCAACATGCCCCCGTCACAGTTGTCAGGTCCCATGTAGTGTGTTGGGTTCAGGCCTCTGGTAGATGTTTGTCTGGACTAGGGAGGGGCATCAGGCCAGCAGTCTTGTTTGTTGGGTGTGGAGTAGGGAAGTGGTCTCAGGTTCCCTCAATAACAGTCATCCACTATTCTTGTCACCTCATCAATAACTACTTCTTTCATACAAGCATCAACTAAAACAACAGTAATCGGTAAAATAACAGAACTAAACCTGCCATGCACTTACATATTAAGATCATTCAGTGAGAATGGAAGAAGAAGAGAGGGGATTCAAGGAATGATTAAAGTATGAATCATTAACGTCAACGTGAATTTTAATTTATCTTCTACTTCCTTTCCGTGGGTTTCCCATGGCATAAACATCACTTGGCATCAATTGAAGCTCCAGTAACATTATGAACTCAAAAGTGAGTAAAATTCTATGGACAGAGCATGATTGATTTAATGAATGGTCATTTCTCATTTCACACCTTTAAAATGCAATGTTGATTAAAGCATTGAATAGGTGTTTCCTCCCATTACAAGAAATCAGAATTCCAAGCTGGAAGATGTCAAAATATTGTCAGGATGAAAACTTGTATGACATCAACACTGGGGGGCTATGCAATGAAGTGAGTCAATCCTTTGACATTGAACAGCAAATCAGACACTTAGAGTCATAGGGTAAGACAGCATAGAAACAGATCTCTTCGGGCCAAACAGTCCATGACAACCATAATCGTAAACTAAACGAGTCCCACCTGCTTGTGCTTAGTCCATGTCACTCCAAACATTTCTTATTCATGTATTTATCCATATGTCTTTTAAATGTTGGAACTGTGCCTGAATTCACTACTTCATCTAGAAGTTCATTCCACAGGAAGAACAAGAGTCTAACCATTAGCCCCTAGTGATCTCCACTATAAATCTTCCTCCTGCCTGAAGAACATTCATTATGTTTGGACCTACTCATTAACATTACACCTTCGTTTCTTGTCACTCAGGCAATTGAGAATCCAAGTTGCTCCAAACCCTTTAAGTCCATGAGATGTAAGTTTTCTTTGAGTCTGTTGCATGGCACTTTATGAACTGCCTTTTAGAAATCCACCAACACCACATCAACAGAATTTAACTCATCAATCCCCTCCGGTAACTTTGCAAATTCACAATAAGTTATTACACAATTTCCCTTTAGGAAATCTAAGGTGGCTTTCTCTGACTCATCCATATTTATATTTCTATAGATTTAGTCCTGAATTGGTGTTTCTAAACATTTTCATCATAACCTAAATTAAACTGAAAACTGTTGTTAATCTGTAGTTGCTGCTCTTACCTTTACATACTTATCTGAACAAGAGTATGATATCTGCCATTCAGCAGTCACAGGGTCATGCATTATGGAAACAGCCACTTTGGTCTAACCAGTCCACATCGAACACAATCCCAAACCAAACTAGCCGCACCTTCCCAATCCTGGCTCACATCCTTCCAAGCCCCTCATACTCATGTACACATCCAAGTGTCCTCCAAACTTTGCAACTGCGCCTGCATCCACCAGCTCCTCAGGAAGTCCACTCCACAAGTGCCAACACCCCTGCAAAAAATTTGACTCTCATGTCCTCCACAAATCTCTCTCCTCTCGTTCTAAAAATATTACTGCAGTTCCAAAATCTCCCATCCCAGGGAAAAGATACCTGTCATTAATGCATTCCATACCCCTTATGACTCTACAAGCCTCGACAAGGTCATCCCTCAAGACCCCATACTCCAGTGAAAAAATTGACAGACCATCCAGTGTCCCTCCACCATTCATACCCTCCACACCTGGCAACATCCCAGTAAAACTCCTCTGAACCCTCCCCAGCCCAACAACATCCTTCCTATGACAGGCAACCAGACTGGACATAACAGTCCAGAAGAGGCCCCACCAACATCCCGCCAAATCTATAAATGACCTCCCAACCCCCACACTCAAAGGAGTGAGCAATGAAGGCAAGCATCCTCTGGCACCACATCCGCATCTACAGCAGTAGAAAACATTATGGTCAGTGCCTTGGCAATGTCCACTCTCACTTCACTCAGTATTTTTCAAATTCTTGTACTTCACTGTCTACAACACTCCCACTACAATTTACCTTCTAAAGCTATTAACAGCAACATGCCATGCCCCACATTATACGTTACACAAAAAGACCAACACGCAAGTGGCGGACTTTTTACCCAGCGTTCCCGGCAGTGGTGAAAGTCCCCTATCCAGGTCATAGGCGAGTGGGGCAGGCACAGTATAACACATCTCGAGAATGCGCACTTATGTTTTTTTCCCCCTCATCTGCAAGCGGTGAGGATGCGGGACTGAGGAGGGAGTGGCGGAGACTGGGGTGGGCCAGAAATGTTTCTAAACACTTATTGAAGACTATAAACCACGGTTAACAACACACAGGTGCCGTTTTTCCATTACCGGGATCTTTACCCAGGACAGGTTCTCGAGATAACAAGGTGTAGAGCTGGATGAACACAGCAGGCCAAGCAGCATCATAGGAGCAGGAAAGCTTGACGTTTCAGGCCTAGACCCTTCATCAGAAATGGGGGAGGGGAAGGGGGTTCTGAAATAAATAGGGAGAGAGGGGGAGGCAGATAGAAGATGGACAAAGGAGAGGATAGGTGGAGAGGAGACAGACAAGTCAAAGAGGTGGGGATGAAGCCAGTAAAGGTGAGTGTAGGTGGGGAGGTAGGGAGGAGATAGGTCAGTCCAGGGAGGACGGACAGGTCAAGGGGGTGGGATGAAGTTAGTAGATAGGAGATGGGGGTGGGGCTTGAGGTGGGAGGGGATAGGTGAGAGGAAGAACAGGTTAGGGAGGCGGGGATGAGCTGGGCTGGTTTTGGGATGCGGTTGGGGGAGGGGAGATTTTGAAGGTGTGAAATCCACATTGATACCCTTGGGCTGCAGGGTTCCCAGGCTAAATATGAGTTGCTGTTCCTGCAGCCTTCAGGTGGCATCATTGTGGCACTGCAGGAGGCCCAGGATGAACATGTCATCTGAGGAATGGGAGGGGGAGTTGAAATGGTTCGTGACTGGGAGGTGCAATTGTTTGTTGCGAACCGAGTGCAGGTGTTCCCCAAGCCTATGCTTGGTTTCCCCGATGTAGAAGAGGCCACAACGGGTACAGCGGATGCAGTATACCACATTGGCAGATGTGCAGGTGAACATCTGCTTGATGTGGAAAGTCTTCTTGGGTCCTGGGATTGGGGTGAGGGAGGAGGTGTGGTGGCAGGTGTAGCACTTCCTGCGGTTGTAGGGAAAAGTGCCGGGTGTGGTGGGGCTGGAGGGGAGTGTGGAGCGGACAAGGGAGTCACGGAGAGAGTGGTCCCTCTGGAAAGCAGACATGGGTAGGGAGGGAAAAATGTCTTTGGTGGTGGGGTCGGATTGCAGATGGCGGAAGTGTTGAAGGATGATGCATTGGATTGGTGGGGTGGTACGTGAGGACGAGGGGGATTCTTTTTTGGTTGTTATTGCGGGGATGGGGTGTAAGGGATGAGTTGCGGGAAATGCGGGAGACACGGTCAAGGGCGTTCTCGACCACTGCGGGGGGGATGTTGCGGTCCTTGAAGAAGGAGGACATCTGAGATGTACAGGAGTGGAATGCCTCATCCTGGGAGCAGATGCGGCGGAGGCAAAGGAATTGGGAATAGGGGATGGCATTTTTGCAGGAAGGTGGCAGGGAAGAGGTCTATTCTAGGTAGCTGTGGGGGTCAGTGGGCTTGAAATGGATATTGGTTTCTAGGTGAGTTGCCGCCAAAACAGTTAAACATAACTTACGTTCACAGAATGGGATGTCATCATCCCACCCTTCAGCTGTACATTGTCGAAAAGATCTACCCACCAACTTGAATCTAGAAAATGAGAAATAAACCATTCGTAATTAGGAACCTGGAAGTTACTTCCACAATATTAGTGCTCTGACCAGGTTAGAATTCCAAAGAATCAAAGAGTAATAAATCCACCAAAATAGGAATAAACTTAATTTAAGACAAAAGATGGCGCAAGGTCTGCAGATTCATGAAAGAATTCAATACAGTGGTGTTGATGATAAAATATGTTATGTTCTGACCGTATATATTGATGTATCTATCTGTCTTCACAGCTGATTTACAATGCAAAGGTCAATACTTATGAGGAACCAGCAGTCATAAACGTCCAGTGTGGATCTCAGATAATGGATCTGGGATCATTAATATATTCAACATTTCCATCTTTATATTCATACATCAACCCCAGCAACAACAACATAGTAACATCATTAAGTGTGCAGGATTCATCAGTTCAATGCTAAACTAGGATAGTCACTCAGGGCTTTCAAATCAACCTGTTGGACTATAACCTGGTCTCATGTGACTTCTGACTTAATATTTTCAGCACTTCCAGCTTTGCATTAATACTGCAATGCAGCAACAACATTCAAACATCATAAGTGTGTAGATTTCTTTGAGGTTAATCTGTTCAATACTATACTACAGTAGTCAATCAGAGCTCTCATCCAAAGCCATCGTCAGAAGTAGCATGCATGATAAATGGCTGTCTGAAATTGTCTTAAGCACAGCATTAAAATTACACTGTCCGTCATCAAAATCTGTTCAGTGACTTATTTACTGAATACTCACCCAAAGTCACAATAAAAAATAACTTTATTTGCAACTGTCTCATTTAGAAACTCATAATGCCCATTCAGAATCTCTCCAGGGTGACCACAGGTTATTGCTGCACAGAAAAAAAAAATGAGGAGGTATAAACATCACAAAGCCTAAAAGACTCCAGCAGCTTCTTTAATGTTTTATGCAACATCAAGATGAATACATTGAATGGGGCGGCACAGTGGCTAGCACTGCTACCTCATGGTGCTAGGGACTTCAGGTTCAATTCCACTGTCTGTGTGGAGTTTTCACATTCTCCCTGTGTCTGTGTGGGTTTTGTCCAGGTGCTCTGGCTTCCTTCCACAGCCCAAAAATGTGCAAGCTGGGTAGATTGCCCATAGTGTTCAAGGACGTGTAGATTAGGTGGGTTAAGAAAGGTGCTCTGAGGGGTGGTGTGGACTTCTTGGGCCAAAGGGCCTGTTTCCATACTGTAGGGATTCTATGAAACTGCCCGCATCATTAAGAATTCAGTTTTCATTATTCTAGCAACACAAAGGCAAGAGTCTCTCTTAATCTGCTATACCTCACAACAACAGGGCATTGTCTATCTACAGAAAAACTATACATCGAAATGCGTCAGTCTCCAACTGCAATCCTAAATCAAAATGCTAGCAAACCACCCACTGAAGTCACAGGCTGGCAGTATTCCACTGTCAGGTGCATCACCAGCTTTGGTAGCTCCTGATGCTGTTGATCCTCCAAGGCCCAGTCCAGGGATCTCTGCTGGATCCAAAACTTGGCTGCATGCCCATAATATACAATAATTAATTGGAAGTGTTTCAATCATTTTGCATGGACATGCAGATAAGTTACTTTACAGAAAAGGGAACAATAACTCACGTTCACACGATGGAACCTCGCCATCCCAACCCTCAGCTGTACATTGTCGATATTCTCTGCCAATAATTTTGTAACTACAACAGAAATAGAGCAACCTGTTATTAGATAGGATGGTTCACTGAAAAAGGGTGTCAGTGCACTGACATGGTAAAAAGAATCTAAGTTTCAGAGTAAAACTTTATTAAAAAAGCTATTTATAAAAACAATATAAAACTGCAGAACGTTCAAAATGAATGAAATGCTGTTACAGCGTAGCTGAAACTAAAATTGCTCATTGGTCATAATACCAAGTACAAGACACAGGAGAAACATTGGAGAATAAAACTCACTTTTGCACTGACATCTGATATGATTAAAAAATGTTGAAGATCCAGCAAACATACACACCACTTTTGATTTCAGATTACAAAGTTTTGACAAATGAGCTGTTGCATCCTTGTATTAATATTCCTATTACACAACCACTGTCCCATGCCTTGATCAGTACAGTGGATTTTTTTAAAGTTGTTGGTTGAATACCACAATGAAAGCCTCCCTCATTGTTAATAAGAAAAGATTTCACCAGAAAAATAATGAAGGTATGGTCATTTTAAATCATCTAAATCACAATATTAAAGTAATTGTAGTGAATAATTAAAAACTATTCCATCATTTATATTCTAAATACTCACCCAATATCACAATAAAAGGTAACATTACTTCCAACAGTCCAGTTTGGTGCTTTATAATATCCGTGCAGAATTGTACCAGGGTTACCACAGTTTATTGCTATAAAGGAAACAAAACATGAAAAGGTAGAACCCAATTTGTCATTGCCACTGACAGATATATATCATGAAGATATAATAGTACATAATTGCAGAGAAAGGCAAGTTTCTGTAAATTTGGACTGCATTTTTCTAAATTATGGCATTTCAATTGCAAGATTTTCTCAGAATTCCAATACTTCATTGAATCTGGTCTTTGTTTGAACATCAAGAATCGTGACAAGAAATCCAAAAACAACATGGCCAGATTTAGGCCTAAGACCAGGGTTCTAAACATCAGGGGATGAACCAGTGGGAACCCCATGTCAACTCTCTATGCTGAAAGTGCAACTTTATTTAAGGTCCCTCAGGCGCTTAGCTGGCCAAGATGGGTATTTCATGTTATCAAAGCCAGAGGTGGTTCTCCATTGCTGGCTACACTACCAGCACCTTATGAAAATATGAATAGTGACTGCTGATTTTGTTACTCCAAGTCCAAGGAAAGACATCTCTGTAGCATTGCTGCAGGGGAGGTGATAGCCTCGTAGTATTATTGCTAGACTATTAATTCAGAGACCCAGATAAAATTCTGGGGACCTGGGTTCGAATCCCGCCACGGCAGATGATGGAATTTGAATTCAATAAAATATTTGGAATTAAGAATCTAATGATGACCATGAATCCATTGTCGATTGTTGGAATAACCCATCTGGTTCACTAATGTCATTTAGGGAAGGAAACTGCCATCCTTACTTGGTCTGCCCTACATGTGACTCCAGACCCACAGCAATGTTGCTGATTCACAACTGCCCTCAGGGCAATTAGGGATGGGCAATAAATACCGCCTAGCCAGCAACGACCTCATCCTGTTAATGAATAAAGGGGAAAAAAACCCACAGGAGATAGGGCCAGGTCAGCAGTCATTGGAATTGCAACAAGTCCAAGAGACAGGACAGCAAAATGCCTGAGTGAAGGAAACTTGAATGTCAACCAACATGACAGGACAATTCATTGACAGCAGCTCAATCAATTGGTACAGACAAGAACATCACTTTACAAAACAGGGAAATCTAACTTACGTTCACAGGATGGAACATCCCCAAGCCATCCCTCGGCTGTACATTGTCGATAATCTCTGCCCACCATCTTGTATCTAGGGAAAAAAAGAACAGAATTCATCCGTTTGTATTAATGAACCGCATGTTAATTTGGGAAGTTGTACAATTTGCAGATCAGATAAGAAATTAAGGTCCAGAGACCAACCTTGTATTCACTTGTCAACAAGCATTAGACAGTAAATGGCAATGTGAGAATAGCTGACCAGAAAAATGAATTTTTAATCAAATGGTATTGTTCTGTAAATAAAAGCATTGTTGATCAGACTTCATATAAAATACAAATTACAGGAGGAACAGATGTGCCAGCTCACCATGGAACTAATGACAGTTGATGAACACAGCCGATAAAATTATCCAGTGTTGATCACAGTGTATGGTTCTGGGCATCACCAACACATTTAACTTATCTGTCTGTCTATACATATTCCAAACCCATGCAGTAACATCCTTGAACTTGATGTGCATAAAGACATTTTTTTAAATCAAATTGCCTGCTCAGCATTGAATTGCAAGCCTGACTCATACTGACATGGAAAATGCTTATCAGACATGCAAATGAAAAATAATATGATCACAAATAATTGTGTGATTATAGTTTATGATAGTAAGCTTTCAGCAAAATTACTCACCCAATGTCACAATAAAAGGTCACTTTATTTCCAACTGTGTCATTTGAGGCTGTATAATATCCATTCAGAATTTTGCCAGGGTTACCACAGTTTATTGCTACATAGCAATTGAAAGAAGGAAAAGGTAGAAATATCACAAACTCTAACATCTTCAACAGCTCTGTCATTGCAATTACATTTATAATTTGTCATATCCTATGCAATGTCACAATTTCTTAATGTAGCAAATTACCTGAACTTTGGAATCCAATTTCCATAATTTTTCAAAATGGTTAATAGAATGCAATAATTTACTCTATAGGAGTCAGAACTTGCCCAGTATCAAGATGATAATTGTGCAATTGCTGGGCAAGAAATGTCATTCTTATACCAGACTCCTGAAGCGACTACTCCACTTGGAAATCATCCATGACAGGACCCTCTCAAATGGACAACAATTAAGTTTTAAGATTGTCCTCAAAGCATCTCTGAAGAGATCAACATTACCTGTCAACTTGGGATTCCTTGGCTTGTGATTCAAATGGAGAAGATAAATTCCGGTAAATATTGAACATAGAAAGTTTGTCAGGAACATACAGAAGTGATGTTGAGGCCTTTGTGGAAGTACACAATTGCCCCAATAACTCGGCTACCCGATGATCCAAATGGCACCTGCTCTAAACTTGGCAGAGTTTGCAAATTACACGTTGGACTTAATAGCAATCTTAGAACCCACTGGAACAGAATGTAAGCAAGTCACACTTGATCCTCAGTGACTAACTAAGAGGGAACCACTGTGGCCGAGTGACTTTAGGTGTCTTTGCCATCTCAAAGACCACTTACTTGTGCTTCCATAGCATTCTTTGCTCCACCTTAGAGCCAACACCACAAAAGTCTGTTTGTGTTCTTGCCAATTCCTCTAAAATTATTTCTTTCACTCAGGCGTAATCAACATGTGCTGCACTGACACAACTAATTCCATAAGATGCAGTTACTGATCTTATTGGAGCATGACATCAAATTGGAAAAGGAAAAATAAGGGAGTATATATTTTATTTAATTATATACTACTAATATTGTCTGCAGTTTTCCTTCACATGTCATTTTCATCCTGAATTTCCAAATATATACGTCTGAATTACTCTAAAGTCATTCTAAAAAAAGAACAAACCCACATCAAAATCCTGTTCAATGCTTCAATACTAACATTTGCATGAGGGCAGATAATTAAATTCTGTAATAAAAAAACTGATTCGATGAATGGTTATGTCTCAAATCATGCTTTAGTTTTCTTTAACATTCATGTTGCCTCTATTTCAGATAGAACTCCAAGGTGGACAAATATTGCAAGGAAGAAAACATGGAATTAAATTAAAGCTCCAATATTGTATTGAGTGTGTCTCAGTCATTTGACAGAGAAGATCAGTTTGTCACCTAAATAAAAAATGAAACAGAACTTACGTTCACAAGATGGAACTTCACCATCCCAACCCTCAGGTGTACATTTCCGATAACTGTTTCCAAGCATTGCATATCTAGAATTTTAAAAGATCACCTGTTATCAGACATCGTCAGAGTAATTGGCAAAATATTAGAGTGTACTGACCAGGCATGAATTACAAGGTCCAAAGAAGAAAAGACTTAAAATCCAAAAATATCAAGCAATCGGTAAAAAGGCAAGCATTTTACCAAATTACACTCTGGTGTCAAATGTTTGCCAAGTCACTTCACATTTTAAATTATCTTCCCTTAAGTCAGTCAAACAGTGAAATAATCAGGCTTACTGTGATAACATGAACACATGTGTTCAGACATGTCAAGTACAAGAGATGGACAGACATCTGAAGTATGTTCATGACAACATTGAAATAATATGGTTCATCAACAATTTGTATACTGAATACTCACCCAATATCACAATAAAAAGTAACTTTGTTTCCAACTGTCTTATTTGGTGCACTATAATATCCATTCAATATCTCGTCAGGGTTATCACAGGTTATTGCTACACACAAAATAAAATGAGAACAGATAGAAATGTAACAAAGTTCCAACAGCTTCTTTCATTTCAGTTCACAGATACTAAGCATGAAGGTGAATAACTACAACAAAACCTGCCCACTATGCCAAGTTACTCTAATTGAGTACAACTGTTTTCAAAATTATAACACAACTGGAGGACTTCCATTCAGTCCACAATCCCACAGAACAACAGGTCCATTTGCTTCAATAGCTCTAGTATTGACCAGCACCAACTAACTAAATGGTGACAGACAAGCAGACGTGGAGGAGCTGAGGTATTCATGTGTCTATGAGCCGTAGTCACTAAAAAATTATGTAAAGTTACAAAATATATTCAAAATTTTTCATTCAATAGTTTTCATCATTGCAAAGGCATGGGATCACATTAATGAGGAAATATCTTCTAAGATTCTGATCCATCTCAATGATCACTTATTTCCACTTTGACAGAATTACCTGTCTTCCCTCAATGGTACCACCACCAAATCCATTTTTTTACTTTTGTTGCGTCAATAAAGCCCATTATTTTCACTCAAATATCAATTAATGCAACTTTCCATTTGATAACAATAAAGCAATTAATTCAGTGGGGTAAAGTCTGGTAGGATCTTTGAACAAGAATAGAAGAAAAAGAAAACAGTAGAAAAATTGATTTCACTTTGCCTTTGGCTTCCACTTGCTTCCCCTGAGTTCCCCAAGGTCCAAATGACTACTGCCTGTCAACTAAAGCTCTACTAACATTAGCAGCTTCTAACTTCTCATTACATACTATGACTCTACT
The DNA here is from genome assembly GCA_024137785.1 of Ginglymostoma cirratum. NCBI lineage: Eukaryota > Metazoa > Chordata > Chondrichthyes > Orectolobiformes > Ginglymostomatidae > Ginglymostoma > Ginglymostoma cirratum. Next base: position 20,878,984 of record JAHRHZ010000028.1, read on the forward strand.
CCTTGCTCCAACACTCTCTTGCGGACCTAGGGCTAGGGCAGAAGAGTAATGACTTCAGAAGGGGCAGGCTTTATTTGCCAAACGGTCGTTTCTCATTTCACACACTATGTACTTTAATTTGCAATGTTAAATAAAGCTTTGAGTTGATGTTGTCTCCCATTCCAAGACATCAGAATTCCATGCGACAGGATACCAAATGCCTGAATGGAAGAAAGCTTTGATGCCAACCAATACTACACAACAATTTATTGGAAGCGTATTAATCAATTTGAACTGACCAGTAAATTAGTTGCTTTGCAAAACAGGGAAACGTAACTTACGTTCACAGGATGGGACATTACCATCCCAACCTTCAGCTGTACATTGCCGATAATCTCTACCCACTATCTTGTATCTAGAAAAAGAGAAGCGAACCACTTGTATCAATAAACTGGAGGGCACTTGGGCGATATTCGTTCACTGACTAGATTAAAAGGTCCAAAGACAAATAAATCTATTTAAATAGCAATAAACTTCAAAACATCTTAAAAATGGCACAGTGGCTCAGTGATTAGCACTGCTGCCTCATCGCACCAGGGATCCAGGTTCAATTCCACCTTTGGGTGACAGTCTGTGTGGAGTTTGCACATTCTCCCTGTGTCTGCATGAGTTTGCTCCGGTTTCCTCCCACAGTCTAAAGATGTGCAGGCTAGGTGGATTGGCCATGCTAAAATGCCCCTAGTGTTCAGGGATGTGTAGATTAGGTGGGTTATAGGGGTATAGGTTTGGGTGGGATGCTCTGAGGGTTGGTGTGGACTTGTTGGGCCGAAGGGCCTGTTTCCACACTGTTGGGATTCTATGAAAAAATGGGACTAGGTCTGCAGATTATTGAAGAAAATAAAATAAAATTATCTTTTAAAATAAGAAGGGCTAATCAGACTCCATATAAATTACAGTGTACAATAGAAATATTGATGCATCTTGCTATCTTTAGAGTTGATTTACTAATCCAAACAGTTGAGAAACCAGTAGACTCAAGCGTCTGTTGTTGATCTCAGATTATGGGTCTAGGAACCATTAATACATTCAGCATTTCCAACTGTGCATTATTATTCCAATATAAGCTCTAATGTCACTGGCTTTAATCAGTATAGCGATTATTTTAAAAATTCTCAGTTCAGTACTAAATTGGAATATTCAAACACAGCTCACATGCAAAGCCATTGTCAGAAATATCATGCAAAAGTGACGTCAGTCTGAATTTCTCATAATCATAGCATTAAAATATCAGGCTTTCACCAAAATTGTTTCAATAATTTATTGACTGAATACTCACCCAAAGTCACATTGAAAAAACACTTTATTTCCAACTGTCTCATTTGGTGTCGTATAATATCCATTCAGAATCTCCCCAGGGTTTCCACAGGTTATTGCTGCACAGAAAATACAATTAGATAAGCTAGAAACAAAATTCTGAACTTTATATTAGCAATTTCCACTGAAATATTTAACACAAATGTGAATAGCACAGTGAAATTGACAACAATATCAGGTTATCCCAAATTTGGAATTCAGTTTTCAGAGATAAGGCAATACAAAATCAAGACAATTTTCTTGATCTATAAAACTTCAGAATAAGAAGCTGCTGCCTGTTTGCAACAGCACTATGAATGAACCTGCACCAATCCACAGCAGCAATTAAACATCATACATGATTGGTATCCATCTTCATTAGCCACTGCTAAGCAGCATTACATTGCTGGCAGTATGTCTATGACTGGCAGCTGCTGCCATTTATGCTCCAAGACACAGAAAAGGATCTCCACTGAATCCTAGGACATCAGTGATATGAATGGGGGTTGGGACAGTGAGGAGTAAAGTCAGTCACTAAAGAACCGCATGCAGCAAGTCACAAGGAGGGGCATTAAAATGGCTTCCAACACTGCCCCCTTCCTTACAGTGGGTCCTATGATTGGGCACTGAGTGACAGACAATGACAGAACACCATGACAAGGCTGCAGTATTTTATGAGCAGCCTCAGGAGTCATGGGAGAGCCACATGCGTCCCATTCAATTGATGAGGCATAACTAACCTCTAATGGGAAACAAAGAAACATAAATTGCTGGAAAATCTCAACTTGTCCGGCAGTATTTATGAAGAGAAATCAGTCAATGCTTCAGGTCCAGTAACTCTTCTTCAGACCTGGAATGGGCCCAGGGATAATTTCTCTCAAGTGGTTCAACGGCCATCTGATAGACTTTTGCTTTGAAACCCACCATCCACAGCAGACCCCACTCTTCAGGTCAGATGAATGAAATCCTCCAATCCCACCATTGAGAATCCCTGGGACTGGGAATCCAGACAAAGCCAACAGCAATCCACCCACAGTAATCCTCAAATCAGGCTGACACCAGACAAAGGAGTAATAAGCATAATTCCACACATTGCATCATTTGCTGATAGTTTGATTTCCTTGGGCCCAAATTGCTAAATCCAAGCTGCAACTAAAATGAGTACCTCCCAAACATTCCATTACCTACCAAAACTGAGTCCTTTGCTCCAAACTAACATGATGCTGAGGTAGAAAAATATATTCTTCCAGAAGGAGTAGGAATGATTTAATAACTGATCATTTCTCATTGCACCTTCAATTTTATTTCTATATGCAACGTGAGTCAAAAACCAAAAAAAAAGTTCTCCCATTCAAAGAAGGAATTGCAAGTGTGAGGATTTCAAATTAGTGTAAGGCAGAAAATTTGGACATGAGCCATGATTACTCACTGTACGTGACTGAGTCATTTTTTTCGGACATGCAACTCAATCAATTTACAAAACAGAGAAATATAACTCACGTTCACAGGATGGAACCTCACCATCCCAACCATCAGAGGTACACTGTCGATAATCTCTGCCAACAATTTTGTATCTGGAAAAGAATGGTAAACCACCTGTTATCGAACATGAAGGTTAACTGAGAAAATATGTCACTGGGCAGCAAATGTAGGTGGTGAGTGGCTGATAAATGAAAAATCTACTCAACTGTCAATGGAGAAAAATGAATCAAACGTTGCAGCAGGGTAGCAGAACAACGAAATAGGAATCAAATGCTCTTGCATTTCAGTTTTAAAAGCACCCCATAAAAGTATAGTACATATTCAAAACATTGGCACATAAAATTCATAGTCATGCTGCCTTCAAATATAAGTTAAACATATTGTAGAAACAGCACCAAGGCACTGTAACCCACCTCTTTCTCTGCTACATCGATGACTGTATCGGCACTGCCTCGTGCTCCCACGAGGAGCTTGACCAGTTCATCAACTTTACCAACACCTTTCACCCCAATCTCAAATTCACCTAGACCACCACCAACTCCCACAGTTACCTAGGCTACACCTCCTCTCACCCACCTTCCTGCAAGAATGTGATCCCCTACTCCCAATTCCTCTGCCTCTGCCACGTCTGCTCCCAAAATGGGGCATTCCACTCCTGCTCATCCCAAATGTCCTCCTATTTCAAGGACCGCAACATCCCCCTCTTCCATGGTTGAAAATGCTCTCAACTGCATTTCGTATTTCCAGCACCTCTGCCCTCACATCCCCTCCACGCAACAAAACAAAGACAGAATCCCCCTTGTCCTCACATATCACCCCACCAACCACCGTATCCAACATATCATTCTCGCCACCTACAATCCGACCCCACGATCAAAGATATATTTCCCTTCCCACCGCTATCTGACTTTTGCAGGCACAGCTCTCTCGATGACCCATTCGACCACTCCTCACTCGTCACTAGCCCCACGACCCTTGGTGCCTTTCCCAGCAACCATAGGAAGTGCTACCCTTCCCCCTCACCTCCATTCAAGACACCAAACAAACCTTCTACATTAAACAGAAGTTCACCTGCACATCTGTCAATGTGATCTATTGCATCTGTTGCTCCTGATGTGGCCTCCTCTACATTAGTGAGACCAAGTGGAGTCTTGCAGACCATTTTGTAGATCACCTGTGTTCTGTTCGTGACAAACGACAACACCATCCGGTGGCGAAACATTTTAACTCCCCTTCCCACTCCCTGGGTGACATGTCCATCCTGGGCCTCTTCCGGTGTCACAATGACACCACCCTCAAACTGGAGGAGCAGCACCTCATATTCTGCCTCAGGAGCCTACAGCCCAATGGCCTAAATGTGGATTTTACCAGTTTCAAAATCTCCTCATCCCATGACCAACCCTCCCTCTCATCCCTGCCTCCTTGACCTGACACAACCTGTCCATCTTCTCTCACACCTATCCGCCACTCCCACCTCAGTGACCAATCCCGACCACTGCCTACATGCAATGAACTGTCACCATCCCACCTATCTTCCCCAGCCCCACCCCTCCTCTCTATTTATTTCCCCCTTCCCCTTCCCCATTTCTGAATAAGGGTCCCGATGCAAAACGTCAGCTTTCCTACTCCTCTAATGCTGCCTGGCCTGTGTGTTCATCCAGCTCCACACTGTGTTACCACCAAGGGACGTCTGGTTTGTATCTCAGCATGTGGATCTTCCTACCAGTAACCCATTTAACAGTTCTATTTTTGCATTCATTTTCCTATTACAACACTAACATTCCCCACCTTGATCATTACCAATGGTTTTGTTTAACTTGTTCGTTGACCACTAGAATGCAAGCCTCACTCAGAGATAATACGGAGAGTATCCATGACAAAAAGATTGAATGTGAGGTCATCCAACACTGTCTTAATCATTTCTTTATCATACTACAGCGTTTCACTAAAATTTTTCAGTGAGTTACGAACTGAAGACTCACCCAATGTCACAATAAAAGGTAACATTACTTCCAACTGTCCATTCTGATGCTTTATAATATCCATTCAGAATTGAACCAGGGTTTCCACAGTTTATTGCTAAACAGAAAATAAAATGATAAGCAGCAAAAATTTCATAAAAATCTAAATTTCCCATCAGACATCTTCACTGTAATTAGCCCATCTCTAACACGAAGATGAAATATACTACTTACACAATTGCACCGATTATTATGTTATCTTAGTATCAAAATTCATTATCCAATATTATGGTATTATAAATACAGGACTTTCTCTACACCTACAGTCCCTCATACCACCCGGTCACCAAATGGACCAAAACAATCCTCATCAGAAATTCAAGAACAGAACGAAATCCATTACTGATCAGAACCATCAACATCTGTTGGTTAAACACTTCCAGGAAGAAGGCCCAATTTGATATGTGCCCCTTGGTCAACTTGGGGGTTCCATGTAACCAAAGTCTCAGGTGTGGAAAATGCCCTCCCCATAAGCTGCCAGACACAGGGTGGCAGTTCTCCATCGCCAGCAACTCTATCAGGAGCAACGTTCCAATATCCAGCCTGAGGATCTATGCTGACTTGCAGAGCACAGGTGTCTGGAGTAGAGAGGGGTCTCTGGAAAAGATTTGATAATAATGCCCACAAGCATGTCCACACTCTGTTTGGATCCACTAAATTCCAGTCAATGTCAGCTATCCATCTACTCACTAAATGTTTAGGATTAGCAGCCATGGAGGACAAAACATATTTAAAAGTCCACTTACAAAAATTTCTGAAAATTAGAAGACATTCCAGCTCTTTCTTCTCTACACACACTTATCATGGCAGTGGATGATGTATTGCATGAGGTTTATAAGTCTGAACAGTGTGTGTGTGGCTATTCATTATCCTACTGCCACCACTTCTTTGGTCACTGTGAATGCCCACTTAACACATCATCTCGACAGTGATCAACTCTCCCTCTCCAATATGCCCCCTTCAGGTGTGTCAGGTCCCAAGTAGGATTTTGGGCTCAGGTCTCTGGTGGATGTTTGTCTGGTCTGCTGAGGGGCATCAGGCCAGCTGTGATGCTTTTTGGGTATAGGGTAGGGAGGCAACCTCAGTTGGTTCGGAGAAAGGCTTTTGGATTGAGGGCAGTGTTCTCGCCAGCTGAGTTCAGGAGAGGTGAGGCTAGGCAATGGAAGCAAAGTGGGTGGTGTTGGCTCCAGGGTGTCATGTCCGATATATCAGCCACAAGGTCAGGCTGAGGTGGGGGTGCGGGTGAAAGTCGGGTCTGTTCAGGGGGTGGCTGTCATGAATCCTGAGGGTGACAGCGTATTTTTAAAATCCCTCACCTTAGGGAAAAGACTCCTGCTATTCACCTTATCTGTATCCCTTGTGAATTTATAAACTTCTATAAGGTTACCTTTCAACTTACTGTGCTCAAGAGTAAAATATCCCAGCCTATCCTTATAACTCAAACCCTGCATTCTGAGGCAGCATGGTTGTGCAGTGGTTAGCACTGCTGTCTCACAGTGCCAGCGACCTGGGTTCGATTCCAGCCTCAAGTGACTGCGTGGAATTTGCACATTCTCCCTGTGGGTTTCCTCCAGGTGCTCTGGTTTTCTCCCACAGTCCAAAGATGTACATGTTAGGTGGATTGGCTACGCTAAATTGTCCAGTAACCCAAGGCTGGATTTGAACCTGGGTTCCTGGTACTCTGAGGCAGCAGTGCTAACCACTGAGCCTCCATGCTGCCCATAGCATCACACAGAAACACACACTTTAGTCCATGCCGAACACAATCCCAAACGAAACTAGTCCCATCCACCTGCTCCTGGCCTACATCCCTACAAGCCCCTCCCACTCATGTACCAATCCAAGTGTCTTCCAAATGTTGGAACTCCACTCGCATCCACTACCTCCTCAGGAAGTCTACTCCAGAGTGCAAACCACCCCTGTTCAAAACATTTTCCCCTCATATCCTGCCCAAATGTCTCTCCTCCCACCCTAAAAATATGCCCCCCCAGTTCAGAAATCCCCCACCTCATAGAAAAGGCACCCACCATTAACCACATCCATACCCCTCATGATTCTACAAACCCATACAAGGTCAAATTTTAACCTCCCACACTCTAGTTAAAAAAGTCCCAGTCCATTCAGCAACCCCCAAAACTCAAATGCCTCACACCCAGCAACATCCCGGAAAATCTTCTCTGACCTCTCCCAGCCCAACATCCTTCCTATAACAGAGCAACCAGAACTGGTCACAGCACTCCAGAAGAGGTCCCACCAACATCCCTCACAACCTCAACACGATCTCCCAACTCCCACACTCAAAGGGCTGAAGACAAGCGTCCTCTGGCACCACCTCCGCATCTACAGAAGTCTGAAAAATTATGCTCAGGGCAATTTCCACTCTCACTTCCCTCAGTATCTGTCAAACTCTTGTACTTCACTGTCCTTCTCAAACTCCCAATACAATTTGCTCCCTAATCTTTTTGATAGCAACACGCCCTGCCCCACACTCCATGTTACACCAAATGACCATTGCGCATGTGGCGGGCTCTTTACCCACCATCCCAGATGGTGGTGGAAGTGCCCTATCCAGATCACAGGAGAGTGGTGCGCAGTCACAGTACAATCCCAGTGCCTTCAGTATGCGCAGTGATTGTGCAGATGTTGAGGATTTGGGACTGAGGAGAGAGTGTCAGAGCCTTGGGCGGAGGTGGGGTGGGTGGAGGGAATGGTGGATCAGAAACATTTCTAAACACTTATTAAAGAACCTCGGTTAACAACCTGCAGGTCCCATTTTATCGCACTGGGACAAGGTTCTTATGAGTTGCTGACAAAACAGTGAAACATAACTTACGCTCACAGGATGGGACATCACCATCCCAACCCTCAGCTGTACATTGTCGATAACCTCTACCCACCATCTTGTATCTAGAAAATGAGAAACAATCCATTTGTAATTAGGAATCTGAAAGTTACTTCCACAATATGAGTGCTTTGACTGGGTTAGAATTCCAAAGGATCAAAGAGTAACAAGTCCATCAAAACGGGAATAAACTTCATTAAAGATAAAAGCTAGTACTAGGTCCACAGATTCAGGAAGGAATTTAATATAGTTGTGTTGATAAAAAAAAGTGCTCTGACCATATATAAATTATATTGATATATCTATCTCTCTTCACAGCAGATTTACATTACAACAGTCAGCACTTATGAGGAACCAGCAGACACAAATGTCCAGTATTTATTTCAGATAATGGATCCAGGGATCATTAATATATTAAACATTTCCCTCTTTGCAATCCCAGCAACAACAAAATAGAAACTTCACGAGTGTGTAGATTTCTTTTAAGATTTGTCACCTCAATGCTAAACTAGAAGTCAGTTAGAGCTCTGATGCTGAGCCATCATCAGAAATGTTACACATGAGAGAAAGACAATCTGTCTGAAGTTGTCTTAATCACAGCATTATATACATTCTACCCAACACTAAAATCTGTTCAGTAATTTATTTACTGAATACTCACCCAAAGTCACAATAAAAAATAACTTTATTTGCAACGGTCTCATTTAGAGCCTTATAATGCCCATTTGGAATCTCTCCAGGGTGACCACAGGTTATTGCTGCACAGAAAATACATGATGGAATTGAAATGTTACAAAACACAAGATTTCAGCAGTATCATTCACATAGGACACAACATGTTGATGAATTCAATGAAACTCCCCACATCATCAAGAATTCAGTTTTCATTATTCTATCAACACAAAGGCAAGAATTACTCTGCTATCTCTCATAATACCAGGGCACTTTCCATCTACAGAAGAACTGTACATTGACTTGCATCACTCTTCACCTGCAGTCCTAGATGCTAGCAAACCACCTACCGAAGCCACAGGCTGGCAGTGTTCCATTGTCAGCCACATCACCAGGTGTGATAGTTTCTGAGCTTGTTGATCCTCCAAGGCCCAGTCCAGGGATCTCTGCTGGATCCAAAACTTGACTGTATGCCCATAATATACAATAATTAATTGGAAGTGTCTCAATCATTTTGCATGGACATGCAGGTAAGTTACTTTAGGGAAAGGGAACAATAACTTACGCTCACACGATGGAACCTCACCATCCCAACCCTCAGCTGTACATTGTCGATATTCTCTGCCGATAATTTTATATCTACAACAGAAACAGAGCCACCTGTTATCAGACATGAGTATTCACTGAAAAAGTGTGCCAGTGCACTGACAACATAAAAAAGTCTAAGTTTCATAGAGTAAAAATTTATTAAATTTATTAAACAAACTATTTATAAATATAACATTACAGAACATTCAAATTGAATGAAATGCAGTTACAATGTAGCCTAGAATAAACATGCACAATGGTCACAATATCAAGTACAGGATATGGGAGAAACATTGGAGAATAAAGTTCACTTTTGCCTAGACATCTAATACAATTTAAAAATTTTGAAAACCCAGCAAACATGAACACCACTATTGATCTCAGATTATGGATTTTGTTGAATGAACTGTTCCATTCTTGCATTAATAGTCCTATTACACAACTACTGTACCATGCCTTGATCAATATAATGGATTATTAATTTTACATTGCCAGTTGAATACTAAAATGAAAGACTACCTGATTGTTAATACAAAGAGATTTCATCAGAAAAATGAAGAACATGTAATCATTTGAAATAATCTAAAACACGATATTAATGTAGTCAACAATTAAAAATATTCATTCATTTATATTCTGAATACTCACCCAATATCACAATAAAAGGTAACATTACTTCCAACAGTCCAATTTGATGATTTATAATAGCCATTCGCAAGTGAACCAGGGTTACCACAGTTTATTGCTATGAAGGAAACAAAATATGAAAAGGTTGAGTTATTGCAAGCACCTAAAGCCCCTAACAATTTTTCATTGCCATTCAAAGACATAGTACATGGATGTGGAGCATGACAAGTTTCTGTAAATTTGGAATTCATTTTTCTAAATTATGGCATTTAAAATACAAGGTTTTCTCTAAATTTCAATACTTCACTGAAACTGGTTTCTGTACTGAGCATTTTCAGTCGTGACAAGAAATCCAATAACAACATGGCCTGATTTAGTCCTAGGAACGAGGTCCTCAACATTGGTGGATGAACCAGTGGGAACCTAAATAACACCGATATGTTGAAAGCCCAATTTGATTTAACAGCCCTCAGGCACTTAGGTGGCCAGTGTGGGCCCTTCATGAAATCAAAGCCAGGGTGGCTCTCCATGGCTAGCTACCAGCACCTCATGGCAATATGAACGGTGACTGCTGATTTTATTGCTTCAAGTTCCAGGAAAGGCATCTCTGCTGTATCACAAACACAGGAGACAGGGCCATGCTAGGGGTCACTGGAAATACAGGAAGTGTAAGAGTGAGGACTGCAAAATGCTGGAGCTAAGAAAACTTGGATGTCTGCCAACTTTACAGGACAATTCATTGACAGCAGCTCAACCTATTGGTACAGACAAGAACATCACTTTACAAAAGAGGGGAATCTAACTTACGTTCACAGGATGGAACATCCCCAAGCCATCCCTCAGCTGTACATTGTCGATAATCTCTGCCCACCATCTTGTAACTAAGGAAAAAAGAAGAGAATTAATCCATCTGTATTAATGACCTGAATTTTAATTTAGAAAGTTATACAATTTGCAGACCAAGTAAGAAACCACGATCCAGAGAGAAACCATGTACTCATCTATCAACAGATGTTAGTGAGTAAACAGCAATGCGAGCTAAAAATGATGCTTATCAAACTTCATATAAAATACAATTTACAGGAGGAATATGATGTACCAGCGCACCATGGAATTAATTACAATGTAAGGTAAGCATTTTGAAGGACACAGCAGATAAAATCATCCAGTGTTGATCTCAATGAACGGGTTTAGACATCACCAATATATTTAACATATCTGTCTGTAGATATTTCTAACTCATACAGTAATACCCCTGATCTTGATGTGCATAAAACAAGTTGCTTTTTAAAACAAGTTTTTAAAACAAGTTGCCTGCTCAGCACTGAAATGGAAGCATTGACTCATACTCGCATAGAAAACACTTATCAGAAATGCAAATGAAAAACAAGATGATCTCAAATAATAACGCGATTACAGATTATGATAGCAATCTTTCAGCAAAATTAATCATCAATTCATGGAGCAAATACTCACCCAATGTCACAATAAAAGGTCACTTTATTTCCAACTGTGTCATTTGATGCCAAATAATATCCATTTAGAATTTCGCCAGGGTTACCACAGTCTATTGCTACACAGAAAAGGAAAAGGTGAAATTGTAGAAATTTCACAAAACTCTAAAATCTTCAACAGTTCTGTCATTGCAATTACATACAGAACATGAAAGACACTATGCAATGACACGGTTGGTTACTGCAACAGATTACTTGAACTTTGGAACCCAATTTCCATAATATTTCAATATAGTTAATACAATGCAGTATTTTAGCCTATGGGAGTTAGAACTTGCCCAGGATCAAGGTGATAATCACACAAAAGCACGTCATTCTTGTATGAAACTCCTGAAGCAACTGCTCTCCTTGGGAATCATTCATGACAGGAGTTGTTCAGGTGAAGTACAAACATGTTTTAAGATTGTCCTCAAAGTCCCTCTGAAGAGATGAATATAATACATCAACTCTTGCGAGTCCCTAGCTTATGACTCAAAAACTGGAGAAGATTCATTTGGGTAAGCATTGAACATAGAAAGTCTCCATTCGGGACACACAGAGGTGATGTTGAGACTTCTTGTGAAAGTACACAATGCCACCAACAGCTCAGTTACCTGACCATCCAAACACCACCTGCTCCAAATGTGGCAGAGTTTGCAAATTAATTGGATTGAATAGTAATCTCAGAACCCACCAAACCAGAATATAAGCAGTCAAACTTCATCCTCAGGGACTAAGAGGGAAATGACAGAACACTGAATTGACAGAGTGAATTTAGTATCTTTGCCACCTCAAAGTTCATTTACTTTGGCTTCCATAGCATTCTGTTCTCCACTTCAGCACCAATACCACAGAAGTCCATCTGTGTTTTTGCCAACTCCTCTAAATTATTACTATCAGTCAGGCTTAAACAGCAATATGTGCTGCACTACCAAAACTATTTTTAAGATTTAGTTACTGATTTCATTGCATCATGCGATCGAAATGGAAAAGGAAGATAACTGAGTATGAATCTGATTTGGTTATGCAACATTAATACTGTTTGCATTGTGCTTTACATCATTTTCACTTCCTGAATTCCCAATTATACGCTTGTCACTTCCTCTAAAGTCCTTCTAAATGACCAACCCATGTCAAAATCCCACTCTATACTAACATCTGCATGGGGACAGATGCTTAAATTCTGTAACAAAAAAAACTGATGTGATGAATGACCATTTCTCAAATTACACTTTAGTTTTCTTTAACAAGCAGATTTCCTCTGTTCCAGACAGAATTCCAAGATGGTCAAATATTGTAAGGAAGAAAACGTGGAATCCAATCAAAGTTCCAACAATGTACAGAGAGTGGCTCTCTCATTTGACAGGGAACATCAGTTTGTCACTTCACTAAAGAATGAAATAGAACTTACGTTCACAGGATGGAACTTCACCATCCCAACCCTCAAGTGTGCATTTCCGAGAATCACGACCCAGCAATCTGTATCTAATAAAACAATCACCTGTTATCAAATATCTTCAGGATAATTGGAAAAATATTATAGTGTACTGACCAGGCATGGATTCCAAGGTCTCAAGACAGGCACGCTATTAAAATACCAAGAGAGTGTTTTTTTTAAAAAAATCAAGCAACCAGTCAGATGGGAAACATTTTACAAAATTACACTCTGGCATCAAATGTTTGCCAAGTTTAAATTCCTTTCTAAAACTAACATAATCAAACAATGAAAGAATCAGGCTTACCCTGTGATAACATAAAGAGACATAATCAGAAATGTGAATCAGAACAAGAGATGACAGTCATCTAAATTGTCTTCATCCCAACATTAAAATAATATAGTCCATCAATAATTTATATATATACTGAATACTCACCCAAAGTCACAATAAAAAGTAACTTTGTTTCCAACTGTCTTATTTGGTGCACTATAATATCCATTCAATATCTCGCCAGGGTTACCACAGGTTATTGCTACACACAAAATAAAATGAGAACAGATAGAAATGTAACAAAGTTCCAACAGCTTCTTTCATTTCAGTTCACAGATACTAAGCATGGAGATGAATAACTACAACAAAACCTGCCCACAATGCCAAGTTACTCTAATTTAGTACAACTGTTTTCAAAATTAGAACACAACTGGAGGACTTCTGCTGAGTCCACAATGCCTCAGAACAACAGGTCCCTTTGCTTCAATAGCCCCAGTATTGACTAGCATCAATCTTCACTTACTTACTAAATGGTGAAAGACAAGGCGACATGGAGCAGCTGAGGTGTCCATGTGTCTGTAAACTTAGGTCACTATTACAAAATATATTCAAAACTGATAATTCAATAGTCTCCATCATTTCAAGCTTATGAGATAACAAAAATGAGAAAATATCTTCCAAGATTCTGATCTATCTCAGAGATCACTTGCCTCCACTTCTGCAACATTATCTGTTTTGCCTCAGCACCACCACCAAATCTTATGCCATTTTTGCCTCTGTTGCCTCAATAGAGTCTATTATTTTCATTCAAATATCAATTAATATAACTTTCTCTTAAGGCAGTTAATTCAATGGGGTAAAAGTCTTGTAGGATCTTTAAACAAGAATGGAAGAAAAAGGAAATAGATTAGGAGAATTGATTACACTTTGCCTTTGGCTTCCACTTGCTTCTCCTGAATTCCCCAAAGCCCAAACAACTATTGCCTATCACCTTAAGCTCCAATAACATTATCAGCTTCTAACTTCTCATGCACACCAAAACTCTTCTCCTTGCTCCAAAGTTTGAGATAGAGCAGAAGTGTGAAGTCTTAAGAAGGTGCAGGATTGATATGCTGAATGATCATTTCTCATTTCACACACTATGTACTTTAATATGCAACATGGATTAAAGCTTTGAGTTGATGTTTTCTCCCATTCCAAGACATCAAAATTCCAAGTGACAGGATACCAAACAACTGAAGGGAAGAATGTTTCAATGCTAACTAATACTACAAAACAATTCACTGGAAGTGTATCAATCAATTTGAACTGACCAGCAAACTAGTTGCTTTACAAAACAAGGAAACATAACTTACGGTCACAGGATGGGACATCACCATCCCAACCTTCAGCTGTACATTGCCGGTAATCTCTACCCACTATCTTGTATCTAGAAAAAGAGAAGCGAACCGCTTGTTATCAATGAACAGGACGTCACTTGAATGATATTCCTTCACTGACTAGATTTTAAGGTCCAAAGACAAATAGTTCTATGAAAATAGCAATAAACATCAAAACATCTTAAAAATGGGACTAGGTCTGCAGATTAACAGAAGAATCAAATACAATTGTGTTTTTGTTAAATAAAAAAGCCTGGTCAGACTCCATGTAAATTACAGTGCAGAAGAAATATTGATGCTTCTATCTCACTTTACAGCTGATTTACAATCTAATCTAAACAGTTGAGAAACCATCAGACTCTGATATCCACTGTTGCTTTCAGATTATGGGTCGAGAAATCATTATGTTCAGCATTTCCAACTGTGCATTAATATTCCAACTCAAGCTCTAACATCACTGACTTTAATCAGAATAGCCACTATTTTACAAATTCTCAGTTCAACTTGAAACTGGAAAATTCAATCACAGCTCACGTGCTCAGACGTTGTCAGAAACGTCGTGCACAAGAGATGTCAGTCTGAACTTGTCATAATCATAACATTTAAATAATAGGCAAATCTTCTTATAGTTTATTGACTGAATGCTCACCCAAAGTCACAATGAAAAAACACTTTATTTCCAACTGTCTCATTTGGTGTCGTATAATGTCCATTCAAAATCTCCCCAGGGTTACCACAGGTTATTGCTGCACAGGAAATACAAATGAGTAAAGCTAGAAACAAACTCAAACTCTACAATAGAATTTTTCTCTGAAATATTTAACACAAACATGAATAGCACAATGAAATTGACAACAATATCAAGTATTCCATATTTGGAATTCAGATTTCAGAGACATAACAACACAAAATCAAAACTTTCTCTTGATCTGTAAAACCTCAGAATAACAAGTGAATGAACCTGCACCAATTTTCAACAGCAATTCAACATCACACACGTTCTGTATCCACCTTCTTAAGCCTATGCTAAGCAGCACACCATTGCTAGCGGTGTCACTATGACTGATGGCTGCTGCCATTCATGCTCGAGGACACATCAAAAGGATCTTCACTGAACCCTAGGATATGAGTGATGTGAATGGGGGTTGGGGATGGAGGATGTGTGGAGTCAGTCACCAGACAATTGTGTGCAGTAAGTCACAAGTAACATCATTAAAATGGCTTTCAATGACCCCCACCCACTTCCTTAAACTGGGTACCATGATTGGGCACTGCGTGACTGACCATGAGGAACACCACTACAAGTAGTATTTACTGAGCTGCCTTCAGGAGTCAAGGGAGAGTCACACGTGTCCCATTCAATCTCTGAGGCTCAACTAACCTCTGATGAGCTCAGCGATAATTGCTCTCAAGTGGTTCAACCCACAATCCTATAGCTTTCTCCTTGGCCCACCACCATCTCACAGCAGACAGCACTACCTGGGCCAGGCGAATGAAATCCTGCGAACCCACCATTGAAAATCTTTGAGACTGGGTGATAGCAACGACCTCAACCCAGCTGATAACACTCCCTCCTTTCCCCAGACACAGCCAACAACAATCCACTGACTCACCTAATGGCAAACCCCACATGTGCTACACAGCAATCCTCAAATCTGGCTGACACCAGACAAGAAAGTGGTAATTCAGATCCCCACCCTCTGGATTGCCTCATTTCCTGTACCTTTAATTTCCATTGGCCAAATTGCCAATTCCAAACTGCAACTAAAATGAGCATCCCCTAAACTTTCCATCACCCACTGAAAATCAGTTCTTTGTCCCAAACTAACACGGTGCTCGGGCAGAAAAATAAATTCTTCTGGAAGGAGTAAGAACGATTTGATAACTGGTCATTTCTCATTTCATTGCCCATATGAAATGTGAATCAAAAAGCAATGAATAACCTTTCTCTCCTTCCAAAGAAAGAATTCCAAGCTCAAGAATTTCAAACTAGTGTGAGGCTGAAACTTTGGACATGATACTTGATGACTCACTGTAAGTAATTCAGTCATTTTCTCCAGACATGCAAATCAGTGACTTTACAAAATAGAGAAATATAACTTACGTTCACAGGATGGAACCTCACCATCCCAACCGTCAGCTGTACATTGTCGATAATCTCTGCCGATAATTTTGTATCTAAAAAAAGGAATGGTAAGCCACCTGTTATCAGACATGAAAATTATCCAAGAAAATGCGTCACTGGACAGAACATGTAGGGGTTCTAAGGGTCATAAAGGAAAAATCTATTCATCTATCAACAAAGCAAAATAAGTCAAACATTGGACTAGGGTAGCAGAACAGTGAAACTTAATCAAATGCTGTTGCATTTCAGTTTTAAAAGCACCCCATAAAAGTACAGTGCAAATACAAAACATCAGCACATTAAACTCACCATCATGATGACTTCTAACATAAAAGTTAAACATTTTGTAGAAGCGGCACCAAGGGACATCTGATTTGTATCTCAGTGTATGGATCTTCTGACCATTAATACTTTGAACAGTTTTATTTTTGCATTCATATTCCTATTCTAACAGTAAAATTTCCCATCTTGATTACCAGTGGTTTTGTTTAACTTGATGGTTGAAAGACTGGAATGGAAGCCTCACTCAGAATTAATATGAAGATCTTCCATGAAAAATGGAATTAATGTGCAGTCATCCAACACTGTCTTAATCATAACTTTATAATACTACAATGTTTCACTAAAATTATTCAGAGTAATAAACTGAATACTCACCCAATGTCACAATAAAAGGTAACATTACTTCCAACTGTCCATTTTGATGCTTTATAATATCCATTCAGAATTGAACCAGGGTTTCCACAGTTTATTGCTAAACAGAAAGTAAAATAAGAGGCAGAAATATCAGAAAAATCCAAACGCCCCGTCAGCTTTTTCATTGCAATTGACTAATCTTTATCATGAAGTTGATATATACTACTACACAATCGCACAGATTATCAAGTTATCTCAATATAGATGTTCATTCCCCATTTTATGTTATTATTTATACAAGACCTTCTCTATATCTACATTCCCTCACACTAACTCAGCACTATATTGCCCAACAACAATCTTCAACAATAATTCAAGAGCATAGTAGACTGATTTCATTCTATCAACAGAACCATCAACATCAGTTGGTGAACCAGTGTGGATTCCTCATCACTTCCATGGAGAAGGCCCATTTTGATATAACTGCCCCTTGACCAGCATGGGCCTTCCATGTAACCAAAGTCTCAGGTGTGGAAAATGTCCTCCCCATGAGCTGCCAGGAGGTTGGCAGTTCTCCATCGTCAGCAACTCTACCAGGAGCAGTGGCTGCTCCTATGAATGTTTCAATGCCCAGCCTGAGGATCTATGCTGGCTTGCAGAGCATAGGTGTCTGGAGTAGGGAGGGGTCACTGGAGTAGATCTGGGCATAATGCCCACACCCATCCACACTCTAGTGGGACCCATTATATTCCAGCCAATGTCAGGTATCCATCAACTAACTAAATGTTGGGGACAAGTAGCCATGGAGGACAAAAGATATTTAAGAGTCCCTTTACAAAAAACTTCTGAAAATTAGAAAATGTTCAAGCTCTGCCCATGCACCCTTGTCACAGCAGTAGATAGCATATTCCATGAAGTTTATAAATCTGAACAGTGTGTGTGATTATTCATTATCCTGCTGCTAGCATTTCGTTAATCAGTGTGAATGCCCATCTGACCACAACATCCTGACAGTGATCAACCCTCCCTCACCAAGATGCCCCATGCACTCCACCACCACCCCCACCCCAGCCCCTAGGGGTATCAAGTCCCATGGAGAATATTGGGTTCCGGTCTCTGTTGGATGTTTGTCTGGTCTAGGGAGAAGCATCAGGCCAGCTGTCGTGTTTGTTGGGTCTGAGGTCGGGAGGCGGTCTTGGGTTATTGGGGAGATGGGCTTTTGGTTCAAGGGCAGGAATCAGGCGGGTTGTGTCCAGGAGATGTCACGCTAGGCAACAGAAGCAGCGTGGGTGATGTTGGTTCCAGGGTGCCATGTCCAACAAGGTGGGGGGAGGGGGCGAGTTGGGGTGCGGTGTTAGTCAGGTCCAGTCATGGAGTGGTTTTTAAGAGTCCTGATGATGCTAGCATAGGGGGCGCAAGAGTGTAGATTGGGGGTTCAGTGGTGACGACTGGGTCAGATGTATAGTTAACCAGGAGTTAGACTTTGTTTTTAGTCCTCTCAGTACTCCTGCATAATTATTCAGTTTAGTTAAGTCAGCATTGTCATAATTCTTTGACGTGAATGCATTCTTCCCAAAGAGTCCAGATGCAGGAGATCTGCCCATCGAAAATTAAATGTTCTGGGCAATATCCAAAGAGTCAGCAGTCTCTGAGATTCCCTATGTTTCCAGTGCGCAACTCCAGTCTCTGTTGCTTTAATGGTTCTGGTCATCGGAACATCTGGGACCTAAATTGACAAGTGTGTCACAGTTTCTTGACCAAGGAAACAGCTCCATGAAGCCTTATCTTCCTCAGGAGCCTTACATTAGCATGCCAATAAATACTTTTTGGAAAACCACCATTTATGATTGACTGGCAGTCAAGTATCAACACCAATAGTTACATCCTCAATGAAGGCTAATAAATTTGCCAAACAGCATTTCCCTTTTGTAAAATCATATTGTCTTGTTTTGATCATATTATAGTTTTCTAAGTGTATTGGTGAAATTTTCTAAACAAATGCTTAATTTCTTTGTTCTTAACATTTACAGCTCTACCCACCATCTTGTATCTAGAAAATGAGAAATAAACCATTTGTACTGGGAACCTGAAACTTGCTTACACAACATTAGTACTCTGACCAGGTTAGTATTGCAAAGAATCAAAGAGAAATAAAACCATCAAAATAGCAATTTTTCCAATGACTGATCTTAGGCTTACTGGTGTGTAGAACTCTGCTGACTTTCTCCTTCTGTCCTTCTCTCCCTCCTTCTATCTCTCACACACACACACACACACACACACACACACACACTCTCTCTGTCTCTCACTGTCCCTCGTTCTCATTTCTTGAGACTTTTGTATCTCTCTTATTCACCTGAAAGATCATGGATATCCATATCAACAGCATTATCTGCTTTCCCTTAGCACCATCACAATTATCATCATCCATCATTCTTGTCACCTCATCACTATCTATTTCTTTCACTTATGCATCAACTAAAGCAACAGGATTGGTGCACTAATGCAACTAGATCTGACAGGCATAGACATATCAGGATCTTTAAGTGAGAATGGAAAAGGAAGAGAAGAGATTCAGGGTAGGATTAAAGTATGGATTATTAACATCAATTTGACTCTTCCTTTATCTTCTATTTCCTTCCCAAGATCTCCCATGGCATAAGCAGCATTTGGCATCAACTCAAGCTCCACTAACATTGTAAACCCAAAAGTGTCTCATCGCACATCAAAACCTACCTCCTTGGACAGAGCACAATTGATGTAATGAAAGGCCATTTCTTGTTTCACATATTGTGTTCCTTTAATGTTGATTAAATCATTGAATAGGTATTTCCACCCATTACAAGAAGTCAGAATTCCAAGCTGGAGGATGTTAAAATGTTGTTGGGAAGAAAACTTGTATGTCAACCAACACTGGAGGTTGATGCACTGAAGTGAGTCAGTCATTTGACACTGAACAGCAAATCAGTCATTTCACAAACAGTGAAACATAACTTACGTTCACAGAATGGGACATCACCATCCCACCCCTCAGCTGTACATTGTCGATGAGCTCTACCCACCATCTTGTATCTAGAAAATGAGAAATAAACCATTTGTACTAGGAACCAGAAATTTACTTACACAACATTCGTACTCTGACCAGGTTAGTATTGCAAAGAATCAAAGAGAAATAAAACCATCAAAATAGCAATAAACTGCATGAAATATAAGATATGGGACTAGGTCCACAGATTTATGAAGGAATTCAATGCAATTGTGTTGACAAAAAATGTAGTGCTCTGACCATATATAAATTATATTACTGTATATATCTCCCTTTAGAGCTGATTTACAATACAACGGTCAGCACTTATGGGGAACCAGCAGACAAAAATGTCCATTATTGATCTCAGATAATGAATCCAGGGATCATTAATATATTCAGCATTTCCACCTTTCTGTTAATACAGCAACCCCAGCAACAAAATCATAGAAACACCATAAATGTGTAGACTTCTTCAACATTCGTCAGATCAATGCTAAACTAGAATAGTCAATCAGATCTCTCATCCAGAGCCATCATCAGAAAAGCTATGCATGAAAGATGGCTGTCTGAAGTTGTCTTAATCACAGCATTAAAATAACACTGTCCATCACCAAATGCATTCAGTAATTTATTTACTGAATACTCACCCAAAGTCACAATAAAATATAACTTTATTGGCAACTGTCTCATCTAAAGCCTTATATTGTCCATTCAGAATCTCTCCAGGGTGACCACAGGTTATTGCTGCACAGAAAATACAATGAGGAAATAGAAATGTTACAAAATTCCAAAATGTCCACCAGCTTCTTTCATGTAATATACAACATGAAGATTGACTACAATGAAAGTGACCACGTCACCATGATATACCAAATTTAGAATTCAGTTTTCAGTATTCTAGCAACACAAAGGCAACGCTTTCCCTTAATCTGCTATACCTCACAATACCAGGGCACTACCTGTCTACAAACCAAAGAAACATCAACATGCCTCAGTCTTCACCTGCAATCCTAAATGAAAATGTTAGAAAACCACCCACTTAACAGATAGGCTGGCAGTGTTTCATTGTCAGCCACATCACCAGGAGTGGTAGCTGCTGGTGCTGTTAATAATCCAAGACCCAGTCCAGGGATCTCTGTTGGATCCAAAGCTTGCCTGTACACCAACAGTATACAATAATTCATTGAAAGTGGCTCAATCATTTTGTGCAGACATGCAGGTCAGTTATTTTACAAAACAGAAATATGACTTACGTTCACATGATGGAACTTCACCATCCCAACCCTCAGCTGTACATTGTCGATAACCTCTGCCAATAATTTGGTATCTACAATAGAAACAGGCATAAAGGTTCACTTAAAAAGTGTGCCACTGCACTGACAAGGAAAGAAAATTTAAGTTTCACAGAGTAAAAGTTTATTTAATAAACTATTTTTTAAAAAGTATAGAAGTAATTGCAGAATATTCAGAATGAAAGAATTACTGTTACAGTGAAGATTAATTTCAAATTGCTCATTCAACATAATATCAAGTGCATTTCACTGGAGAAACATTGCAGAATAAAGTTCACTTTTGCAGTGACATCTGATATAATTTAAAACATTTGAAGATCCAGCAGACATGAACATTTTTGATCTCACATCATGGATTTTGTCAAATGAACTGTTCCATCCTTGCATTGATCCTCCTGTTGCACTGCTAGAGTCCCATGCCTTGATCATTATAACTTGATTTTTTTAAATTGCCAGTTGAATACTATAACGAAAGACTACCTCATTGCTAGCATGAAAAGATTTCATCAGAAAAATGAAGAACAGGTAATCATTTGAAATAATTTAAAACACAATGTTAAAGTAATGTAATCCATAATTAACAATATTCAGTCCTTTATATTCTGAATACTCACCCAATGTCACAATGAAAGGTAACATTACTTCCAACCGTCCAATTTGATGCTTTATAATATCCATTCAGAAGTGAGCCAGGGTCACCACAGTTTATAGCTACAAAGGAAACAAATGATTTGTATGTGAATATAGGAGGTGTGGTTCGTAAGGTAGCAGATTACACAAAAATTGCAGGTGAATTGGACAGGGAGGCAGGTTTTCTCAGAGTACAACAGGACCTTGATCAGATGGGCCAATAAGCTGAGGAGTGACAGATGCAGTTTAATTTAGGTAAATGTGAAGTGTTGCATTTTGGTAAGGCAAATCAGGGCAGGACTTATAGGCCTAATGATAGGGTCTTGGGAAGTGTTACCAAACAATGAGATCTTGGGGTGCAGGTTCATAGTTCTTTGAAAGTGGCATTCCAGGTAGACAGGATAATGAAGAAGGCATTTGGTATACTTGTCTTTACTGATCAGTGCATTTATTTGGGATGTCATGTTGCAGCTGTACGGGCATTGGTAAGGGCACTTTTGGAATATTGTGTTCAATTCTGGTCTCCCAGAATTGAAAAATTGAAAAATTGAAAAATATAGGAAAAATATTGCTAAACTTGAAAGCATTCAAGAAAGAATTACAAGGATGTTGCCAGGGTTGGAGGGCTTGAGCTATAGGAAGAGGTTGAATAGGCTGGGGCTATTTTCTCTGAAGCATCAGAGACTGAGGGGTGACCTTACAGAGGTATATAAAATCATGACAGGCATGTCTAGGGTGACTAGCCAGCGTCTTTTTCTCAGGTCAGGGAGTCCAAAACTAGAGGGCATAGGTTTAAGGTGAGAGGGGAAAGATTTAAAAGGATTCAAGGGGTAAACATTTCATGCTAAGGGTGATGCATGTATGGAATGTGCTGCCAGAGGAAGTGGTGGAGGCTAGTACAATTATAACATTTTAATTGGCATCTGGATGGTTACATGATTATGAAGAGTTTAGACGGATATAGGCCAAATGCTGGCAAATGGGACAAGATTGATTTAGGATATCTGGACAGCATGGACAAGTTGAATGAAAGGGTCTGTTTCTGTGCTGTACAATTCTTTGTCTCTATGAAAAATCAAAAGAACTGCAGATGCTGTAAATCAGGTACAAAAACAAAGTTGCTGGAAAAGTTCAGCAGGTCTGGCAGCATCCGTGAAGGAAGTAACAGAGTAAACATTTCTGGTTCAGTGACCTTTCCTCAGAACTGTTCTTCCCCAGTTCTGAGGAAGGGTAACCAGACCCGACTGTTTTTTTGTTCACAGATGCTGCCAGGCCCGCCGAGCTTTTCCAGCAACTTTGTTTTTGTGTCTTTGTCTCTATGACTCAATTTGACATTGAACAGCAAATCAGTTACTTCACAAAACAGTGAAACATAACTTACGTTCACAGGATGGAACATCACCATCCCATCCCTCAGCTGTACATTGTCGATAAGCTCTACCCACCACCTTGAATCTAGAAAGAGAAACAAACCATTTGAAATAGGAACCTGAAAGTTACTTCCACAATATTAGTGCTTTGACCAGGTTAGAATTCCAAAGGATCAAATCCGTCAAAATAGCAATAAACTTCATAAAAGAAAAAACATGGGACTAGGTCTGCGAATTTATGAAGGAATTCAATACAGTTACATTGAAAAAAAGGTTGTGTTCTGCTAATATATAAATTATATTGATACATCTGTCCCTCTTTAGAGCTGATTTGCAATACAAAGGTCAGCACTTAAGAACCAGCAGACATAAATATCCAGCATTGATCTCAGATAATGGATCAAGGGATATTCATGTTTTCATTAATACAGCAACCTCAGCAACAACATCATAGAAACATCATGACGATACCGATTTGTTTTTTCAGAATTTTCAGTTCAAGGCTAAATTAGAATGGTCAATCAGAGCTCTCATACTTAGCCCTCATCAGAAATGTTATGCACGAGAGATGGTTATCTGTAGTTGTCTTAATCACAGCATTAAAATCATACTGCCCAACATCGAAATCTGTTCAGTAGTTTATTTACTGAATACTCACCCAATGTCACAATAAAAAATAACCTTATTTGCAATTGTCTCATTTAGAGCCTTGTAATGCCCATTCAGAATCTCTCCAGGGTGACCACAGATTATTGCTGCACAGAAAATACAGTAAGGAGATTGAAATGTTACAAAACTCAAAACTCCAACAGCTTCTTTCACGTAATAGACAACGTGAAGATGAATACAATGAATACAGTCAAGGTATAGAAAGTTTAGAATTCAGTTTTCTGTATTCTAGCATCCATAAAGACAAGCCATTCTCTTAATCGGTTATGCCTCACAATAACAGAGTAATGTCTATCTACAAAACAAATATGCATCAACATGCATCAGTTTTCATCAACATTCCTAAATCAAGTAATTGAAAGTGGCTCAATCATGTTTTACAGACACACAAGACAGTTACTTTACAAAACAGGGAAATATAACTTACGTTCACACGATGGAACCTCACCATCCCAACCCTCAGCTGTACATTGTCGATAATCTCTGCCAATAATTCTGTATCTAAAAAGGAAATGTGATCTATCTGTTAGCAGACATGAAGATTAACTGAAAAAGTGTGTCAGTGTGCTGTCCAGGTAGGAAATCTGAGGTTTACAGAGGGAAAATTTATTAGACAGGAAATAAACTGTTTAAAAAATCAACATTATACTAAATTTGCAGAAGAATCAAAAGGAACCAAATGCTGTTACATTGAGCTTAAATGGTTCATCAGACACAATTTAAAGAACAGTGCATGTGATCCTCATTATAAACATTGCATGTTCTATCTTCAAAGAATGCTAGGAAGTTAGTCAAACACCATTTATCCTTCATAAAACCTTGCTGACTGATGGATTATGTTTTGATTTTCCAAATGTTCTGTTATTACTTCCTTAATAATGGATTCTAACAATTTTCTGAAGACATATGTTAAACTAACTGGTCTGTAGATTTTTTCTTTTGTCTCCTTCCCTTTTTGAATAAAAATCACCATTTTTCCAATCCACTGAAACCTTTCTTAAGACCATAAGACCATAAGACATAGGAGTGGAAGTAAGGCCATTCGGCCCATCGAGTCCACTCCACCATTTAATCATGGCTGATGGGCATTTCAACTCCACTTACCCGCACTCTTCCCGTAGCCCTTGATTCCTTGCGAGATCAAGAATTTATCAATCTCTGCCTTGAAGACATTTAACGTCCCTGCCTCAACTGCGCTCCGTGGCAATGAATTCCACAGGCCCACCACTCTCTGGCTGAAGAAATGTCTCCTCATTTCCGTTCTAAATTGACCCCCTCTAATTCTAAGGCTGTGCCCATGGGTCCTAATCTCCCCACCTAATGGAAACAACTTCCCAGCGTCCACCCTTTCTAAGCCATGCATTATCTTGTAAGTTTCTATTAGATCTCCCCTCAACCTTCTAAACTCTAATGAATACAATCCCAGGATCCTCAAGCCGTTCATCGTATGTTAGGCCTACCATTCCAGGGATCATCCATGTGAATCTCCGCTGGACACGCTCCAGTGCCAGTATGTCCTTCCTGAGGTGTGGGGCCCAAAATTGGACACAGTATTCTAAATGGGGCCTAACTAGAGCTTTATAAAGTCTCAGAAGCACATCGCTGCTTTTATATTCCAACCCTCTTGAGATAAATGACAACATTACATTCACTTTCTTAATCACGGACTCAACCTGCAAGTTAACCTTTAGAGAATCCTGGACTAGCACTCCCAGATCCCTTTGTACTTCGGCTTTATAAATTTTATCACCGTTCAGAAAATAGTCCATGCCTGTATTCTTTTTTCCGAAGTGCAAGACCTCGCATTTGCTCACGTTGAATTTCATCAGCCATTTCCTGGACCACTCTCCTAAACTGTCTAAATCATTCTGCAGCCTCCCCACCTCCTCCGTACTACCTGCCTATCCACCTAACTTCGTATCATCGGCAAACTTCACCAGAATGCCCCTAGTCCCTTCATCCAGATCTTGCATCAAAGGAATTTGGGAATACTATAACTAATGGATGCACCATCTCTGCTGCCACTTCCTTCAAGGCGTTCAAATGTAGGCCATTGAGCCCTTGGGGCTTGTCAATCCCAATAGTTTGCTGGTACATTTTTTCCCTACCGATGATGATTTTTCTAAGTTCCTCCCTTTCTATAACATCTTATCTACTATAACGTCTTTCTATAACATCTATAACATATAGGACTTTGGTTCGACCACATTTGGAATACTGCATCCATTTCTGGTCGCCACATTACCAAAATGATGTGGATGCTTTGGAGAGGGTGCAGAGGAAGTTCACTAGGATGTTGCCTGGTATGGAGGGCACTAGCTATGAAGAGAGGTTGAGTAGATTAGGATTATTTACATTAGAAAGACAGAGGTTGAGGGGGGACCTGATTGAAGTCTACAAAATCTCGAGAGGTATAGACAGGGCGGATAGCAAGAAGCTTTTTCCCCAGAGTGGGGGACTCAATTAATAGGGGTCACAATTTCAAGGTGAGAGGGGAAAAGTTTAAGGAGATATGTGTGGGAAGTTCTTTACACAGAGGGTGGTGGGTGCCTGGAACGCGTTGCCAGCGGAGGTGGTAGAGGCGGGCATGATAGAGTCATTTAAGATGTATCTAGACAGATACATGAATGGGCAGGGAGCAGAGGCATACAGATCCTTGGAAAATAGGCGACAGGTTTAGATAGAGGATCTGGATCGGCGCAGGCTTGGAGGGCCGAAGGGCCTGTTCCTGTGCTGTAATTTTCTTTGCTCTTTGTTCTTGCTCTATCCGAATTACCTGTTATTACTGGGATAGTACTAGTGTTCTCCCACCATGAAAACTGAAGCAAAATATTAATTTAGCAACTCTGCCACTTCTATGCTCTCTACTACTTGCTCCCCAGTCTCATCCTCCAAGGGACCAACATTCACTTTATCTGCTCTTTTCCCTTTTATGTACTCATAAGGTTTTGCTATCCATTCTACATTTTGTACTGGTTTACTTTCATAATTACATTTGCTCATTATATAATATTTTTATTAACTCTGTTGATCTTTAAAAGTTTCCCAGTCAACCAGCCTCCCACTTGCATGTGCAATATTGCACACCTTCGTTTTCATCTTTGTATTATTTTTAACTGCCTGCTTAGGCATGAAAAGATGTTTTCTCCTCCCCTTACAATCTTTCTTTCTTTCTGGAATATAATTTATTTGGGAGAAATTAAGCATCTCCTTAAACATTTGCCACTGCTCATCAACTGCTCTATGTGTTAGTCTTCCTGACCCGTCTGCCAGGACCAGATCTGTCTTCATGTCAGTAATTATTTTTGTTTTAACCTGGATTGCTAATGTTGCACTCCAGTGTCTCACCCTCCAGCTGAATTTGAAGTTCTAGCATTCCATGATCACTCTTCCTAGAATATCCTAATTATAGGATCATTAACCAATCCCATCTCATTACACGCCAAATCCAGAACAACCTGTTCCCTCTTTGCTTCCCTGACATATTGCTCCAAGAAACAATCTCTAATATATTCGATGAACTCTCCCTCGAGGCTCCCCTTGCCTATTCAAATATAAAAAACACCTATGATGACTACTGTACCTTTCTTACAACCCCTCTGTACTTCCTGGTTTATACTGTACCCCATGGTCAGACTACTATTTAGGGGTCTATAGATTACTCTTACCAGGGACTTCTTTCCCTCACTATTTTTTATTACTACTAAAACTAAGTTTACATTCTTGTTCTCTGGTGCTGATGTCATTTCTCACTACAACACCGATCTCTTCCTTTACCAACAAAGCTACACTACCTCATTTCCCTTACTGTCTATTCTTCTGAAACACTGAGTACTGTTGGATATTAAATTTCCAAACCTGGTTTACTTGCAACTGCGTCTCAGTAATTGCCACCAAATCATACAATTTTCTCTATTCATGCGTTAACTCATTCATTTATTCCAAATGCTTTGTGCATTCAAATATGAAGTCTTTAAGTATGTTCTATAATCAAATTTCCCTATTCTTGTATGAATCCTTGGTGTGTTATGATGTTCACGCATTCTATCCTTCCCTAAACTCATCACTAACCTGTACTAAGATAACAAGGTGTAGAGCTGGATGAACACAGCAGGCCAAGCAGCATCAGAGGAT
>JAHRHZ010000028.1:20907412-20920723 GCA_024137785.1 Ginglymostoma cirratum
AGGAAAGCATCCTCTGATGCTGCTTGGCCTGCTGTGTTCATCCAGCTCTACACCTTGTTATCACAGATTCTCCAGTATCTGCATTTCCTACTATCTCTGAAACACTAATCTGTACTGCTGCCTTCTAAACATTTCCATTTTCACATTAATATTCCTGTTCCTGTACTACTGTCCTGCATTTTCATCATATGTTGGAATTTTGTTTAAAATTGCCAGCTGAACACTAAAATGGAAGCCTCCCTCAGAGCTCAGGCAAAGAGATTTTATCGGAAATGGTGAAGTTGTGATCATTTGAAATCAACTAAATCACAACATTAAAATAACACAGTCCTTCATTAAAATTATTCTGTAATTTATATATTGAATACTCACCCAATATCACAATAAAAGGTAACATTACTTCCAACAGTCCATTTTGATGCTTTATAATATCCATTCAGAATTGAACCAGGGTTACCACAATTTATCGCTGTAAAGGAAACAATAACATGAAAAATTAGAAATATTACAAGAATCCAAAGAAGCTGAAAAATTTTTCATTGTCATTCACAGATATTTAACAAGAGGATGAAATATTACACAATTGTTTAGAATAACAAGTTATTTTACTTTTCTAAAGTATGGCATTTATAGTATAGGATTTTCTCTAAATTCACAATAAGTCACTGCAACTGGTCTCTGTATTGAACATCATAAATCTTGATAAGAAACCTAAAATCAGCATGGTCATATACAGTCCCAGCAACGGGGTTTTCAATATCAATGGGTGAATCAGTGGAAACCCCACATCTCTTCCATATGTAAAAGACCCAAATTGATGTAAAGACCGTCACAAGCACTTACCCAGCCAATGTAGGCCTTTCTCGTAATCAAAGCTGAAGGTGGTTCTCCATTACCAGCTATGCTACAAACGTCAATCAACACCTTGTGGTACTGTGAAGGGTGACTGCTGGTAATAATGCTCCAAGGCCCAGCCTTAGCATCTCTGCTGCATCAAAGTATACAGGAGACAGGTCTGGGGCAGCATGGTGGCTCCGTGGTTAGCACTGCTGCCTCACAGCGCCAGGGACCTGGATTCGATTCTGCTCTCAGATGACAGTCTGTGTGGAGTTTGCACATTCTCCCTGTGTCTGTGTGGGTTTCCTCCAGGTGCCATTGTTTCCTCCCACAGTCCAAAGATGTGCAAGCTAGGTGGATTGGCCATGCTAAATTGCCCATAGTGTTCCGGGATGTGTAGATTAGGTGGGTTACAGGAGGATGGGTCTGGCCGGGATACTATGAGGGTTGGTGTGGACTTGTTGGACCGAAGGGCCTGTTTCTACACTGTAAAGATTCTATGGTGATGAGGTGAGGGCAGGGGGTGGGGTAGATGTGGACAAGGGTGGGGTTTTTTTCTGATGCTGGATCTCTCCATTGGGCACTGATTTTTCTGACAATGAAAAACACACCCACTACAAGATACAGGTGTATCCAACATTGTTCCCTGCATGGCCTTCAGAGGCAGGGAGTGTAACTCTAAAAGTACACCCATATTATGATGGTCTCAGTGATAATTGCTCTCAAATTATTCATTAACAGGTTGAATTGTCATTACACAACCAGCAGACTAGATTCTTATATCAGGCTGTTGCCTATCCTCACAGTTTTCAGGTCATCTGGAATCTGATGTGACTCCTTCTGCCCAATTCCCTCAGTAACCCATCCCCAACCTGATATCCACTCTAGCAGGTTGTGTTAAATTCCAGCCAGTGGTAGGTATCCTGCTATCCACTAAATAATTGGAGCATGGCAACCATGAAGGAGCCATGAAGGTATTTAGAAATCCATTTCTGAAGTACAAGAGACACTTAAAATTGCTGGTCTAATACATAATCAAACTGTTATTGAAATATTGTTCATGAAGTATAAGGAATTACATCTGACTTGGTGATATGCTAATCAGCAAAGTATACATCGCTGGGAAGTGATGAAATTTCGCATGATCTTACTCTTTTTTGCAGCCTCATAGCAAAATAAATCCACAGTAGGATGTTTCTTAAATACATTTAATATTTTCTTTCATTCAGGAGAGTGTGTAAATATTTTGGAGTAGCACAACAAGATCAAGAAGATTATAACCTCTGATTTCAAGGGTGTTGGACCTCAAAATGAAGAAGTGACCATTTGACTTCTAAAGCATTATTGAATCTACTGCAACACAATCACCAATAAAATCTTCCACTATGTTTGTGTCACCTCCTTAATATCTATTACTTTCTTTCAAGCTTCTACAGTAAATTAATGCAACAGTTTCCTATGGGCTGCACTAATACACCTAACTCAGTAGAAGCAAAAGAACAGCCCCATTTGAATCATTAAACAAAAACTAAGAGAAATAGAAAGGGGTGAGCGTGACTTATGGGTCATTAACATCGATTGCATGTTTCCCTTTATCATTTATTTTCACTTCGTTGCTCTCCCACGGCCCACACTGCCACTTCATGTCAGTCATATTTCCACTAATATAACCACCTCCAAAATGTCACATCATACACCAAAGCCTAGCCTGATGTTCCATCAGTAACACTTGCAAAGCAGTGAAAAATTGCATTCTCCTCAAGGAATAAAATTGATTTCATGAACAATTACTTCTTTCTTTACATGTTATATTCCATAAATATGCAATGTTGCATCAAAGCAATTAATAATTCCTTTGTCCCATTTTGAAATTCAGCAGTCCAAGCGAGAGGGTGTCAAAATGCTGAAGCAAAGAAAACTTGAATGTCAACCAATATTACATGGCAATTCGTTAACAGCAGCTCAATCATTTGGTACAGACCAAAACATCACTTTACAAAAGAGGGAAATCTAACTTACGTTCACAGGATGGAACATCGCCAACCCATCCTTCAGCTGTACATTGTTGATAATCTCTACCCACCATCTTGTATCTAGGTAAAAGAGAATACATCCACCTGTATCAATGACCTGGATGTTAACTTGTAAAGTTGCACATTTTTCGGGCCAGACAAGGAATTAAGATGAGGAAACATTTAAATCAATAAACTGTATGCAATAAAATCAAATGTGGCAATAGTTGAGCAGAAAAATGAATTTGAAATTAAGTAGAATTCCAATATTGCTAAAAATGATGCTGATCACACTTTATATATAGTCCAACTTACAGGAGGATCATGGTACACCATCTCACCTTGGAACAAATTACAATATAATTTAAGCATTTTGAGGAACACAGCAGATAAATTCATCCAGTGTTGATCTCAATGTATGGGCACAGGCATCACCAACACATCTAACATTTCTTTCTGTCGATAGGTATTCAAAACTCATGTAGCAACATCCCTGATCCTGATCAGAATATAGACATTTTTTAAAAAACAAACAGTCAGCTCAGGATTGAATTGGAAGCCCCAACCATAATTAAATGGAAAATGTGTATTAGAAATGCATGATAAGAAGAATGTGACCACCTGAAAATGTCTTATGATTCAACGTTATAACAGCACAGTCTTTTAGCAAAATTATTCATTATTTTATGTTGCAAATACTCACCCAATGTCACAATAGAAGGTCACTATATTCCCAAATGTCTTATTTGGTGTATTATAATATCCATTCGGAATCTTAGCAGGGTTACCACAGTTTATAGCTATACAGAAAATAAAATGGGAAAAGGTAGAAATGTCACAGAACTCAAAAATGTTCAAAAGTTCTTTCATTGCAATTTATTTATTTAACTTGAAAGATACCATGCAACTACACAATTACTTAGTGTGGCAAATTACTTTTAACTTTGGAATCCAATTTCCATAATATTTCAAAGTGGTTAATAGCATGTAGTATTTTACTCTATGGGAGTTAGAACTTGCTCAGTATCGAGGGGATCATCACACAATTTCTG
Source organism: Ginglymostoma cirratum (assembly GCA_024137785.1). Classification (NCBI taxonomy): domain Eukaryota; kingdom Metazoa; phylum Chordata; class Chondrichthyes; order Orectolobiformes; family Ginglymostomatidae; genus Ginglymostoma; species Ginglymostoma cirratum. Next base: position 20,911,314 of record JAHRHZ010000028.1, read on the forward strand.
GGCAGGACACGTCATCCTTACCCCAGGCTCTGAAGCAACTGCTTTATTTGGAAATTATTCATGACAAGGGTCTCTGAGGACAATAACAAAAATGCTTTAAGTTTGGCCCCAAGACATCTCTGAAAAGGACAAGCACACTTGTTGACTCCGGGAGCCCCTGGCTTGTGACCTAACAAATGGGGAAAATTCATTCTGGGAAACATTGAACATGGACAGACTCTATCAGGAACACACTGAGGTGATATTGAGGCCCCTGTGAAAGCGCATGTATTTCCCAATAACTCAGTTACCCAACAGTCCAAGCATCACCTGCTCCAAATGTGGTAGAGTTTGCAAATTACACATTGGTTAACAGCAATCTCAAAACCCACCGAACCAGAATGGAAGCAAGTCACCCTTGATCTTCAGCGAATAAGAGGAAAAAGATAAAACACCAAAGTGAGGGAGTGACTTTTGGTATCTTTGCCATCTCAAAGACCACATACCTTTGATTCCACAGCATTCTCTGCCCCATCTCAGCACCAACACCACAAAAGGCTGTCTCCATGTTTTTGTCACCTCATATAAAATTATTAATTTATTTCAAGTTTGATCAACAAATTAATGCAACAAGTGCTGCATTCACACGACTAATTCAGTAAGATGCAGGCAGAGAACTACTTGGAGCATAAAATGAAAATGGTAAAGGAAGAGAAGGGAGTATGAGTCTGATTTAATTATGGACCACTACTAATGTCTGTGCTTTTCCTTAATTGCCACTTTCACTTCCTAGATTTCCATTTGCCAAAATTGTGTTTGTCAGTTATTCTAAAGTGAGCAGCTCCTCAGTGACCCATCCCAGATCAAAATCCTGCTCTATGCTTCAACACTTAACATTTGCAGTAGGGCAGCTGATTAAATTCTGCAACAAACAAACATGATTTGATGAATGACCATTTATCAAATCACACTTTAATTTTCTTTAAGGGCAATATTGAAAAAAAATTATTAATCAGTTTCCATCTTTTGCACGATGATGGAACTCCAGCATGAACAAATATTGTAAGGAAGAAAACTTGGAATTGAATCAAAGTTCCAAAAATATACTGAGAATAGCTTTATTATTTGGCAGGGAAGATCAGTTCATCACTTTACTAAAGAAATAAATAGAACTTACGTTCACAGGATGGAACCTCACCATCCCAACCTTTGGATGTACAGTTCCGATAATTACGACCCAGCATTGTATACCTAGAAAAAGAAAATCACCTGTTATCGGCCACCTTTGGGATAATTGGCAAAATATTCCAATGTACTGACCGGCTTGAATTCCAAGGTCTAAAAAATCAATCAAATGTTGCCAAATCACTTCACTTTTTATGTTTCTTTCCAAAACAAAATTAGTCAAATATTGAAAGAAACATGCTCACTATGTAATAACATAAAAGATGTGATCAGAAATGTGAAGAACAAGAAACGGACAGACATCTAAACTGAGTTCATCACAACATTAAAATAATATAGTCCTTCAATAGCTTACATATGGAAAACTCACCCAACATCACAATAAAAAGTAACTTGATTTCCAATGGTTTTATTTGGTGCTTTATAATATCCATTCAGAATCTCTCCAGGGTTACCACAGGTTATTGCTGCAAAGAAAATAAAATGAAAGTAAATAGAAATGTCGTCAAATTCACAGATCAGCACTTTTCGCTGTAATTCATAGATATTGATCATGAGCAGGCACATCAAGCTTGCCAACTATAATAAATTAGCCCAATATTGGAACACAACAGTCAAATTAATAGCTACACAAATACTGTTTCGGATATTCTCTGTCTGCAATATTCACAACAGATCCATCACTATCTTTGATGGAAAGATGTGATATCCTGCACCAATCTTCATCTACTTACTAAATTATAAGAGACTGAGTATCTTGGAAGAGCAGAGATATTCTTTGCAATTCACTGAAAACCAGTGAAAAAGTACAAAATTTAATCAAAGTGATTAATCCAATCATGCCTGTTATTTCAGAGAAGCTGGAACTCAGAAGTGAAGAAGTGACTTCAGATTCTTACATCCTCGTACCTCAAAGTTTCCAATTCCATAGCATTATGTGCTTTGCCTCAGCACCACCACCACCAGTAAAATCGTCCACCATGTTTTTGACACCATATCGATATCTACTACTTTTACTCAAGTATATATTAATGGGATAGTTTCCAATCAGTTGCACTAACACAACTACACATGTCAAGCACAGACACAGCAGCATCTTTCAACAACAATGGAAGCAGGAGTATGAGCATGATTTATGTATTGATCATGTATCTAAATTGCACTTCTCCTTTACCTTCTACTTACTCCTCTAAATCTCTTGTCCAAACCAGCACTTCCCAACAACGCAAAAGCCACTAAAATTAACACCTTCTAATCTTCCCATCACCATCCGAACTCATCTTTTGACTCCAATACTACCAACATTGATATAAAGCATGGTCATTTCTACATTCACACATTATGTTCTGTTCATACAAAATGTTGAATGAAAGCATTGAGTAAGTGTTTCCTTCCATTCCAAAAAGTCAGGTTTCCAAGGTAGGACATGCAAAACATACTGTACAGTAATAAATCCAATTGGATATGACCCAATTTTATACAACATTTCATTGAAAGTGGCTCAATCATTTTGTATGGACAATCAAGTAAGTTACTTTACAGAAGAAAGAAACGTAACTTACGTTCACAGGATGGAACTTCGCCTTCCCATCCCTCAGATGTACATTGCCGATAATTTCTACCCACTATTTTGTATCTAGAAAGAGAGAGACTGGTTATAAGTGACATGCATGTTAACTGGGAAAGTATTACAGCTCTGATCAGACCACATTTAGAGTATTACGAGCAATTTTGGGCCCTATATCTTAGGAAGGATGGGCTGGCTCTGGAGCGGGTCCAGAGGAGGTTCATAAGAATGGTCCCAGGAATGAAAGGCTTAACATATGAGGAACGTTCAAGGACTCTGGGTCTATACTCAATAGAGTTTAGAAGGATGAGGAGGATCTAATTGAAATTTACAGAATGCTAAGTGGCCTGGATAGAGTGGACATTGGGAAGCTGTTTTCAATGGCAGGAGAGACTAGGATCCGAGAGCAGCACAGCCTTTGAGTAAAGGGAAGACCCTTTAGAACAGACACAAGGAGGAACTTCTTCAGCTAGAGAGTCGTGAATCTTTGGAATTCATTGTCACAGAGGGCTGTGAAGGCCAGGTCATTGAGTATATTTAAAACAGAGATAGATAGGTTCTTGATTGTCAAGGGAATCAGGGTTACAGCGAGAAAGTGGCAGAATGGGGTTGGGAAACTTATCAGTCATGGTTGAGCAGTGGAACAGGCTCGACGGGTCAAATGGCCTAATTTCTGCTCCTCTGTCTTATGGCCTTATAAGGGCCTACATTCAATTAGCCTTCCTGATTACTTGCTGCATTCTTGTGCTAGCTTTATGCTTTATTTAAAAGTAACCCCAACTCACTTTCCTTCTCTTCATTTAATTTAATTTAACTTCATTTTGGCTAAACCACCAAATTTTAGGTTAATATCTATAATTGCTGTTGTCAATTCACTTACCAGATGCCAAGAAACGAAGTGAGATGTAGCTTGCATTTCACTAAGGGAGAGATTGATATCTATGAGAGGTGTTTTCTGGCTAGGGGAGGGAGAACAGAAGCTGGAAGATCATAGGAAAGGTCAAGGGTGGCTGTCTTGGTTAATACCACCCATTTTCCTCCACACATCCTCCATCATGGAAGCCCGATCCCTTGATCAAGCACAAAGTGCCTGACAATGAGGATCCCTAACGTAGGTTCTTGCAAATAAACCAGATAGTCTGCTTTTGGGGTTTTCTGTCCAGTGGCACTTGGATGAGATGCTTCAGAGGATATTAACTGTACACTTAAAAGCCTCAATAGGCATCAGAGCAAGAAGACTGTCCACAAGATTTCCAACAGCAGTCTTAATTGGGATAAATACAGGAAGGTGTGGTCCTCACCTGAATCCTCCTGTCTGATTAAATGCCATGTCCAATATACAGAGCAATACATTAATTTTGCAGCATGGGTTTATGGATAATTAACATATCAGCATTTCCACATTGAACTGAGATTCCATTGCAAGCATTAACAACCCTGTTCAGTATAAAGACTTCATTAAAAACAAATTGTCAGTTCAAAACTAATTTGGAAGCCTCGTGAGAGCTCACTTGATGTCTGAAGAACGAGAGATGGTAGTCATCTGAAATGGTCTTAATCACAACATTAAATTAATATGGACCTTCGGCTAAATGATTGAGTAATTTACATACAGAATACTCACCCAATATCACAATAGTAAGTAACTCTATTTCCAAAAGTCTTATTTGGTGCCTGAAAATACCCATTCAGAATCTCTTCAGGGTCACCGCAGATTATTGCTATACAGGAGTAAAAAAACATGAAAACATATAGAAGGATTACACAACTCCAAAACCTTCAACAACCTTTTTAACAATCTTTGATGAAGTGACCAGGCAGGTTGAGGAGAGCTGTGTGGTGGACATAGTCTACATGGATTTCAGTAAGGCCTTTGATAAGGTTCTAAATGGTAGGCTGCTCTGGAAGGTTAGATCACATGGAATCCAGGGAGAGCTGGCGAACTGGATACACAGTTGGCTTGATGGTAGGAAGAAGAGAGTAATAGTGGAAGGATGCTTGTCGGACTGGAGGCCTGTGACTAGTGGTGTGCCTCAGGGATCAGTGCTGGGCCCACTGCTGCTTGTTAACTATATCAATGATATGGATGAGAATGTACAAGGTATGATTAGTAACTTTGCGGATGACACAAAAATAGGTGGTATCGTGGACATTGAGGAGATTATTAGAAATTGTAGCAGGATCTTGATCAGCTGAGGAAGTGGGCCGAGAGATGACAAATGGAATTTAATACAGATAAGTGCGAGGTGTTGCATTTTGGAAAGTCAAATCCAGGTAGGAGTTTCATGGTGAATGGTAGGGATTAACGTGTGTAGTGCAACAGAGAGAACTTGGAGTTCAGATGCACAGTTTTCTGAAAGTGGAGTCGTAGGTAGTCAGGGCAGTGAAGAAGGCTTTTGGCACACTGGCCTTCATCAGTTAGGGCATTGAGTATAGAAGTTAGGGAGTTATGTTGCAGATGTAAAGGACATTGATGAGGCCACACTTGGGGTATTATGTTCAGTTTTGGTTACCTTGCTATAGGAAGGATGTCATTAAACTGGAAAGAGTGCAGCAGAAATTTACAAGGATGTTGCCTGGACTCAAGGGACTGAGTTATAGGGAGAGGTTGGACAAGCTAGGACATTTTTCTTTAGAGTGGAGGAGAATGAGGGGAGAATATGTAGGAGTGTATAAGATCATGAGAGGCATGGATAGGGTGAATGCACTCAGTCTTTTTGCCAGGATTGGGGAATTGAGGATGAGAGGCTATGAGTTTAAGGTAAGAGGGGAAAGAATACATGGGAACCTGAGGGGCAACTTTTTTTTTTTTTTACACAGAGGGTGGTACACATATGGAATGAGCTGCCAGCAGAAGTGGTTGAAGCAGTACATTAACAACATTTAAAAGGCATTTGGACGAATAGTTGGATAGGACAGGTTTAGAAGGATATGGGCCAAGTGCAGGGAAATGGGGTTAGCGTGGATGGGCGTTTTGGTTAGCATTGACCTGTTTGGGCCGAGGGGCCTGTCTCCCTGCTATAGGACTCTCTGACTCTAATTTCTTTCGTTGTAATTTAATCTGAAATTAAATAGCCACACAGTCCGCAAAATTTCAAGTAAATCCAAATTTGGATCTGTCTTTTCAAAACTATGAAAACACTAATCCAAAAAACTTTCTCTCATTCTACAATGCCTCACAACAATAGCTCTTGCCATCTTCAACAACATGATGTAGTAACCAAATCAAATATTACCAGCAAGCCAAAATCTTAGGACCAGATCTGCCCACACATAATATGTGAGCTTTAACAATGATGGGTAGTACCCACCTCTTTAATAACTAAACTCTCCGTGATGCTTGCAGTTTTGGAGAATGTGGGATAAGGCTATAAGTCATGAGTCTGGACTCAACTATCCAGAAGTCATTGCCCTCATTGTTGTTTTGGAAAACTCAAAGACAATACTCACCCCAGACAACATTTATAGCATCAGGCCGCCTTCTGAATGCAACAAAGTCCAAACACAACAAGGTCTGAATGCAACATGGTCCACAGTTGGAAACTTACTGACATGCCAGTCGGGCGTATTAATAGCTACCCATGTCGTAATGAAGTTCTATTTGAGAAGCTGAATATGATTTTACTGAAATTTTTGGTGTTATTATTTTTTCCTTGGAAGTTATTGAACGTTAAATTGATCAGGATCATGAAAGCTTGAAGTCTTTAGATACATTAGAGTATACTATTCAGTGGATAAAATGTTCCATGGCATTGAAAGTCAGATTTTAGGGCGGCACAGTGGTTAACACTGCAGCCTCACAGCACCAAGGACCCGAGTTTGATCCCACCCTCAGGCACATTCTCCCTGTGTCTGCGTGAGTTTCCCTTGGGTGTTATGGTTTCTTCCTACAGTCCAAAGATGTGCAGGCCGGGTGGATTGGCCATGCTAAATTGCCCGGGGTGTTCAGAGGTGTGTAGACTAGGTTGGCTATGGGGGGATGGGTCTGGGTGGGATGCTCTGAGGGTCGGTGTGGACTTGTTGGGCCAAAGGGCCTGTTTCCACACTGTAGGATTCTACGATTTGACTATATCGTTTGCACCCTGTGCTTTAATGTATTATGTTACTGATAATTTATGCATCCATTCAGATTTTGAAACAAACAATGGAGCAGATGGCTGAGCTTTCAAGGGCTTTAATATATTCAACTAAGGTGATTTTGATAGCACAAGTATGAATGGAATCTCATTGTGAATGTTGAGCTGTGACTCTAATCCACTAATTGATTATGCTTAGAAATAGTTACTGAAACATCCGTTAAGTAGGCAGTGAGCTTTGTTATATTGGTGTAATCCTGTGCACTTAATTTTTTAAATGGAATTTGAATGACTGTTGGCTTATGTTAGACAGATTGATGACTGCATAGTAAGGAAGTAGAGTTCAAATAGCTATTTGTTTATTTTATCACTTTCAAGACCATCTAAAAGGCATCCAAATCTTATTGTAGGGCTCATGCATAACACACAAATTGTATACTGGGTGAATCAGCATGGAGAAGCCATGGGAGATATGGAAGGGAGTGAAGGGGATATGGGATGGGGGAACTGAGAGGGGATATGTCAACAGCTGGGATGGGAGAGCTTGAGGATATGGAGTGGATATGGGAGTTGATTGGGGGTGTGAGATTTAGGGGCCTAAAACCTATTAGTAGAACTGGTCCAATGTCAAAATGTAAGGAAGCTCTAACTGCTTGCACCAACATCTGCTCTCCTTAATTTTGGCCTCAAGCCTACCTCAGGAAGAGTCAGCCGTGACTCCAACCCATCCTCACTAATAAGCCATGAAAATGTTAAGAGCAAACAAGGCTGGCCAAGTGGGATTGTGATGTCAGAAATCACCTGACTCAATTTTAATCTCAAAGGAAAATCTGGCCCGCAATATTCAGTAGCCCCTAAATATTTAAGCAGTTGAAGAGTAGGAGTTGTGAAGGAGGTATTTGGGTGTCATGCACTCAAGTCACTGAAAATTAAGTGCATACATGTGGCATAAAATCAAATTGGTCAATACAACTTTGTCCATTACTGCAAAAGGTTTAGTTTGTTTATGTGATGTAGGCATCGCTAGCTAGGCCAGCAGTTATTACCCATTCACCAAAACCATCTTTCTTTTTGCAAGATATGACTCCAACTAGAGAGATATATAGTGTTTCTAGGTCAAATGTTGCCAGCATGTCACGGGCGGTCACTTTCACCACATTTCTTAAAGTTTAGCTCTTTTGTTTAGACCAAGACTGTAATGAGGCCAGGAGCTGGGTGGCCATGGTGGAACTGGAACTGAACCTTAGTATGCAAGTTATTGCTAAGCAAGTGCTGCTTGACAGCACTGTCAACAATCCCTTCCATCACTTTGCTAATGATCAAGACTAGACTTACAATGCGATAATTGGCCCAGTTAGACTTGTTCTGCTTTTTCCAGACAGGACACTCTGGGCAAATTTCCACATGTTCATTCACCAATGTTGTAACTGTACTGGAACTTAGCTAGAGGAGCAGCTAGTTCTGGAAAACAAGTCTTCAATACTATTACCAGAATGTTGGTAGGGCCCATTGCCTTTGCAGTATTTAGTGGCTTCAATCACTCATTGATATTACATGCAGTGAATCAAATTGGCTGATGTCAGGCATTTGTGATGCTAGGGACTTCTCAGTCATCCACCCAGAACTTTTAGATAAAGTTTGGTACAAATACTTCAGCCATATCTTTTACATTCTTTTAATATAAAATATCAGAATGTCAGAATTCCAAGCCAATGAATATTCTAGTACTGGAAGGAAGAAAACTTGGATGTGAACCAACACTATACGACAATACATTGAAAGAAGCTCAAACATTTATCCTATACAAATAAGCCAGTCACTTTACAAATGAGGTAAACAAAACTTACGTTTACAGGATGGAACCTCACCATCCCATCCCTCAGCTGTACATTGTCGATAATCTTTACCCACCATCTTGTATCTACAAAGATAAAGAGTAAAAAATGGTCAACTGAAATCGTCTTAATTACAGCATTAAAATAATTAACCTTTGGTAAATTCATTTAATATTTTTACCTATTAATTACTCACCCAATGTCACAATAAAAAGTAACTTTATTTCCATCTGTTTTAGATGGAGCCTTATAATATCCATTCAGAATCTTCCCAGGGTTACCACAAGGTGTAACTATGTAGAAAATAAAATGAAAAAAACGTGGAAATGTTATAAAAATCCAACAGTATTTTTCATTGCTATTGAGAAGTATTTAGCGTGAAGGTAATAAACCATTGCACAGTTGCTCAGAATATCAAGTTACCCTGACTTTGGAATTCATTTTTCAAAATAATGGCAACACAATGTAAGACTCTCTAAACCCACAATACCTCATATTAATAGATCTCTGGTTTCAAAATCACTGTATTGAATTTATCAATCTTCACCAGCAATCCAAAACATAATTGTATCAGAGATAAAAGGTACTGCAGATGCTGGAGAATCCGAGATAACAAGCATGGGGCTGGATGAACACAGCAGGTCAAGCAGCATCATAGGAGCAGGAAAACTTGACGTTTCGGGCCTAAACCCTTCATCAGAAATGGGGGAGGGGAAGAGGGTTCTGAAATAAATAGGGAGAGAGGGGGGAGGCGGATAGAGGATGGAT
>JAHRHZ010000028.1:20921123-20931361 GCA_024137785.1 Ginglymostoma cirratum
TAGGTAGGGAGTTCCTGGACCAAGGGGGTGAAAATGGAGTCTAGGTAGGTGGAGATGAGTTCGGTGGGGCAGGAGCAGGCGGAGACAATGGGTCGACCAGGGCATTCCAGCTCATCTCCACCTCCCTAACCTGTTTTTCCTCTCACCTCAAGCCACACCCCCATCTCCTATCTACTAACATCATCCCGCCCCCTTGACCTGTCCGTCCTCCCTGGACTGACCTATCTCCTCCCTACCCCCCCACCTACACTCACCTTTACTGGCTCCATCCCCGCCTCTTCGACTTGTCTGCCTCCTCTCCACCTATCCTCTCCTCTATCCATCCTCTATCCACCTCCCCCTCTCTCCCTATTTATTTCAGAACCCTCTTCCCCTCCCCCATTTCTGATGAAGGGTTTAGGCCCGAAACGTCAAGTTTTCCTGCTCCTATGATGCTGCTTGACCTGCTGTGTTCATCCAGCCCCATGCTTGTTATCCAAAACATAATGATACATTTTCACCTACATATTATATGGTGAGATAGGAGCTGTAGAGGAACAAAGGCATTTACATTTCCTTGTGTTGTTAAAAACTAGTGTGCAAGTACAAAATATAACCAAAATTATTACTGCAATATTATTTAAAGGATGTCAGAACTTAAAACTGAGTAAGTGACTTTAAAGTTTCTTATTCATCTTCATTCATGGGATAAGGATGGCAAGAGGTGACCAACCCTAATTGCCTTTAAAAGTAAATACATTGCTCTTGGTGTGGAATCACACGCCAGCCAGCTCAGGTTAGGATTTCTATCCCTTAGTAAATGAGACTGGTTTTTAGAACTATTGATAGTTATGTAGTAAAACATTTTTTAAAAAATTGAATTCAAATATCATCATCACTCATGGTGGGATTCGAATTCATGTCAAGAGAATTAACCTGGTATGCTGAAATACTAGCCAAGCAACATTACCATTACACCAGTGCTTATACTTACACAATTTAGTGTGAAGCTTGAATATGGGGTTGATTAAGTACAGTCCCTCCACAGCTGTCAATTGCAGAAAGCTAGAAAGACTTGGTTACATTTGTCAGTATCAGTGACAGATGAGTAATATTCCTCTGCTCATACTTATGGAGGTATGTTTGTTTCTTTATGGAAATTTATGGTTACAAAAAAAAATGTACAATCTGGCAAACTTACTAACTGTATGTTGAATCTGTGCAGATACATTGGGAAATTGCCTTTGTGGTTTTTCATCCGTTACTTGAAAAAAATCAAGATATGCACCAGGCATTATAAATGTAAAGCCATGAAGAGAGTTAGAGAGTCTTGGAATCAGGGGCACAAATTAAAAATAAGAGGGATGTCATTCAGGATTGAGATGAGAAGGAATTGATTTTGCTCAGAGAGTTGAGAATCTTTGAAATTCTTCACCATACTCAAAGGCTCAGTCTTTGAGCATGTTTAAGTAGAGGTTGTTTAATTTCTGCTTACCAATGGCTTAAATGGTTATGGAGATATTATGGGTAGAAGGCATTGAAGTGTTTGATCAGCCATGATTGCATTAAATAGCAGAGAGGAGAGGATAGCCTAGCAGTAATACCGTTAGACTACAAATCCAGAAACTCAGTTAATGTTCTGCAGACTGTAGTTCAAATTACAGCCAATAAATCTGATAATGATAAGCACAAAACCATCGTTGAAAACACATCATCTGGTTTACTAATGATCTTTGGAGAAGAAAATCTGCCATCCTCACCTGATCTTGGAGTCATGTGACTCCAGACCCACTGCAATGTGGTTGACTCAACTGCCCTCTGAAACGGCCTGGCAAGGCCTCACTTCTATCAATCACTACAAAGTCACAACAAAGAAATGAATTCGGTCCTCCCGGCATTAGCCTGGACGATGGAAACAAAAATGATGGGGAATCAACCCTGGTTCAGTAGACTGTACAGGAGGGCATGTCAGGAGCAGTACCAGGCATACCTAAAAATGTGACATCGACCTGATAGAACTACTAAACAGGATTACTTGTGTACCAAACAACATAAGCAGCAAGTGATAAACAGAGCCAAGCCATCCCACAACCAATGGGTCACACCTAAGCTCTGCATATCCATTGTGAATGATGATGAACAATTAAACAACTCACTGGAAGAGGAGGCTGCACAAATATCCCCATCCTCAATGATGGAAGAGACCAACACACCAGTGCAAATTACAAGGCTGAAGCATGCGCAGCAATCTTCAGCCAGAGGTGCCAAGTGGATGATCCATCTTGACTTCCTCCAGTGGTCTCCAGCATCAGGTACCTGCCAATTTGATTCACTTCGCACGATATCAAGAAATGGTTGGAGGGACTGAGAACTGCAAAAGCTATTGGCCCTGACAATATTCTGACAACAACACTGAAGACTTGTGTTCCAGAATTTGTGCATCCCTGACCAAGCTATTCCAGTACAGTGACAACATTGTGATCTTCCCGGAAATGTGGAATATTGTCCAGGTATGTCCTGCGCACACAAAAAAGGACAAATCCAACTAGCCAATTACTGCCCCAACAGTCTTCTCTCGAACATCAGGAAAGTGATAGAAGGTGTCATCAACAGAGCTATCAAGCAGCATTTGCTCAGCAATAACCTGCTCTTTAACATCCAGTTTGGGCCCTGCCAGGACCACTCAGCTCCTGACCGCTTTACAACCTTACTTCAAACATGGGCAGAAGGGCAGAATTCCAGAGGTGAGATGATTGTCATAGCCCTTGACATCAAAATTATATTGGACCTAACAAAATTGGAATCAATGGGTATCGGGAGGCAAACTCTCCAGTAGTTGGAGTCATACCTGGCACATATGAAGATTGTGGTTGTTGGAGGTCAGTCATCTCAGCTCAAAGACATCTCTGCAGGGGTTCATCAGACTAGTGCGCCAGGCCCAATCATCTTCAGCTGTTTCATCTATGACCTTCCCTCCAATCATAAGGTCAGAAGTGGTGGTTGATTGCACCAACGATTGCACAATATTTAGCACTATTCACAACTCCTCAGATACTGAAGCAGTCCATGTTCAAATGCAACAAGACCTGGACAATATCCAAGTTTGGCCTGACAAGTGGCAAATAACATCACGCCACACAAATGCCAGGCTATGACCATCCCCAATAAGAGATAATCTAACCAGCACCCTTTGACTTTCAGTTGTGTTACAATCACTGAATTCCCCCACTATCAACATCCTTGAGGTTGCCATTGACTGGAAACTCAACTGCACTCACTAAATAAAAATAGTGGCTACAAGAACTGGTTAAAGGTTAGGAGTATTGCAGCATGTAACTCACCTCCTGATTCACAAAGCCTGTCCACCATCTAAAAGGCAAAAGTCAGGAGTGTGCTGGGATATTCCCCACTTGCCTGGGTGAGTACAGCTCCAATAAAATACAAGAAGCTTGACATTATCCAAGACAAAGCAGCCCACTTGATTGGCATCACATCCACAAACATCTACTCCCCCCACCACTAACGCTTAGTAGCAGCTGTGTGTACTATCTACAAGGTGCATTGCAGAAATTCACCCAATATCCTTAAACTGCACCTTCCAAACCCACAACCACTTCCATCTAGAAGGATTAAAGGAACTGATACAGGGGAACACACGACTCTAAGGAGGCAATGGCTTTACAGTATTATCACTGGAATGTTAATTCAGAGACCCAGATAACATTCTGGGGACCCAGGTTCAAACCCCACCACAGCAAATGGTGGAATTTGAATTCAACAAAAATATCTGGAATTATTCTAATGGTAACCATAAACCCATTTTTGATTGTTGGAAAAACTCATCTGGTTCACTAATGTTCTTTAGGGAAGGAAAAACTGCCATTCTTACCTGGTCTGGCCTACATGTGACTCCAGACCGACAGAAATGTGTTTGACTCTGGACTGCCCTCTAGGCAATTAGGAATGGACAATAAATGCTGCCTGGTCAGTGATGCCCTCATCCCATGATTAAAAAAAATTAAAAACCACCTGCAACTTCCCCTCCAAACCACTCACCATCCTGACTTGCAAATACTTCACTGTTGCTGGGTCATTATCCTGGAATTCCCTCCCCCAGGGCACTGTGGGTCATGGACTGCACTGCTTCAAGAAAGCCACCTTCTTAAGGGCAACTAGAACAGGCAATAATATTGGCCAATCAGCAGTGCCCATGTCCCACAAGAATAAAAAAATGTTGAATGGGATGAATGGCCTATTCCTGTTCTTATTTTCTATGGTCCTATGAATCTAGCCACACATGAAGATGGTGGTCATGGTGATGGATGGGAGGAGATCTTGTTTGCTCTGACCAGTAGGAATTGGTGCACTGACCAATAAGTATAGCAAGGGGACTTTGCTCTTTTGTTTTGTGGGGCTGCAAGGAACATAAGTGATTCCACAAATTCAGCTGAAGCTGTTGAATCTCTGACTCTCAACCCTCCAAACAACATTGCCAAAATTCACCCCAGCCCAAAAGGACCAACACTCTTCAGCACAGAAACTGAGTGGACCACCTGCTATTGCATCAGGCCAGAATTAGCAGGCTGTAGATTTGTGCTTGAATTCAATTTCCTGCACAAATAAGGTCTGGACTTCAAAAAGAATCAGCCCTCTTGTTAGGACTGCTGGGCAGACCATCCTGACTTGAGACTATATCTATAAATATATATTCTTCCAATGTCACTGGGTTAAAATCCTGGACCTCCTTCTCTAACAACATTGTGGTGCACCTACACCAAACAAACTACAGGGTTTCAAGAAGGCAGCTCACTACCATCTTCTCTAGAGCAACGAGATCATAAATAATAAATAAATTCCAGCCCAGCTAGTGATATCCACATCCCATGAATGATTTTTTAAAAATGTACTGCTTGCCTGCCAGCTGCTGGAATTCCATGCTGGGAGAAAATTCAACACTGAATTATATGTTTATGTCTATAATATTATGGATTGGTTAAAAGGGAAAATGTAAGGGATTAAAACATCATATCCCTCAGCACCTTGGGTCACTGAAAAAAATTCAATTTTTTTAAGAACAGCAAGCAGTGCGATGACAATAGGGAAATATCTACCTCATTAGAACATTTGTTTGGATTTGTTAAAAGTTTGCCCTATATATCTTTTAATTCCATGCTCACCTTTAAGAGATGATTACAGATAGTGATGCTGGTCCAAATGTGTTACTGTCACTGCATTCAATGACGCTGCTGCCATACAGTTCATAACCTTCGTTATCGCAATTATAGAATAATGTCACCCAAATTCTGTATTTTGGATAAAAACCGAAAGAACTGTGGATGCTGTAAATCAGGAACAAGAACAGGAGTTGCTGGAAAAGCTCAGTAAGCCTGGCAGCATTTGTGAAGAAAACAATCAGTTAACCTTTCAGGTCAGGTGACCCTTCCTCATAACAGGATTCTGAGGACCCTTCTGAGGAAGGGTCACCGGGCCAGAAATGTTGACTCTGATATTTTTCTTCACAGATGCTGCCAGACCTGCTGAGTTTTTCCTGCAACTTCTGCATTTTGGAGCAAATCCTGTGATGATGTAACCATTTACAAGCCAATCTGGAAACTGGCATCCATCAACTCAGAGTGTTTTAGTTTTCACCGGGCAACTAACTGATACCTAATGAAAAAGTTTTCGGGTCCACTACAACTGCTCCCATCTTAACTCAAATAACAGCACATTTGTTAAAGAATCAACTTAAAAAATGCATAGAACTATACATGGGGAAACTGGGCATAAACTAAAAATAAGTCTTGCTTTATGTAATAAAAGTTCATAAAGAAATAAAGGGCTAAAGTATAGAAGACCATCTTCTACAACAGCAATGAAATCCTCCAGAATGATATCTCTTGCACTACAATAAATAGATAGCTCAGGGTTTACACAACTCAGCTGTTTAAGTATGATCAGCTTTTGAGTTTTATTAGTAATCCAGTATATAATCGCTCTAGCAACATGAATTAGAATTCATCTAGAGCTTACAGAACAGCAAAACAATAAAATTCCTTCAAATGAGATTTGGTTCTGTGTTGGCGTGATAGAGGGGTAGTGGTAGATGTTAACTAAAGTCAAGTCCTCTAACACATCCGGATTCAGGTATGCTATAAAGGGAGGTAGCTGTAGTTGTTGCAGGTTAGTCATCAAACTCCAGGACTACAGGAATTACTCAGGAAAGCATCCTCAACCCAACCATCTTCAGCTACTTTATTAAAGGCCTGTTCTTTGTCATATAGCCAGGTTCAGGTCATTGCTGATGGCATTATAATGTTGAGGTCTATTTGCAGCTTTAAAAAAAAACTGCAGATGCTGAAAATCAGAAACAAAAACAGAAATTGCTGGAAAAACTCAGCATCTCAGATTTTGTTCTATTCACAACTTTTCTGATAAAGAAGCTACTATGCAAGCCTTAATGCAATTAATACTTTGGCAGACATGTGATGGCTAACATACATAGTGTGTACAAGCCAGGTAATAATTAAATAAACAGAAAACCCAGACACATCCCTCGACCTTTTAATAGCATTACATTTACTGAATCACCCATCATCCATACCATGGAGTCACCATGGTACAGAGGCTCTAATAAACCAGCTGTTTAAACACTTTAGCAACAAGAGCAGATCAGAAACTGCGTGTTCAGCAGCATGACCTCCTCACACCGGACAAATCCTTCCACCAGTCACCTTTCGTGGCAACATTCAAAAAGTTAAGAATATCCAAAAATAGATACTACCCTTATAGCTGAACTCAATATTCACTTATCTCTCAGCATAGTCCCTAAGGTGTGCAGTGTAACAATTCACCAAGGCTCTTTCAACAGCATTACCTGCACCATGTGACTTCTACACCAAGAAGGTCAATAGCTAAATTGTTGTGCAAATGTCATCACCTCAACGTCACACATCATTCTGTCTTGGTAACCATTGCTTTGATTGAAAACTACAATTAATAAAATCTAGGAGATAATTACGCTCCTGTAGCTAGGTTGGGAGCTAATTGTTATGTGGTGATGTAGAACACCTGTCATGTAATGGTGCTTAAAACTGAAAAATAAGCAAGAGGGTCAGATCACTCTGGCACAGAAACAGGAATGTTTTAACAATATGGCAGAAACAATGCTTCACAGAAAATGTATCTTCCTATTAGCCATTCATTGTAAACTCCTCATGAGAGGAAAGAAATGCAAAGTTGTTTTGGTGGGGGAATTGTTAAATAGATGACAGATCCAGTCCAATCAATAGCCCAAACAGGTGGCATAGTTTGAAATTACCTCCAAGATCTTTTGCAAACTTAAGAAAGTTTGGTTCTATTCTGCACAGCAGTTTTATCTGCTGGCCACTGAGTTAAAGGTAGAGTTCAGACTTTTCAGGAGTGTTCTTGAGTTCCAAGGGATCAAAGGACACTACTGGGAGAACCTCAGGAGAAAAATACAGGGACATTAAAAGAAAAATGACGTGTTTTTTCATACTCTTCAAACACATTTCTTTACTGGTTATAAAAATACTGAAGATGGGAAAAAATAGGCTTTTTTGGCAGAACAATTAGAGACAAGAAATCGGATGATGAAATCTGCGAGAATAAATCCAATCACAGTTGATTACTGAGGCAGAGCTGTTCTGGATCTGAAACATAGCATCCTTTCGAGACATAATGTGGAGAAACAATCTCAAATAATTCTTATTTTGTAGCTCAGGGTCGTTGCGAGTCAAAGAGTTCTGAGTCCACTTTTTAAATGCTGTAAAATCACATTTTTCAATCAATGAACAATTGCTGTCATATTTTGATACCATTTCACAAATTTGACACTCACCACTGTGTGATATGGGGGTGCCCCATCATGAACTGATGGATGATTATTACATTTAACGATGACTGTAAAAGGGAAACTTTAAATTCAGTTGGAGACCGAGACAGACAGTAGATCAAACATTTCGGGGATTAATCTCATTCAAGTCAATGACAAAGAACAATGATGAACCAATTTAGAGCAGGATCATGGACATTCTTCACTCTGCCATTTCCTTTTGCTCTTTTTCAATAGCTTAAGAAATGGCCTGATCGTTTCAGTTCAGTTGTACTTTATTTTGGGAAGTGCAGTTAAACAGAGAGGTGAATACACGGGAGACAGGGTGAACTAAGAATGCTGGAAAATTAGCCATTATTTAGGTTACAATACAAGGTGTTAAAATCAAAAATACTGAACAAAAGAATGTAGAACACAGAAATAGGTCAATAATTTGGTCTATGTGGGTGTTAAGACTCCACACAAGTCTCCTTCCAATCTTCTTCAATTAACTACATCAGCAAATCTTTCTATTCCTTTCTCGTACATGTTTACCACAGTTCCCCTGAAATATGTCAAGGCCATTCACTGGAAGTACTCCTTATGATAGGGAGTTTGCACATTCTAACCAGCTTCTGGATAAATAACTTCTTTTTGAATTTCCTACTCTATTTACTGTAACTATTCTATATTTACGGTTCCTACGTCTGATGTAACCTGCATGTGGAAACATCGCTGCAGCTACCATAACAAAACCTATGGTTGTGTTGAAGGACTCAGTTAGGTCATTCTTCAGTATATTCTCTCCTAGAGAAAAGAGCCCCACATAATTATTCATCCCTGATGGGTATAATTTTAAGTTCTGATATCATTTTAATAAATCTTCTTGTATCTTCTCCAATGTCTCTACGTACTTTTTATAAGATGGAAGCCAGAGCTGTTTCAAGTACTGCATGTGTGGTCTTATCAAAATTCGGTACAAGTTTGACTTAATGTCCCTACTTTTCAATTTTATTCCTCGAGAAATGAATTCTTGTGTTTGCTTGCTTTTTTTTAAACTGAGTACTTAATATAAATTGTTATTTTTTGTGATTTCTGAAACTGTACTTCAGTACCTCCTTATAAAATTTCAAGTTGATTTGTATATAAAAGAAACAGTAAACCCATATTTTTATTTTTCCCAAACTTAAGAAATCGTTACTCACCTATTTTGCAAGTAGGTGGTGATGGCTCAAATTTGTTGTTCTCAGTACATTTAATTACCCTGGTGCCAACCATTTCATAGCCTTCATTACAACTGTAGGTGACTGTATCATGATGGTTGTATATCTGTCGAATTCCTGCCACTATGTGACCATTTTCTGGCAATTCAGGGAGACGGCATCCAAACACTTACAAAAGACAAATATGTTAGTCTACACTGGATAAGTGAGCATAGGTTTTAATTTTTTAAAAAATGTATTTGCACTTTAACTCCAGATTGTACTACCATTCTAAAATGTGTACAAGGAAATTTGTGAAGAAGGTAAAGGTCAATTAATAGAACCTGCTGTGGATGTTCACAGTGGAAGGGTATAGAGAAAAATTGAGTCTTCTTGAAGTTTTGATAGCTATTTCTAATTTTTATTAATATATTCACATATCTGGCAATTTCAAACTTAACAAAATGTTTCCTGCAGCATAGCTGGCCAAGTGACTCTCTTATTAAAAGAAAACCAAAATACTGTAGATGCAAAGGATCTGAAATAAAAACAAAAACTGTTGGAAATACCCAGTGAGCCAAGTCATGACTAAAGGTCAGCATGCTGATATGTTAGCACTGATTCTGTCTCTGCAACTACTCCCCGGCCTACTGAGGGTTTGCAACGCTTTATGTTTTTATTTCAGATTACCTGACAAACTACATTGCTCAGTCTCTGTATATCACACTGTGCACATGCTCATTATACACCGTGTTGCACACTTGTTATTTGACTATGTGGTTGAACTGTGCATTTATTTATTGTACAAGCCTAGTCTTTCTGCTGGTTCATTGCAGGGCTGTGTGTGTCTTTAATTCCAATATGCCCTGGAATACAAAATGAGCTAAGAAGGGTTTCCAACCACTGCATACGGAAGTCAAGGCTGAATACAGTAATCTTGTCAGGCATGCTTAAAAACCAAGACATTATTAGACCTAGCTGGAGGACAAGAGGTGGGAGATACAAAGGGTGGAGCTGGGGACAATGGAAAGAGTAAATGGGATGGGTGGAAAAGGAGGATGGAGAAAAGTCAAGAGAAAGGATAGTGGTGGAGAGGAAAGAAGATGGGAAAGAATAGTAGATAGGGAAGGAGATAAAAGGTACTGCAGATGCTGGAGAATCCGAGATAACAAGCATGGGGCTGGATGAACACAGCAGGTCAAGCAGCATCATAGGAGCAGATGATG
>JAHRHZ010000028.1:20931761-20984263 GCA_024137785.1 Ginglymostoma cirratum
ATGATGCTGCTTGACCTGCTGTGTTCATCCAGCCCCATGCTTGTTATCTTAGATAGGGAAGGAGACAGGTGAGAGAAGATAGAATTGATGGAGCTCAGGAGAACCTTCAAGTCAATTTTGCTTTGTCTCTTACTATTGGAGAAAAGTGAAGTGTCAGCTGTGAGGCACAGTGGATTACAGCCTCTTTCTTTTCCCCACTAATCACCACATCAGCACTTTTCTTCCTTCTATAACCCTAGTAGTCTCTTTCTTCTCCCCACCCTCCATACACCTTCATTATTCTCCTGGGCTGACATCTTTGTTCCCCAATCCCTCAGGTACAGCCAATAGTCAGAACACCTGACAGATGGCTCTTTAGTCTCACCTCCAGCAAAAGGGCAAATAGGATGGACGCAGAATGAACTGGAATGAAATGGGACCCTCCATACAAGCTCTGCAGGCAGATGATTGGTTCTTCCAACATGTTTGATCACCAGTGCCACAGGAAGGTAAGATTTTGAAGCCAGGTTAGAGTTGGCATCTGCATCCTCTTTCCTAATCCATCAGGTAGGTATGGGCAACCAGCAGTGGTCACTGGAGGGCTGCCATAACTGAGCACATCTCGACTACCAATATTCATTGACCAATGTGTATGTAGGGCGACTGTGAGGCAAGGTACAAGGAGGAAATAAAATGAGTGGGAGTATGAGTGTTGGCTGTTCAGAGAGAATTGAGAGTAGCTATGAGGATTATAGTTCTGAGAACTGCCATGCAAGACAGTGCAATATGGAACCCAGCACCTTAAGGTTTCGATGAGGTCCGGGACTGGTGCACAGTTTCCGGGGACCACAATCTTGCTGCAGACCTACTTGGCCACCTCCATGCATGGCTGTGCAGTTACACAGGCGATCCTCTTCTACTCATCCTTGGAAACCATTACCTCATTGCAGTCCCTTAGGATTCCTAGGTAGGAGTGAGAGACCTGCTGTGCTTTTCCAGCCTCCCACACCTACAGACTTTGGCTTCCAGCATCTGCAGTCCTTATTGTCTCCAAGCTTAAATGCTTTTGTTCTTCAGCCATGTAAAGGGTTTGTTACACCATTGTATCATAGAATGAATTGCTCCATAAGACCTGTATCCTAACTGTTACAATGTAAACCCATACCACAATTTATCTTAATGTTGCAATTAGATAAATGGGAACATAACAGTTTTGTTCTGGACCAAGATCTTGCACAAAATTGAAGCTATTTTTTAATCACCACCAGGTGTTGATGGGAAGCATCAGAAATGTAACAAAATTTAACTTAAACTTATTTTCATTTTTGATCAATTGAAAACTGAACCACTGAAATATTTTAGTGGCAAACAAAATTATCCTTTGGCAAAAATCACTACACTTTAATTTTTCCAGGAAACCATTTGTGCAATTTTGAAAAGCTAATATATGATTAAAAGAGTTTCTATGGTCATATTGCATGAGAACAGTATTCTGATACTCAAACCCAACATTTTAATTAACTGTACCTTTGCATGTCGGTGGGGTCTTGTCCCACTTTCCAGATTCTGTACAAACAAGTTTGTCTGGACCAATCAATGAGTAGCCATAATTACATGAATATTTTGCTACCATTCTATATTTCCAGTGATCTCCATTGGGTGGTGTTGGGGTTTTCCCATTACGTATAGACGGGAGGTTTGCACATTTGATGGCTGCGAATAAATGACATTCATTAATATCCTCCACAGACTGTCAAATCGGAATCTTCGGGCATTAAAAACTCAAACAACTCAGTGCCAAAACAAAGATAAAACAATGGACTGCAGTACAGAATAATATGCAGTTATTCTTCTCTCCCCTATCTTTCGCACCCTCACTCTAATACCCAAAGCAAAAACTTGGCCTGAATTTAGTGCTGGCAGTAACATACCGTTCCCAACAGTCACCTTCCCTCAGAGGGGATGGCCGAGTGATATTATCACTGGAATGTTAATCCAGAGACCTGCAGCCTCACACTACACCCTCCCACCTCCCCATTAAGCTTACTAGCCTTGACACCCAGCAAAATCCTCCAAATCCCAGTAGATTACAGAGTGAGAATTAAAAAGGAATTCCTGAAAGCCAAAATATAGCTCCTTAAAATCAAACACAGCCCTCATGAAAATCTCAGGAAGAGATGTCAATAGCAAAATATTCTGTGTCTTGAAAAGAGCCTCATCTTTTTTGCTGTTTTCCAACCTGATCTAGAACTAGAACTTTACAAAATTAAGCAAGGCACGGATAGTTGCAGTCTTTTATCCCCAGGATAGAAATGTCAATTACTAGGGGACATGGTTTTAAGGTAAAATGGGGAAAATTTAAAGCAGATGTGAGTTAAGTTTTTTTACACAGAGGATGACATGCACCTGGAATGCATTGCAACAGGAGGTGGTGGAGGAGGATACAACAGCAACATTTAAAGGCTTCTTAACAGACATATGAATATGGAGGGAATAGAGAATATGGACCATGTAGAGGGAAAAAGTTTTGAGTTTAGAAAGGCATCAGCATTGGCAGTCTTGGTGGGCTGAAGGGCCTGTTTCTGTGCTTTACTGTTCTTTGTTGTTCTTTGTAAAGATATTTGTTCTGCTCAATTGGATCTTTCAAAGCTGCCCGTCTGATAGTTGTTTAATGGTGAGTTGTACCTTTCTCTCAGAATCTTAAAACAAGTTTTTTTCCTGCCAAGCCAAACTGTCTGTGCTTTAATCTAGAAACATTTGGCCGATGAAGCCAATTTTCCTGAAGCATAAAACTTTCAATATGATTGAATCATTTGTCAGAGGAAACAAAGTTGATTCTTTAGGAAATATGGATTTCTAACTTACGTTCACATACTGGGACCTGGCCAGCCCAGCCATTAGCTGTACACAACTGAAAGTTTCTACCAACCATCCGGTACCTAAAGAAATAAAAAATTATTAGCTGTAAAGAACCAAAGCAAACAGCTGCAAGCAAACAGCAGCTAGCAAACAGTTCAATGCCATAGTGCTACAGCAGACTCAGCAGATAAATCAATGAGACTGTCAAAACAATATTTTACTACAGGAAATAAGACAAATGAGTACGGGATTGCATTAGGAAAGTATAAAAGACCAACCATATAGAATCCCTACAGTGTGGAAACAGGCCAGTCGTCCCAATGAGTCCAAACTGACCCTCCAAAAAGCATCCCAAACAGACCCTCCCCTGTAACCCTGCATTTCCTATCGCTAACCCACTTAACCTACACATCCCTGAATACTATGGGTAATATAGTATGGCCAATCCACCCAGCCTGCACATCTTTATATTGTGGCAGAAAACTGAAGCACCCAGCAGAAGCCCACACAGATGTGGGGAGAACATGCAAGCTCCACACAGACAGTCACCTGAGGCTGGAATTGAACTCAGGTCCCTGGTGCTGTGAGGCAGCAGTATTAACCACTGAGCCACCATGCCACCCCAATATGACTTTGTATTCTGTATTTTGAATACGAACTGAAATGAAAAAAGGGCTGTTTTAAAACTAATGAATTTTGTCAGGAATTCCTAAACTTTTAAAAATAAGTTACTGGCACTCAGTGTGTGTGGAGTTTACACTGCTGCTTTGTTCAAGCAGTGGGAAAGTTGTCTCTAGATGGGCTGGCTCTAGGAGGTGTTTGCAAAGTGAGACTTGGACAGAAATAGGTTGCTGATTGGGTTGTGAAATTGTGACCAGTTACAGACACCATAGGTCATTGGCCTGGTGACAACCATCTGATTGGCCCCTGGTAGCTGAACCATTTGTGAGCAGGAATGAGACAGCGAGAAGCCTTCTGACCTCTGCAAGGGGAGGTGGTGTCACTCTTTCCAGTGAAAATATTTGAAGCTAAAGAAAGTTAGTTGTTTTCTCCCAGCCATTTCTGCAATCTGTTGCTATTAACCGACAAGTGACGGGCTTTAGTGTTTGTGAATCATTGGCACTATGCCTCATATGACAAGGTGAAAGAAACTGAGGGAAAGATCAGAGAACTGAATGACTTGGGAAACAAAAAGAACACTCCAATGAGTCACGAGGACTGTTGCTATTGAATTGTTATCCCCAATATTCCTTTTTCTCTGCAGCCATAACACCAATATATTTTTGTCTACTGTGTCTGTTTATGTGTATGTACAGGGGAATTTTAGAAGGGGTTTTGGGTTTTAATTAGTAGATTTATATGTTGACAGTTTGAGGTTGTTTACCTGTGGGTAGGCCTATTCATTTCTAATAAATAGTAACTCTTGTTAAGTTTGAAAACCTGGTTTGTGTTTTCTGCTAACCTGCGTTTCTGCTGTGGTATATAATCTGGGGTCTATCTATACCTTAATAAAATGTTTTAACTTTTGGGACAAATTCGGGAATAGCAGGAATTGATTTTCAGCGCACTACCCCAGAGAAAGGCGACAAGAGTACAGTCAAAACAGTCTGTACCATAATTGAACTGAACAGGTCAAACCCCATGAGGTGTACATTGTAACCACATGACTGGCACGGCACAGAGTTCAAAGAATCAGTGGTTCATTTTATGTATTGGGTGTGTGCCAATTTTAAATGCTGTGCCCAGATTATGCATGGAGGGATGAAGTAAGTGTTTCTTCTTTGTAACTGCTTTCAAGGAACCTAGAAGTTAGATACCATCAACCCAGCTGTCAGCATATGAAATGTAAAAGACTGCATATTTTCCTTTTGGGACTATAAATTGGAACAGATATTGCAAACTGCCATATTGTTGAAATATCAGGAGGGTTTTCCAATTTGAAAACTCAATAGGAGTACATTTTTAGTTGTACAAAATAAATGTTGTTACATTGTTGCTTCAGACTGCCATCAAGAGTTCTTGATCTCAGGAAAGTCTGCATGATGACAATCCTTACATTGGTCAAGCTGCTATTTGATACAGATTGGTAGTGTAGCCAGAACTATCCAGAGCTAGAAAACAAAATATATTTTTCTCTTCTGTGTGTGGAAAAGATTTAAAAAACCATGAAACTTTAAAAAAAGTCTATTACAAGAAAAGAACTAGATCCATTTCTTCGACATCAAATTAATGAATGGCCATCATTCTACACATGACGGTGTGAGAACATTGCTTAAATCAAAATAACTGCGAAAGCCATCCTATTCCACTCTTGTAATCTGGATCTGTAATCTTTAAAATTTTAATTTTCCCTGTCTGCAGTTTTCTATTTGTAATATTTGTGCCAAACTGTCTTTTTTTTTGTCTTATTCATAAATGACTGTATTTGGGGTTGTTATATGAGTTTAGTTTAAATAGCACATTAGTAGATTGGTAACTTTTTTTCTGCTTTTGTTAAAGAATGTGTGCTTACAATAAATAGTTTTATTTTCTGTTAATGAGAAAGTCTTGTGTGAATTGCTTTTGTCCTGAATAGCAGTTAGTCAGGTAAATTGATCATTTCAGTGATTTAATTGGATATTTACACATCTGTGACTGTTTGTAGAACAGCAGCAATTTTAAGGATTATCAATGCACTCTTCCCAGTTGAATAATAACAGAGGGTGTTCAGGAATATATGTAAAGGTGGGTGGATGGAGGCAGGTTGCAGATCAACCATGATCTCACTGAATTGTGTAACAGACTTAACAGGCTAAATAATCTATTCCTGTCCAATATTTCCATGACAGTTCACAGTGCGAACCTCCTCTTATTTACCACTAACTGGAGAAAACTAAATTAAAAATGGAAATAAAATCCACGAAACTGCCTGTACAGCACAACATTGGAAAGCTCATTCAATGGCATGGAAATACTGTGACAATATTCATCTCAAGTTTTTTAAAACAAAACAAAATTAATTCAGCGTCATTCAAGAATTTTTGGATTGCATACTCACCCTTTGTCACAATAAAAGTAACTTTTTCTTCCTAAAGTGTTACCTGAGGTCTTGTAATATCCATTCAGAATCATTCTTGGATTGCCACAGTTCAGTACTACAGTCAGACAAACAAATCACACAATAGATTTTTCAAAGCACCAGGATTTCAGCTGCTTTTAGATTGACAGAAATTCAATATTATTGTGAGTACCTACTTTACAATTAAAATAGCAGGTTTCCTGAATTCTACAGCATATTTTCAAAGCTTCAGTAATGCAAACACAAAGTCCTTGAATGAAAAGGACTCCAATTTTAGGTCACATAACTTAATAAACAGGAGAAATTTTAATTTCCCGATATTAGGTCGTGAGATGCATGGGCTCATTTCTACAATGGGATGTCTGGTTCACTTTGAAGACCAAGTACCTTGTTGACAATCTGGCTGCCTTCCTGAAACAGGTATCCAAGGATATATCTCCAGTTTTGAGCTGATGAAAATATGACAGTGAGGTCAGCAGCAAGCTATATCTTCAGTAGAGTGGGGACCAGTGGTATGGTATTCGGGGATGGGAAACTGGAGAGCATATGCTGACAGAAAAGTCCTGAAACACTAGGTTAAGCTATTTCAGGGACTCAAAGGTTTAATTCAGATAAACTGTCAATGAATAGATGCATGAATTAGTATTTAATTCTTTTCCTTCCTCCTACAGCAAAAATCGACTCTCATCAAGGACTAATGGAAAATACACAGATAGGTCAATTCACGATATGAAGAGTAATAAATAGTATTGATATGATAGGCAATTTATAGGCTACAGGAGGCAGGTTTGATGCACAGGATGAGGGTGGAAGCAAATGTATCAAGTCCAGACATCCTGATCATTTCACCAGGTTGGGTTTGCAGGCAAGTTGCTAAACCTCTGTGCAGCATTTTAAATATGTTTTCTATTTTTTGCAGTTAACAAAGCAATCTCCCAAGCTATCAGCAATTTACACAGGACAGAATCAGGATTGTTCCTTTTTCAGTAGAAGGTTAAGCTGGGAAAGCCTTGAACAGGAAAAGTGAACAACTCCAACCATGACCAAGTGAGAAGCTGCTACTCACAGCATCCCTCTTCACAGTATGGTCTCACTGCCAGGCAGGTGTTTGCCACCTTTGTAGAAGTCACGTCATATGTCTCACACTTTACTCAACTTCAATGGTGATTCCCTGTTGTCAGATCTAACCATGGCATTACAGCAGCTTCCTCAGTTTGACCTTGTACCTCTGATCAGAAGCAAGAGGGGAAACAACAACAAAACCATCAGCGGGAACAACATCAGTACCAGCAGGAGTACGGCTCTCCTATCAGGCACTTGTTGTTCCATAGCGCAAACATGATGGATGCAGATTGAGCTGGAAGGAAATGGGACCCTGTATACAGGCTCTGCAGGCAGATGATCAGTTCTTTCAACATGTTTGATCACCAGCGCCGCCGAAGGTCAGGTTTGAAGCCAGGTTAGAGTTGGCATCTGCATCCTCCTTCTTAATGCATCAGTTGGGTATGGGCAACCAGCAGCTGTCACTAGAGGGCAGCCACAACCCTGCACGGCCCCGACCAACAATATACATTCACCGATATTTCTGTAGGACAGCTTCGAGGCATAGTGCAAGAGGGCAATAAAATGAGTGGGAGTATGTATATTGGCTGCAGCACTAGGGATGTGAGGTGCCCGCTTGGAGAGAAATGAGAGTAGCTATGAGGTGCATAGTTCAGAGAACTGTTGTGCAAGACAGTGCAACATGGAACCAGACACCTGAAGGTTTATCATTCATATCTTCCTGAGGTATGGGACTAGTGCAGGGGAATGACACTACTTCTACAGACCTCCTTGGCCGCTCCATGCATGGCTGTGCAGTTAGACAGGCGGTCCTCTTCCTCTCATCCTTGGCAACCATTAACACATTGCAGTCCCTCAGACTCAAAACTAGAACTCCCAGGTAAGTGTGAGAGACTGGGGGGACAGCATTCCCAATTGAGACTCTTTGGCACTTGCCATGGGTTCCTTATAACTTCTTTATTTTCATAATTCCAAGACATGATACTAGATTGGTCAATGAACCCAAGAATGAGACGCTAATATCACCACTCAATTAAAAGAGTCAGAGCTAAGCCTAGGCTCCAAAAGATTCCCATCTGCTAATGGTTCTGCCATGTCAGCAGTGACAAAAGTGTTAAAAATGTTGCCTAATACTCTCTGGGTGACCAAAATTGGAAGCTAAATATTCCAAGGCAACTAATGCTTAGAAAAAAATAGCAAGATGGTATAAGAGGTGGGTAGACCCAGCAATAAAGATTGAAACAAAGCAATAGAGGCAGAAGTGAGAACCTAGGAGATAGTGATATTGAAGTATACAACCCTATACAACCAAGTAGGTGGAACTTAGAAATGACAAAGACCAGAAATACTGTAGTGTGTGTTTTCTTTAAATGAAAGACCTTTTTTAGGTTAGATATTAAATTGTCAATCTAATCAGATAGTTAAGAAGTCCCATGCATTTCAAGCAGCCTGAATGCTTTTGCTGTTCAGCACAACTAGAGGATTATCACACCATTGTATCCTTGAATGAATTATTCCACCAGACCCGTATCTGAACCTTTATAATGTAGAACTGAACCACATTTTATCCTAATGTTGCAATTAGATAAATGGGAACATGACAGTCTTGTTCTGGACTAAGACCTGCTCAAAATTGAAGCTACCTTTTAATGACCAGCAGGTGGTGGTGGGAAGCATCAGAAATATATCAACATTTAAGTTAAACTTATTTTCCAGTTTTGATCAATTGAAACTGGACCACTGAAATATTTTAGTGGCAAACCAAATTACCCTTTGGCAAAAATCACTACACATTATTTTTTCCAGGAAACCATTTGTGCAATATTGAAAAGCTAATGTATGATTAAAAGAGTTTCCACAATTGCATTAGAACATAGAACATTACAGAGCAGTACAGGCCCTTCGGCCCTCGATGTTGCCGCGACCTGTGAAACCAATCTGAACATGAGAAGAGTATTCTGATTCTTAAACCCAACATTTTAATTAATTGTACCTTTGCATGTCGGTGGGTACTTGTCCCACTTTCCAGACTCTGTACAAACAAGTTTGTCTGGACCAATCAATGAGTAGCCATAATTACATGAATATTTTGCTACTGTTCCTGTATTCCAGTGATCTCCATTGGGTGGTGTTGGGGTTCTCCCATTACTTATAAATGGGAGGTTTGCACATCTGAGGGCTGGGGATAAATGAAATTAATTAATGTCCGCCACAGACTGTCATATCGGAAACTTCAGGGATTAAAAATTCAAACAGCTCAGTGATAAAACAAAGACAACAATAGACTGCAGTATGGAGTAAGATACAGTTATTACTCTCTCGTCTATCCTTCTCTCTTCAAACTGGTACCCAAAGCAAAGATTGGGCCGGAATTTAGTGCTTACTGTAACACTCTTACCTCCATTCCCAACTGTTAAATGGTATTATCGCTAGACTGTTAATCCAGACACCCAAGTAATGTTCTGGAGACCTAATTTTGAATCCTGCCAGAGCAGATAGTAGAATTTGCATTCAATAAAAATCCAAAAATAAGACTTTGATAATGACCATGAATCCATTGTATATTGTTGGGAAAAATCCATCTGGTTCACTAACGCCCTTTAAAGAAGGAAACTGCCATCCTTACCTGGTCTGGCCTCCACGTTAGGGGTAGGGTTTAGGGGTAGGGTTAGGGGTAAGGGAAAATTGAATATCCTGTCTCCACTGGCAGTCTGACCCTCACCAATTCGAATGGGGCCCAAGCATTAATTACAGGGATTATGGATTTTGCAGTAGGTGGCACCTTACCAAAGTATCAAGATTCGAGTCCTGAGACATCAATAGGTGACTGGTGCCATTTCTGTTGGCTTTGTATTAAACTCTCAGTTCTGTACCTTCAAACACTCCCCCCACCTCTGGTGTAACCCATGATGGGCAGTAGAAGATCTTCAGCTGGATTTTATACATCCACCTCAATTTTTAAACACAGCACCAAAGGAGCATAAAATACAGTCAATAGGAACTGTGGAGACTTCCAGACAGTCATTGTGTAAAAGCTAGGAAGTGCCATGCAGAAAAGCAATGTTACGGTCAATTAGAAACTTTCCAAACCAACATCAACATCTTTATAGACTTCTAACTAACTCAAGCAAAGTCACTTTCCATCCTTCTGGTTCAGTGAAGAGAGGGTTACTCACATGGTCTGCAGGTTGGTGGTGGGGGCACAAATGTGCTGTTTTCACTACATTCAATAACACTGTTGCCATCCATTTCATAACCTTCATTACACCTGAAGGTAATTGTCTCCTGATAGCTATAGGTTGGTCCAAATCCTGCTATAATTCGGCCATTTACAAAGGATTCAGGACGTGTGCATCTAACAGCTGAGAAGAGGACAATGCGATGGGGTAATTGGCTGTCGTTATCGTTCTACAAGAATACTTCTTTACATTATGCTCCAATCAAAGTTGAAATTAAGACTAAAAAAAACTTCACGATTTTTAACTCCTTGATCAATTTTGGCTCTCGTCTCTACCTCAAATTATTCAATTCTGATATTTTCTAATGGACCCAGCGCATTATTTCAGCCAAAGCAAAACACTACATATACTGAGAATCGCACATAAGAACAGAAAATATTGGATACACTCCACTGGTCTGGCAGTACCTGTGGAGAGAAAAACAGTTAATGGGCCAGATTTTGTTGACGGGCTCAAGTTCATGGTATTAGGTTCGTTTATGGATTGTATGTCCGCACAAAGGCATAGCAGGACTTCCGAAGGTATCTTGCACAATGCTTTTAATTAATGCAGAACAGTAAAGCAATAATGGGTGGCAGACAGGAGCTCATATTGCCAGCTAGACAAAGGAAGTATAAACCTTTCATCTTTGCTGCACACAGAGAAGTCTGAGAAAGGATCAGCAGAAGGCCTTGTTGACTTGATTTGATTTGTTACTATCACGTGTATCATGGTACAGTGAAAAGTGTTGTTGCAATACAAGTGTCACTCCATGCTCAGTGCCAACTCTCTGAAGGCGCCCCTGCAGTGAAAAGAGGGTTAGATTGTTCCCAGAGGATGGGGAAGGAGGTCAGCCAGCTTCACAAAGAAGGAGGTGACTGAAGGACTGAATTGTTGCAGAGTTATGGGAGAAAACCTTTCAGTTACTGCTGTCTGCAGTAGTCCTTTCACACAACAAACCTTTGAAATGTACATTATCTTTCAATGACAACCCCGAGCCTTTCTGCTTGGAATCCCTGCACAACTGAATGCCTGCAATTTTCAGGCAACAATCACCTCCACAAACTATTGAAGCTCTGCAGGACCCATACATATTTTTTAAATGCACCTGTTTGGACATAATATGACACTTCACATCCTGAGACATGGCATGAACAAGATCTTCTGGCCCAGAAGGAGGGGCACCACCCCAGCACCCCAAAGTTCCTCACTCTGTGGGGTCCATGTGCTGTCCCTAAAATTCTAACTGCTATTCAAAACTTCCAGCATTGACCCCCTTAACAACTTAGGTTGGATATCTGACACTGGCCAACAGGCTCCTGTTCTTATGCTCCGACTGCCCCTCAGAATGATGTCTATTGGAATTAACTTGTATAGACAGGTGAGAAGCACAACATTTATGGAAGCTAACCCTTCTGTTCTGAGGAAGGATCATTGGGCCCAAAACGCTAACTCTGATTTTTTTCTTCATAGATGCTGCCAGACCTGCTGAGCAATTCCAGCAACTTCTGTTTTTGTTATTGTTGTTGTATTTGTGGAAGCTGACTTTGAGGTACAGGCGAAAGAGTAGTAAAATGGACAGATTGTACTTTACATCCTTGAACCCCCAATATTGAATTCCACAACCTCAGAAATTGATTGCATTATGTCTGTGTTCCATTTTGCTTACATTCTCTCCCACATTTTCCTGACAGCCATATTGTGTTTGCATCTCCTTTACTCTGCACTCAATAGGAAGGACCAATTCTCTCCCTTTCACTCCTTAATTTACACCCTTGTGACATTTTTTTCTGCATTATTTTGCATTGGCACCTCTATGTTATCTGCTTCCTGCTCCTCCTCTGATTCTGTCACAAGTATAAAAATGAACTTATTTTCCAACACCTTTCAACTCTAAAGAAGTGTCACCACGGACTCAAAATGTTAATTCTATTTCTCTCCACAGGTGCTGCCAGACCTGTTGAATTCCTGTAACATCTGTTTGTTTGTGATTGTTGGCTGTCAGTTTAGGGTTTGAGGAGGTGCCTGGAGAGCAAAGGGCATGGAAATGGAAATGTCTCAGAGAGCCATCCCATTATGGCTTCTTATTTTCTTGTTCCTGCTCTGCAGCTGCCACCCAAACTAAACTCTCACCTTTAACTTCATCTCCAAGGAGGTCAGGAAAATTTACCCCAATGCTTCATGCTGATGACTCTGCCTCAGAACTGACTTAAAATGTTAATTCTGTCTCTCTCTGCACACAAGCTGCCAGACATACCGAGTATTTCCAATATTTCCTGTTTTCATTACTAAGTTATTTAACTTCTTTATTTTAAACATCAAAGTTCTGACATTTGTGGAATGTTAAAGCTAGCAAAAATTAAGAATCTAGAAAAAATGCAGGAAAGGATGCCCTGAGGCATGATATATCGGCGAGACCATGCAGACGCTATGACAACGGATGAACAGACACCGCACAACAATCACCCGGCAGGCACATTCCCTCCCAGTCAGGCAACACTTCAGCAGTCAAGGACATACAGTCTCTGATCGTCAGGTAAACATCCTCCAAGGTGGACTTCGAGATACATCACAATGCAGTATCACCAAGCAGGAACTGGTAGCCAAGTTCCGTATTAATGAGGATGACCTCAACCACGATCTCGGGATAATGTCACACTACATGTAAGCCCAGCATACTGCTGTGTTTGCAAAATCTTCCTTACTGTTCTGTTTGACATCATTACCTTGATTACTTGTGATTATCTCGCTACCTTAATTAGTTTGTACAGTTTTTGATTAACTGTTACTTTGGTTAGACCTTCATCATGTGACTCTGATACCTACTCTTGTTATTCCCGCCATTTGGTTTGTCTTTAGCACCATCTTATTTTTGCTTATTTATAATCATCTCTCTGCCTTAATTATTCAGTTCATAGTTCATCCCTTCTGCTGCTATTCAGCTGTTGACACTTCACTCACACCATTTGACACTCTTGATCATCTGCAAAGACTTGTTATTCAGCCTTTTAACACACTGTTCACGCTATTTGCACTTATCTGTTGACATTCTTAATTACCTGGAAATTTCTCACCATTATCACTCCACCAATATACTCTTTGCCTGTGCATCTCCCTCCACTTGACCTGATGAAGGAGCAGTACTCCAAAAGCTTGTGATTTTAAATAAATCTGTGAACAATGATCTGGTGTCCTGTGATTTCTGACTTTGTCTACCCCAATCCAACACCAGCATCTGGTCACCCTGATATAGAAAGAATGTTGTGAAACTTGAAAGGGTTCAGAAAAGATTTACAAGGATGTTGCCAGGGTTGGAATGTTTGAGCTATAGGGAGAGGCTGAATAGACTGGAGCTATTTTCCCTGGAGCGTTGAAGGCTGAGGGGGGACCTGATAGAAGTTTATAAAATCATGAAGGGCATGGATAGGCTAAATAGACAAGGACTGGGTGAGTCCAAAAATAGGTGGCATACTTTTAAGATGAGAGGGGAAAGATCTAAAAGGGACCTAAGGGGCAACTTTTTCACATAGAGGGTGGTGTGTGTATGGAATGAGCTGCCAGAGGAAGTGGTCGAACCTGGTACAATTATAACATTTAAAAGGCATCTAGATCGGTATATAAATAGGAAGGGTTTAGAGAGGTATGGGACAAATGCTGGCAAATGGGACTAGATTTATCTAGGATATCTCATTGGCATGGATGAGTTGGACCGAAATGTCTGTTTCCATGTTGTACGTCTCTATGACTCTATCTCCACATCATAGTAAAAATCAAGTCACGTTTTAGATTTGCATAGTTCTGGCTCAGCTTTGAATTGAAGTAGAATAGATCAGTAAATCTTAAAATGAACAAACCCAAAGATGTCCATGCTTTCTGACTTTCACAGCCACACTGATCTTATTGTGAAACTTTATCATTGAATTTCTACAGTGTGGAAGCAGGCCAATTGGCCTACTGAGTCTACGCCAACCCTCCGATGAGCATCCCACCCAGAATCTTCCCAACCTTAGTATTCCCATGGCTAATCCATCTAACCTGCACATCTTCGGACTATGGAAGGAAACCAGAACATCTGGAGGAAACCCAAGCAGACAGTGATAATGTGCAAACTCCACAGAGTCACCCAAGGCATGAATAGAACTCAGATCCCTGGCACTGTGAGACAGCAGTGCTCATCACTGAGCCACCACGTCATCCATAATTAAATAAATACCATATACATAACCTCACTGACTAGAGGCATTGTGGGAAAACATCTTATTGCTTCCCCTGAAGTGACTTTCAATTAGGCTTTTCTGATGTTGTCCTGCCTGATTCTGGGTATTGTCCAGAGGAGTGTGCAGGCAAGCAGGGGATACTCTTAGAGCTGTTGAGTAAGTAATTAAAATGTCAAAATAGATCACTAATTAACCAAGCTGTTAGCATTTGCCAAGGTCAACCAGATGGGTGCTCAATGGAAAATGCTTCTTCAGTGAAACTAACAGCTGGGAAGGCTTTGGTCACTGCAACTGAACAGCTGCACAGAGTGCACTGTCACAGTTGAGAGGAGATAGACAACCAATTTCCATCTGTCTTTCGTGCACTTCACCTTGAACTGTACTTCTTGGCTTTCAATTCTCAACGTTTCATGGAAGCAACATATGCAGAAGAAATGTATCTCTGAGCAGAAACAGCACCAGGAGAAAAACTAGCTCCAGAGCACCAACTGTCTTCCCATCAGCCATATGGCATTCCATCGGGAAAAAAAGGGAATGGGCACAGACATCCAGCTCCAAGGATATGAGACTCCTAAGTTAGGGCAAATGATCAGCTGTCTTGACAGGTGTAAGTGCTAGCCCCTTAGTAAACTCAGGCTTTCAGGCAGGTCACTACTGACATTTGCAATTCCTCAAACAGAGCCTGCTTCCCAGTGGACCCGATTAGCACACACTGCAAGCAAGTCACTGGAGGACCACCCCTACCCCTCCACTCTCCCATACAGAGAGGGATGAAATCAGCAGCAAGGTGTGTTATTTTGTGGACTGCTCTGCTGGAGGATTGAGAGAGTCAACAGGACTTTGCACCTGAAAGAGTTGTGCCACGTACTTCTTCAGTCCACTTGTATTCTTGACCCTTGGTGCACTGTCACCAAGCAGGGACCACAACCCTGCTACTGACTTCCATGGTCTCTTCCGTCCATGCCAGTTGAGTGGAGAATCTTCTCCTTCCTTTAGCAGGGCTCAGCACGCTACAGGCCTTTAGATCTCACAGCAGGAATTCTAGGTAAGAGTGTGAGACTCATTGGGCAGCCTGCTCTGATCTCTCCTCATTCTGTTACCACTACAGTCTAAGAAATCCATGTCCAGTTGAGCTTTTCTGACCATTGCCTGGGTGTCTTCACCAGCTCCTTAAGACATTGCATACCAAGGTTTTCAGCAAGTTATTTATCACTGAACACACTATTCTTTGAGAAGCTTTATCGTAAGCTCCCTAGCCCTATTTAACAATTGATGGAACAACACCTTTCCAGCTGAACAATCGTAAGCATTAGAGACTGTTACCCTGACTGAAAAATATTAACAGTGTGTGATTCACACATCACATTATCACACATGCTGCTTACAGGCAGTCCCTCTAGCAATTAAATGATCACCTTTCTAGTTCTGTTCTCCTCATCTTTCCTCCAACTTCACTTCTTAACCTTTTTCACTCTAGCCTCCTGTTCCACCATCCCCTTTCTTCTCATCCTCCTTTCTCCTTTCTTCTTCTCTCTTTCTTCCTCCCTCATTGCCATTCCATTTCTCCTCTTCTGCATTCTTCTCTATTCTCTTCCTTCTTCACCAGCTGCCATTTTGCAAGCATTCTCTTTCCTTACAATGTCCCAGCCTGACCCATTGACAGGACCAAATTCAGATAGTAATTTATACGACAATGTACAATGGCAACAGAAAATTGGCTAGTGTAAAGTGCATATACAAGGCAATTAACCAAATATATTTTGCAACATCAAATTGTACTGAAGAACAAAGATGAAACCAATTCTGATCTTAGATAAAAAAAATACCTTTGCATGTTGGTGGATTCTTGTCCCACAGTCCACTTTCTGTACAAACAAGTTTTTCTGCACCAATCAATGAATTGTCATAAAGACATGAATATTGTGCTATCATCCCATATTCCCAGTGATCTCCATTGGGTGGTGATGGAGTTATGCCTCTACTAATAAGGGGAAGATCAGGGCATCTGATAGCTAATGGAAAAATGAAGTTAATGCTATGTTAAATGCTTCAGGATTACAATTTCAATCCATTTTGTGACCGTGCAACATATTGACATAATGCAGAACTCTATTTTCTCTTCCACACGTACTCATATCCAACAGGGAAAAAAAACAGAATAAAAACCTGAGAGGACTGCGGATGCTATAAATCAGAAACAAAAACAGAAATTTCTGGAAAACCTCAGTGGGTCTGGCAGCATCTGTGGAGGGAAATCAGAAATTAACTTTTTGGATCGAGTGACCCTTCCACAGAACTGGGGGAAGGGTCTGAGAAAAGGTTACTGGACCCAAAACATTAACTCTGATTTCTTTCCACTGATGCTGCCAGATCTGCTGAGCTTTTCCAGCAATTTCTGTTTTTGTTTCAGAAAAAAGTACCATTTTCAGCTTTGCACTGCACTCTTCTGAGAGAGTGAGACTGGTTTTGATCTCAGCCTTTAAAATGAAGTATTGAACAAACTTGTCACATTTCCCCACAGAAGCAACAAACAGTAAAACTTCGAATTTCCTGTATTGGTCCAAATTGATTTTGTGTACCTTAAAACAGAACTTTAGTTCAGACCAGTACCAGTCATTTCAAAGTGCTGCTAGTTTTTCCTTCTCCTCATATTGCACAAAAATGATGTAAAGACCATTTATCAACATAAAATATAGGATCAATCATGGCTGCTGACTCATGGTAGGAAATATTATGAGATTACAAAATCTGAAGTGAGGAGGAAGAAGAGTAAGGAGGCTAATTTGCAGTATGCTTTACCTATTGATTTAATGCATATTCACTTTCTGGAAGCTAAGTATGTAATCACATAACAACCACAATGTCATTCTTTTATTTCATACTTCAGTAAAACTAAACAAACAGGAAAAAGTGCATTATTAAACAAAGTAAAATAATTTAAAGATTAGGCTTGCATGTTAGTAAAAGCTGTTTAACTTAAACCACAAGCTAATTTAGTGAACAGAGAGTGGAAAAATTGGAAATTCGAGATCAAAACATGAAGATTAGCTTAAGCATATGATTTCTGGTTCAGTGCAAATGTAACCACACCATCTCGTGATTGACATCCCTTATGAATCTAAGTGCATGAACAGTTTTAACAGGGCTAAGTTTTTTTTTAGTAAAATTGGTTTACTGCTTCATTGACTATAGAGTTACTTGTCACCTTGTGAATGCAAAGCAAGAATTCACATTTTACTCAAATAAAAAAGGGAAACATCCAGGACATTTTGCTTCTCCTTACCATGGACAATCTCATCATCATAATTCTGACCATAATCACTGACTAAAGGCTTTGGCAGAAAAATTTTATAACAAGTGACTACTTATTTTCAAATTTCACAAATTGGATGGATAATGGACAATATTTAAACATGAAAGGGGAATAGTTGGGTCCTGTGTAATTTTGAGTGGATAGTGGTTGCAATAAGGATCAATTTTTCTGCACTCAAGCACAAGAAATCCCGAATGATGTCAAGCTCCATTTTGAGTCATGTTATTTTTTAACTATTCAACAACCTAAAACCTATTTTATTTTCTCCAGGAGTTTTGTACATTGTTTTCATGTTTTTGCTGCCACTCAGAGCTTACATTTATTCTGTTATTAACACCTACTATGAATATCAATTCTGGATCTATCTTTTGTCCCTCCTATATAGCCATAAATTCTTCCTTCACCTTGTTCTCACCGACATCTATGACTGTAAACTGCTTCCCTACCTAACTTGCCCTTACCTTCCCTTCTGTTCCACATCCTTCTGGACATCCTTTGCAACAGCCTAGAACCTATCTATTTTCCACCCCTGTCTTGTTCTAAAGAAGAGTCAAAATGGACTCAATGTTGACTCTGCACAGCTGCTGCCAAACCTGCTGAGTTTCTTTTGCCTTTTTTCCCACTACCCAAACCAGAAATTTGATCCCTCGCATATCTTATTGGTAGGGCTAATGTCCGTTTTTAGGACCCATTCAAAAGAGTTGTCTGCCCTGAATTAAACATTCACCTGGCCTGTTCTACTTTGGATTACTTTGTTGGCTTGACTTATGGGCACTACAGGAGGTCACCATCAAAAAGATACTTTTTAAAAAATAATTAGTTTAATGTGGAGCAATGTGTTACTAACCTCCCAGGCCCCTAGTACCAATATGAGTTGCTGCCAGCAATGCTCCCATTCCCCACTCTTGTGGTTGGACCTTAAAGTCATTGTTAGCAAATCTACAAGCCCATATTCAGGGGAAGTGCCAATGTGCCCTCAGGCCTGTAGGCCATTTCCAACTCCCAAGCCTGCAATTCAATTAGATCTTAGCTGATCTATACCTCAACTTTATTTGTTCAATTTTGAGTAAAAAGGCTTACATTTAAATCGTACCTTTTGACGATCACAGGACAACTCAAAGTGCTTCACAATCAATGAAGTACTTTTGAAATTGTACTTTCCCAGTGTATTGTGGGAATCATGACAGCCAATTTCTGCACAGCAACCCACAAACAGTAACGTGATAAAGATTAAGTAGTTGTTTCTTGTGATGTTGATTGAGGGATAAATATTGGTCAGAGGTACACTGCGAATACCTCCACCACTCCCTATCTAAACTCTGCCACAGGATCTTTCATGTCCAGGTGAGAGGGTAGACAGGCCTTTAGTTTAGTGTATTTTCTGAAGGACTGCACCAGTAATTATACAATAATCCTACACTGGAGTTTAGCCTACATTTTTGTGCTCAAATCTTGGAGTGGGACTTGAATTGACAGCTTTCATATGACGTTGTTACCAACTGAGACAAGGCTGACACTGATTTTGCCTCAAAACTTTTGATACTTGCAGCTATATCTATCAATATAAACTTGAATGTTTCACTTGACCCAAAATCTACTAGCTTTTGAGCAAAAAATTCCTATTACCCTATGGATAAAGAAATTCTCATACTTGGGTAGTTTGGCTCTAATTTTAAGATTATCCTTTCTTGTTCTGGACACTCCCACCTTAGGAAATACTTTGGCCATATCTACATATTCAGTTATTTTACTGTTTTAGACATTGCAATGAAATCACTCCTCAATCTTCTACGCTTAAAGTAGCAAGTTCTTTCCTCAGATTTTAATGCTATGAACGCGAGTATCATTCTGATGAATCTGCACTTTACATCTTCCAAGCCATA
The DNA here is from genome assembly GCA_024137785.1 of Ginglymostoma cirratum. Taxonomy (NCBI): domain Eukaryota; kingdom Metazoa; phylum Chordata; class Chondrichthyes; order Orectolobiformes; family Ginglymostomatidae; genus Ginglymostoma; species Ginglymostoma cirratum. The sequence goes on from JAHRHZ010000028.1 coordinate 20,951,351, forward strand.
TGTTCTTCTTGATGTACAATGCCAGAACTGAAAGCTATATTCTAAATTAAGTCTGACCAATGTTCTTTACAAGTGAATCATAATTTCCTGTCCTTTGCAGTTCAGTGCCTTGAGGTTAAAATCTTAATTCTATGATCTATTTTTCATTTCTTTTGTGTCTATCCACCTGTTCTTGGTAATTTATGTTTACACATGTCAAATTTCTTTGCTCCACAGCCTCCAATTTCTATCATTGAAAATGCCACCATTGAATTTTCCTGGAACCAAAGGGGATGACCTGAAACTTTCCCATGCTGAACTCCAGTTGTAAAACTAATTTGTCAACTCACTTGATTTGTCTATGTCCTTTGCAACTTCCTTTACCAAGTTGTACTACTTAAAACTGAACTGTGGGGACACTATTGTTATAAATTGCCAGTCAGAGTGCAGAAATTTCACCCAATTCTCTGTCTTCTCCCTCCCAATTTCCCATCTATGTTTTAAGATCCAATTCCATGCAGTTTTGTTTTTGCTAATAAGCTTTTGTAGGCTTTTTACCTAATGTCTTCTGGAAGTCTATGTAGATAACATGAACATATATTGCTTCATCTACCACATCTGTGTTTGCTTCAAAATATTCAGCAAGATTTCACAGACATGACAAACCCTCCATAAGTCCATGATGATTCTCAGATCAGCTTATATTTGTCCACTCTATCATTACACAGGTCTGTGATTACATAAATTCTTCAAGTCTCCTTTCCTAAAAAGTGTTTTTTTTTTTGCATTTTTCCAATTAAATGCTACAAAAGCAAATCAAAAGATCCCTGGAAGACTGGATGCATCTATTTCCTCACCTGCTTCTTTTAAAACTGCAGTGGAACCTAACAGGTCCTTTTTAAAATATATATATATTAAATGCATTAAGATAACAAGAGCTGGATGAACACAGCAGGCCAAGAAGCATCAGAGGAGCAGGAAAGCTGACGTTTCAGGTCTAGAACATAGGCTGAAATTTACCAGCCCAGTGAGATCGGTTGGAAGGCAGGAGGCTTCATAAAATGGTACAGAAAATGTTGAGAGTGGAGAATGTTGTCTTTCTGCTATCACAGAACATTACCAAGTGGTAAAGTAGTGTGGTCACACTCACTACAAGGCCAATAAATTCAATGAAGTGAAAAATTAAGGGCTTCTCTCATACTGTTAACGAGACTGTTGGACTGGACTGGCAGTTGCAAGACATATGTTACCCTCCTGAATTTGACTGCTGTTCTGACAGGGATATCTTAATGGGTCACCACCAGTGAATGCTTCGCAGGGTGCCTCTGTGGCATTGAAGCCAACTTTTGGTCTGTGCAAATTTACCTACTGAAAAAAAATCAGGCCGACACTTCCAGAAGATTTTTTTTGTTTCAGATGACAATCTCTGTTTTCTTCAAACTGACTGATACTAACTAATGGCCATGTAACAGAAGAGGTGGTGCTAGACTTCTTAAAATGCACAAAGGTGGATAAATCCCTGGGACCTGATCAGGTGTATCCTAGAACTCTGTGGGAAGCTAGGGAAGTGATTGCTGAGCCCCTGCTGAGATATCATTGATAGCCACAGGCAAAGTGCTGGAAGACTGGAGTTTGGCTAATGACGTGTCACTCTTTAAGAAAGGTGGTAAGGAAAAGCCAACGAACTACAGGCTGGAGAGCCTGACATCGGTGGTGGGCAAGTTGTTGGAGAGAATCCTGAGGGACAGGCTTTACATGTATTTTGGAAATGCAAGGACTGATTAGGGATAGTCAACATGGATTTGTGCATGGGAAACATGTCTCACTAACTTGATTGAATTTTTTGAAGAAGAAACAAAGAAGATTGATGAGAAAAGAGCAAGGAGCATGATCTATGTGGACTTCAGTAAGGCATTCAACAAGGTTCCTCATGGTAGACTGTTTAGGAAAGTTAGATCACGTGGAATAGAGGGACAACTAGCTATTTGGATACAGAAGTAGCTCGAAGGAGAAGACAGAGGGTGGTGGTGGAGAGTTGATTTTAAGACTGGAGGCCTGTGACCAGTCGTGTGCCACAAGGATTGGTGCTGGGTTCAGTGCTTTTTGTCATTTATATAAATGATTTGGATCTGAACATAGAAGGTATGGTTAGTAAGTTTGCAGATGACACCAAAATAAGTGGTGTAGTGGACTGCAAAAAAGGTTACCTCCACGGGATCTTGATCAGATGGGCCGGTGGGCTGAGGAGTGGCAGATGGAGTTTAATTTAGAGGAATGTGAGGTGTTTCATTTTGGAAAGGCAAATCAGAGCAGGACTTATAAACTTAATGGTAAGGTCCTGGGGAGTGATGCTGAACAAAGAGACCTTGGAGTGCAGGTTCATAGTTCCTTGAAAGTGGAGTCGCAGGTAGATTGAATAATGAAGAAGGCATTTGGTATGCTTGTCTTTATTGGTCAGTAAATTGAGTGTCGGAGTTGGGCGGCAATGTTGCAGCCGTACAGGACATTGGACAGGCCACTATTCGAACACTATGCACAATTCTGGTCTTCTTGCTATAGGAACGATGTTGTGAAACTTGAAAGGATTCAGAAAACATTTATAAGGATGTTGCGAGCGTTGGACGGTTTGAGCTACAGGGAGAAGCTGAATAGGCTAGGGCTATTTTCCCTGGAGCATCAGAGGCTGAAGGGTGACCTTATAGACGTTTATTAAATCATGAGGGGCATGGTTAGGGTAAATAGACAGTGTCTTTTCCTAGGGGTGGGAGAGTCCAAAACCAGAGGGCATTGATTTAAATTGAGAGAGGAAAGATTTAAAAGGAGCCTAAGGGGCAACTTCTTCAGGCAGAGGATGGTGTGTGTATGGAATGAGCTGCCAGAGGAAATGGTGGAGGTTGGTACAAATACAACATTTAAAAGGTATCTAGGTGGGTATATGAATAGGAAATGTTTAGAGGGATATGGGCCAAATGCTAGCAAATGGGACTAGATTTATTTAGGATATCTGGTTGGTATGGATGAGTTGGACCAAAGGGGTCTGTTTCCGTGCTGTAGATCTCTATAGCTCTAATCAATAGGCACTTTTTTTTGAAAAACAACAAAACAGTGAAATTACCCCTTCTCATAAGCTGTGCTGCCAGCGCATAAGTGGAGCAGATGTCCTGCCAGAAATGTACTCCAAGACTTCCTGTATTTTGAATTTCTGATTTCAAAGAGTGAGTACCAGGCAAATACAATTTGAACTAATTACATTTTGTATAAGATAAATTGTCTTCCAAATAAACTTGCAATGTTGATGGAATAAGTGAGGTACAACCACAAAGTTGTCCTCTATCAAGTCACTCAGTACATTTATGCCTTCCAAATGAGCGCCCATCTTTCCCAGAATTCTATGTTTGAGCCTTCCAAACAGTTTTTCACTTCACACAATACTCAAATGATTCTCAGCTAAGTTACAAATGGTATTCAAAGAGACTGTAACCAAGGCACACCATCCATTCTCAATCTTCTTCATTTATCTGTTCCAAAACGATACAGCATAATATCTCCTTTTTTTAACAGTGTGATATTTTATCTGATTGTGCCTCAGGACATTACACTATATCAGGACATGTGATATTAAATGTGAACTATTGCCATTCAAGACTTTTTTTAATCAATTTTAGGAGTTAGTAAGTGAAGTAACCTCAAGGAACCTTCCTTTCAGAAAATTAAATGAGCAGACTGAACCCATACTAGAATCAATGGCGACTAGTTCATGTAAGCAGCCAGATGCCATAGCTGAAAAATCATTTTCCATTCCAGTATTATGCTCCTAATAACGCATTGTTGATCAAAACATAATATGTGTTTCTATTACAGTTAAAAATCAGTACTCTAACCTGCAATATCAAAGTAATGTAAAGAAAGAAACTGACATAGCAAGCCAAAACTCCAGGTACGTCAATACCTTTAAAGTGGCGATTATTGGCGTAAAAAAAGCAATTTGGAAGTTCTGAAAAATGTGGAAGCCTAACTTACATGTACATGTGGGCACTTGGCCATCCCAACCACCAGCTGTACATACACGATGGTCCCTACCAACCAGTCTGTATCTAAAATCATGGAAAAGACACCACAAAAGAGAACATAAAAGTTATCTTTTATTCACCAGTGAGCTGAAAACTAAGTAGAATAGTGAACAGCTTACTGATCAACAGGACACATGAAGACTATTAAAGGAAATCAACACAGTAATTTTATAAGATAAAAGGAAAACTAACACACATTAACAAAAAAAAAATCATTAATCAAAAACAATTGTACTGATTAAGGCCCAGAAGGAGTAGTACGTGTAATTTCAGTTAGTTATTCATAAGGTGCATATTGATGCATCATAACTCATGGAACAACCTCATTTCTTGGGAGTACTTAACTCTGTTTGAATTTATGGATCACTTTGAAGTTAATTGTCTCCTGTTCATAACACGTTTTAAGGTGCTCAAGATTTTGGGCTTTCTCAATCCGTTTGTCACTCATGGAAAAATTTCATTATTTAAAATTAATTGGACCAGCAAGTTACTACTGAGAGCAAAATCCACAAAACTGTCAATAATCCTAAAGGACACAAGGGAAAATGGTCTTGTTTGTAGCTGGGGCGAAAATGCACTTTCGTACCAGCAAGGAGAAACTGTCATTACTCATCTTAATCGTAACATTAAATTCAATAATCCTTTCCTTTAGTTCCTGAATTTAGGTAATGAATACTCACCCTTTGTTACAATAAAATACAACTTTACTTCCCAAAGAATTATCTGGAGCATGAAAATATCCATCCAAAATCTCTCCTGGACTACCACAGTTCTTTGCTACACAAATTTTGTAAAAGGCAAACATAAAAATATTACAAAGTTCCAAGAATTCAAATAACTTTTACAGTAAAGTTAGCGGAAATGTAATATTAACGTAAAAAATTGCACACAACTTTCTAAGTTATACAGTTCTTTTTAAAGAAAGGCTTAGCTAGGGAAATATAAAATTTATTCACTTATAAAATACCACATGAATCACATCAAGGATGATTTACTGAAACCACCAACAGGGAGAATGTTTCATATCTTATCCAAAGAAGAGGATGGTAGTATTTCTCCTGTATTATTCTAAAATAACAGCCAAGACTACTCATTCAAATTATCAGCTGAGGCTTCAAAACTATATATTTTAGATTTACAAACAAGCGAAAGCAAGCTGGAGGCCATTTACGCATTTGGACAGTAAGATTTCACCATTTCTCCAAGAAATAAACTTAAACTTAAATAAAACCAAATAACTGTAGATGCTGGCAATCTGAAAAGAAACAGAAATCGTTGGAGAAACTCAGCAGCTGGCAGCATCTGTGGAGAAGAACACAGATTTAATGTTTCCAGTCCAGTGACCCTCTCTATTTTTGTTATTTATAAACATTTTTTGATAGAGTGGTATGGGTGAATGACTCTAAACTCATTTCGAAAAACAGAAATCAAAGTTGAATGGTAAAGTCTGCTGAGATGAAAGCAGGCTGGTAAAATTAGATCATACACATTCAATTCTTCAATTCTTGAGGATTATAGCTTCAAAGTCATGTCATATCACAATGCTTTCATAACACTGGAATTCAAAATTGAGGCTTACAAACTAAACACATTCAAACAATTGCAATATCTGTGTGTTTGTCTCTCATCTGCAGGTAACATTATGAACACAAGTGTTTGAGGAATAAGGAGAGCAGCAAATCATGCAATGATGCTGTTCTTTGTGATTATAGATGTTGGTTGTGCACAAATGTTAGGAAGAAGATCTAGGATTTTAGGATGATGGGGTTTCCCCTCTCACCACCTGAAGGATGGTGATAAATGTCTCATCTACACTGGTTGCCCTCAAAGCTATTTAATGCTCTCAGGGACATTAATTAGTTGAACATAGATCTTCTCCACCTTACTCAGGAGGAAATCCAATCTCAGCCAGCCACCAGTTTCTCCTTTTTCATTGCACCTCTCTAGTACCCTCAGTGCCACTAGCAGCAGTGGACAGGTTAGGGACTGCAAGTTGTCCCTAGAGGCTAAGACCACAACCAAGTACGTACAAGGCCTTTAAGTGAGGAGGGAGGTGAGGATTGGAGAAGGGAGTATCTTCAGGGAGCAAACCATTTGGTGGGACAGGCACCAAATGTTGAAGGGAGGCGGTCAATAAAGGCATTCTTCCTTCCCACCCCAGCCTGAGCAGGGTCTCTCTGTGTCACCTCTGCCCTTGAACCTCCCTTGCCAATGCAATAATTAATGTTTGGTGGGAAAGAGCCATTATGTAGTTATTAATTGGCCCTTTAGGAGCCTGAATTAGGGCAAGAGCAGGTCACCCAACTGACTAAAGTCTCACCAATTCGATGATAAATTTGTGGAAATATGGGATGGGCGGGAGGGCTGATGGGAAGGAAACTGAGGAATTTTACGGGCTTCCCCAGTGCTTGGGGACATATTTTAGAGGAAAAAGGGAAATCTCATTTCAGACTGATTGCGCAGGATACATGACAGAATGTGGCATACAACGTCACCACAGGCTTCCTTTCCTGAGGTCATGCAGAGGGAAAAGTGTTAAGAACAGAAAGTACTGGAGAAACTCAGAAGGTGTGGTAGCAGTTGTGGAAAGAAACTGCTGAGTGGGACTCTTCAAAGAAGACTCAAAACATTAACCCTGTTCCTTTCTCCACAGATGCTGCCAGACCTGCTGAGTTTCTCTCACATTTTCGTTCTTAATATCTTTACTTCTGCATAACCCAAGGATTTCAGATTTCCCGCATCTGCAATATTTTGATTTTGTTGCAGAAGTATTCTCTGGTCTTAGCAAGATGCCAGGCTCTGACTGACTACAGTTTACAATCTCAAATGAAATTATTCCCCATCATCTTCACACATCAAATACTAAAGCTCCAACATGGTCAGTGGAGGTATCAAGTGTCATCTGTAAGCACCCTGTGTTTGAGGCGCACACCATTAACCACCATTAAAGCACCTACATAAAAAGAGCAGTCTGGGTGTGATAGTGGAAGATTATGCCCCCAACTGGAACTGTATTCCTGCACAAGTAAATTCCTGATGAATAGGATAAACAAGGGAATGCAACTTAAATAAAAATACAAAATTACTGGATACTTACGTTCACAAGTGGCCTGCAATACTGTCCAAGTTGAATCATTTTTACAGGTAACATATCTTGAAAATCCCTCCTTAAATTTGTAACCCTTGTGACACTGGTAAATCACATTTCTACCCACATTAAATGACGTCTGAATCAGATATTTGCTCAATGGTGAGCCATGTTCCAATGGTGGAGGTTTGCCACAGGTACCTTAAAAAAAACCAAGGTCATAGCTACAGCTTTCAACAATGGAGTTACATGGTAAACAAATCCGCATCTAGATTTCCCTTCTTTTAAAAAGACATCAATCACAGCTTTCGTCTGTCTCTGGATCCATGGACATTTTTTCCTGTTACTCATCTGTCTTTGACTTAGAGAGAAGAGTAATATTTATTGCAGAAAAGTTTGAGTTAATGCATTTGAATGAAGGAATGAGGAGAGGTAATACAAGTAAACCCAGATAATTTTAATGGGACTGCAAGAAAAGGAAGAACTGCAGATTCACACACAGATATTTTAAGATAGGAGGACAAGATGATTGGAAACAAAACAAGTGGAGATGAGAAGAATGTTTGTATGCAGCCGTTACCGTCTGGAACACACTACCTGAAAAAGGATGAAGGAAACAAACTAAATGGTAATTTACAGAAAGAAAGAGAATTGGATATGTGCCTGAAAAACAGGAGAATAAGCAAGACAGTTGGGTTAATTGGCTATCTCTGTCAAAGAACCAGCATAAACTTGATACACCAATGACCTCCTGCCATATTCCACTGGCCACTTTTGTTTACCACATTTTCTACCATCAATTTTTTGCAGAATGCGATATAAATCAAGTGCAAGTCATTAATGTATATCAAAAAGAGCAGAGGTTCTAGTACTCACCACTGGAAAATGCCATGTTATACATCCCTGCAATCTGATAAACTGTTCACTGCTAATCTCTGTTTCCTGTCGCTTAGCCAGTTTATCATCCATTCTGCCATTGTACCATTAAACCCATTTAAAATTTTGCTAACAAATTCATTGTGTAGTACTTTATAAAATAGTTTTAACGCCCATATATACAGAACTAATTGCATTAACCACATCAACTCTTTCTGTAGCTTCTTCAAAGAACATATTCAAGGCAGTCAAAGACATTATTACATAACTTACAAATTCATGCTTATTTATATTTATTAGGACATACTTTACAAATATTAATCAATTTTATACTGAACTATCATCTTTTAAAGTAAAAAGATCTATTTTTCAGCTTCTCTAAGGACAAAGAGATGAGAATGTAAACTTTGTAAACATTTCCCTTGGGATTAGTTCAAATCATTCATCAAAATCTACCTGCCATACTTGCACAATTGTGCACAAAGCATGTACATGACTGTCACAAAAGTCCTCTGAACTGGTGTCCCTGCACATTAAGTCAAAGGCACAAATGATTGTCTTCCATTCTCTATGTCAAAATGATATCTCCACCAATCAGTAGTTCTAATTTTTTTTTTAAATCAGACGTCTTATAATGCATCTCTGGAAAAGTTTGGACCTGAACCTGGTGCAGGTGTAGGGGCACTACCACTACACCATAAGAGACCCTAAACAGTACTTCTGTAATGTTTCTCAGAGCTGTGCATATTTTGCAAAGCCTAATCCATATCTCAAGTATTTGACTCTATGATTAATTCTATCCCAGACAACAATTAAGACTTACATTTTAAAGGTGCTCCAGAGACCTTGCTCATTTCTCCCGTTGGTGCCTGTCCAACTGGCTTCAACATGTGTGAGTGCCATGTACGAACTTATTAAGTAGTAAAAATACTATATTTGATACAGGCACCTACTTCAATGCTGCTTTTGGATTTGTATTGTTTCTGTTTTTTCTCATTCTCTTATGTGGTGTGGGCATCATTGGCTAAGCCAGTGCCTGTTACCATCCATAAATGCACTCACAGAGCTGCTGGTGAGCAGTCTCCTTGAATGGCTGCAGTCTAATTGATAGATGTGTAACACAGCATTGTTAGGAAGGAACTTCCAGATTTTTGACCCAGTGACAGAAAAGGAGAGGCCAAACAGTTGCAAGTGAGAGCGACGCGTGGCTTAGAAAGGAGGTGGCGTGCTCCCAGGCATCTGCCAAACTTGTTCTTCTAGTCAGTTATAGATGTCATATCCATACAACATATATCACATATATGTGGTTATAGATATACCAGTTAGTTATATATGTTTGGAAGATTCCAAAGAATGCTTAGCAAGTTGCTGTAGCACGTCTTGAATGTGGTATACAGTTTTGCCACTGTGTGCTGGAGGTGAAGGGAGTAAATGTTTAAAGTAGTGAATGAGATGCTGAGCAAGGATGCTGCTTTACCCTGAATGAGTTTGGGCTTCATAAGTGTTCTTTATCCGGGAAAGTGGAGAGTACTCCATCACTTCCTGATGTGTGTCTTGTGGGATAGGCTTTACAGATTCAGCAGGTGAGTTATTTCTAACAGAATCTCCAGCCTTTGACCTGTTCTTGTTGCCACAGTTTTTAAATGACTGGTTAGGTTAAGGTTCTAATCAATGATGATATGGAGCATTTCAGATATAGTAAGGCCATTGAATATCAAGGGCAGACAGTTAGATTCTCCCTGGTTGGGGATGGTCATTGCCTGGCACATACCTGTGTGAATCACAATTGTCACTGTCAGCCCAGGCCTGAACAGACTCCATGTTCTCTTGTATGTGGAAATGGATTGTTTCGGTAACTGAGGAGTTGCAATTGCTGCCGAACAACATGTAATCGTCAGCAAACATCCCCATTTCTAGCCTTATGACGGAGGGAAAAATCATTGATGCAGCAGCTGAAAACGGTTGCAACACACACAGGATTTGACCTTGCCTAGAGGTAGCAGGGAAAGTCTAGGTGCGAAGTTCCTTGGGCAAGCTTCCAGACCTGCCACTAATTAAGGCCTTTAAGAGCCTTAACACACCATCAGGCAAGAAAAGTGGCTGCTTTCCCAATCAGGAAACCAGGGTGGTCTACCTGCTGCATTAGGGGTGGAGTGTTGGTGATCGCCTCCATTTGTCTCCATTTATCCCCATCAGGAAGCAACAGGGACAACAGTGAGTGGAATGGCCATGGCAGCAGAAAGCCTCACCCTGTCAGTACTTCGGAAGGCCCTTTCACTGCAATATACACCCTTCAATACCTCCCCAAAAGAACTTACCTTCTTTCCAATGTTGTTCTTCATGTCTCACAGACTGGGCCTCCAGCATTCTCTCCTGTTCCCTGGTGCTGCTGCTGTTTATTTGGCCAGCAGCTTCTGGTGGGGTGTGACCTCAGTGATAAGGCTATTGACAGGCTAAGAAGCTGATCAGCCACTTAGCTGCTGAGCAACTGGAGCTTCTTCCAGTGGGCTTTCATGCTGCTGGGGTGGGGGAAGAGGGGGAGGTGGTGGATGGGGTGATGATGGAGTGGGGGGAAGGTTGCGGGACGTTAGTCACCATTGAAGGCATCCATCCCCACATTTAGTGATAACTGTCCTACAGTTTGGTCATATAGTGAGTACATGGATTCTAAGTGGTACAGATTCACTTAGAAATAAAAATTTACAAGGGATCTTCTCCATATTTGGAGTTAATGAGGGAACCTTCTGGAATATAGATTCCCGAGTTTAAAAAAAATAGCCACTATATTCTCTTCAGTCATTCAATAATTAAGGAGTGGTCTGTCACTAATAAAAGCAATTTTTGGATTTTGAAAGCCTAAAGAAAGATGCAAGATACGATCATTTGAGGAAGCAAAATCCAAGTCAACATTAAGATACTTGCACGGGATAAGGGCGTAGTTGGCTAGGCTAGCATTTATTACCCAACCCTTTAAGCGTCAACCACATTGCTGTGGGTCTGTAATCGCATATAGTCCAGACCAGGTAAGGACAGCAGTTTCCTTCCCTAAAGGATATTAATGAACCAGAAGGAATTTTGGACAATTGCCATTGGATTCATGATCAACATTAGACTCTTAATTCCACGCTCCTATTGAATTCAAATTCCACCGTCATCTGTTGCAGGATTCAAATCCAGACTCCAGAATGTTACCTAGGTCTCTAGATTAACAGTCCAGCGATTATACAACTAGGCCATCACCCCCCCTTAATTTGTGTACATTTAACACATAGCAAAGGTCCACTCACATTCTTTGATTCTATTAAGTTTAAAAGACGTTTACTCACGTGGTTTGCATGTGGGTGGTTCTGGAACAAAACTGCCGTGCTCACTGCATTCAACGGTATCTTTTCCGACCATCACATAGCCGTGATTACAGGAGTAGGTGACCGTGTCCTGATATTTATAAGTTGACTTGGGTGTTGACACTATCTGCCCATTGACAAGCAGTCTGGGATGCTGGCAAACAACAGCTGACAAGAGAACAATGCATGAATTGCCTTTTCATTGCAGTTAGGGGTCAGAACAAGAAAACTATTCAGATTCTTACTCACAAGTGGAATGCATTTGTGAAAATTTTCGGTAAAAAAATACTTTGTGTTGTTAATGTCTTATTATATTGTTTGCCTAACTCTTCCTCATTGACCTGGTGGGGCAGTATTGTCCACAAGCATGAAATCAGTTTAAATCTACACGCTGATACCCTCTGCTTGATTTTGCCAACACATCCTACATCTGTGAGGTCAGTCTGCAAAGCTGTCACATTGCTATGAAAACCTAAATTGCCCCATTGTGTCCAGGGATGTGCAGGTTAGGTGGATTAGCCGTGAGAAGTGTAGGGTTCTGGGGATAGCATGGCGGGGGCGCTGATTGTGAGTAGGATGCTCTTCAGAGGGTTAGTGCAGATCCGATGGGCCGAATGGCCCCTTTCTGCACTGCAGCATCGAAACAGACCATTTGGTCTAACTCATCCATGCTGACCAAGTTTCCCAAAGTAAACTAGTCCCCATTGCCTGCGTTCAGCCCATACCCCTCTGAACATTTCCTATTCATGGACCTGTCCAAACATGTCTTTTAAATGCTGTAACTGTACCTACATTTGCCACTTCCTCTGGAGGTTCAATCAACACACAAACCACACTCTGTGAAAAAAACTGTCCCTTTTAAATCTTTCTCCTCTCATCTTAAAAATATGGCCCCTAGTTTTGAACTCTCCCACCTCTAAGGAAAATACCTTTGCTATTCACTTTATCCATGCCCCTCATGAACTTATAATTCTCTCTAAAGTCGCCAATCAACCTCCTACAGTCTAGTGAAAATGTCCCAGCCTATCCAGCATCTCCTTATAACTCAAACACTCCAGTGCCATCCACATCCTGAAGAGATTAAGAACATAAGAACATAAGAACCAGGAGCAGGAGTAGGCCATCTGGGCTTTGAGCCCATTCCACCATTCAATAGGATCATGGCTGATCTTTTTGTGGCCTCAGCTCCACTTACCCACCCTCTCACCATAACTCTTAATTCCTTTACTGTTCAAAAAATCATCTATCTTAGCTTTAAACACATTCAATGAGGAAGCCTCAACTATTTCACTGGCAGAGAATTCCACTGATTCACAACCCTTTGGGTGGAGAAGTTCCTCATCAATTTAGTGTTAAGTCTGCTCCCCCTAATTTTGAGGCTATGCCCTCTTGTTCTAGTTTCACCCACCAGTGGAAACATCCTCTCTACTTCTGTCTCATCTGTTCCCTTCATAATTTTATATGTTTCTATAAGATCCCTCCTTATTCTTCTAAATTCCAATGAATATAATCCCAATCTACTCAGTCTCTCCTCATAAACCAACCCGCTCAACTTTGGAATCAACCTAGTGAATCTCCTCTGCACCCCCTCCAGTGCCAGTACAGCCTTTCTCAAGTAAAGAGACCAAAACTGCATGTCGTACTCCAGGTATGGCCTCACCAGCACCCTATACAGCTGTAACATATCTCCCTGCTTTTAAACTCAATTCCTCTCACAATGAAGAACAAAATTGCATTTGCCTTCTAACTTACCTGTTGCACCTGCAAACCAACCTTCTGCGATTCAATACAGCACAATAAAGAACAATACAGCACAGGAACAAACCCTTCAGCCCTCCAAGGCTTCACCAACACATTTTGCACTTCCATATTAAAACTGTCTTCACTTACAGGATCCGTATCCCTCTATTCTCTTCCTATTCGTGTATTTGTCCGAGATAACAAGGTGTGGAGCTGGATGAACACAGCAGGCCAACAGGTGTTTCTTGGAAGCTGCTATTGTGTCCGCTTCCACCACCTCCTCTGGCACTGTGCTTCAGGTACTCGCCACCCTTTGTGTGAAAATCATGCCTCGCATATCTCTTTTAAACTTCCACCCTCGCACCTTGAACCTGTGTCCCCTAGTAATTGACCCCACCAACTGGGAAAAAGCCTCATATTTTCCACTCTATCCATGCCAATCACAATCTTATAAACTTCTATCAGGTGGTCCTGCCTGCGTTCCAGTGAATCTTCCTTCATAACTAAAATCCCCCATACCAGGAAACATCCTCGTAAACATTTTCTGTACCCTCTGCAAAGCATCTACATCCTTCTGGCAGTGTGGTGACCAGAACTGTATGTCATGTTCCAAGTGTGGTCTAACTAAAGTTCTACAAAGCTGCAGCATAACTTGCCTATCCTTGTGCTCAATGCCCCTTCTAATGAAGGCAAGCATACCATTGGCCTTTTTTAACTATCTTATCTACCTGTACTGCCACCTTCAATGATTTGTGGACCTGCACACCCAGGTCTCTCTGCATATCAATACTCTTAAGGGTTCTGCCTTTCACTATATAATTTCCACCTGTACTTGACCTTCCAAAATGCATCACTTCTCATTTGTCTGGATTAAAGTCCATCTGCCATTTTTCTGCCCATGCCTCCAACTGACCATATCCTGCTGTATTCTCTGACAATCCTCCTCACTATCCACAATTCCAACAACCTTTGTATTGTTTGAAAACTTACAAATTAGACCACCTACATTTTTCTCCGAATCATTTGTGTTGACCACAAACAGCAAAGATCCCAGCACTGATCCCTGTGGAACACCACTAGTCACGGCCCTCCATTTTGAAAAGCATCCTTCCACCGCTACCTTCTGTTTCCTATGACTAAGCCAGTTCTGTATTCGTCTTGCCAGCTCACCCCAATACCATGTGACTTCATCCTTTGTACCAGTCTGCCATGAGGGACCTTGTCAAAGGCTTTACTGAAGTCCATATAGACAACTTCAACTGTTTTTCCCTCATCAATTATCTTCATCACCTCCTCAAAACAGTCAAACAAGTTAGTGATGCATGTCCTCCCATGCGAATAAGATCATGCAGTTTATCACTAATCAGTCCATTTGTTTCTAAATGCTTATAGATCTTTTCCCTGAGTATCTTTTCCAATAATTACCCTACTGCTGACATGAGGATCATACGCCTGTAATTTCCAGGATTATCCCTGTTACCCTTTTTAAACAATGGGACAACGTTGCCTATTCTCCAGTCCTCTGGGACCTCACCCATGACCAAAGAGGATACAAAAATGCCTGTCAAGCTCCAGCACTTTGTTCTTTTGCCTCCCTGAATATTCTGGAATAGATCCCATCAGGACCCAGGGACTTATCCGCCTTAATACTTTTTTAGATGCACAACACCGCTTCCTTTTAAATAGCAATGCGGCTCAGAAATTTGACACTCCCTTCTCTGAGATCATCCTCCACTAATTCCTTCCCTTTGGTGAATCTGATACAAACTATTCATCTAAGACCTCACCTACCTCTTCTGGCTCCAGACATACATTCCCTCCTTTGTCCTTGAGTGGACCAACCCTTGCCCTGGGATTCTCTTTAATCCAGTTTGCTAATGACTTTTCATGACCCCTTTTAGCCCTTCTAATTCCTTGCTTAAATTCTACAATTCTATGATTCCTAGTGCCATGGAGTTTGCGATAGGGGAAATCCTGGAAGTTGCAGAGGTTCACAAAAACATGTGAGTAATGAATAATTCAGGCCAGCTGAGATTGAGCATTGAAAAGCCCACAGGCAGCATTTGTTCGATGCAACTGAGAAGGATTATCAGTCAGTGAAATCTCTTGGTGTAGTTCTATCTTGGCAAAGCTAGATATTGGTGAAAAACTGAAGTTGTGAATAAATATAGCTTTTGGAATTACTGTTGTGGATTTTGATACACATTACTACCATTGTATGCTGGTAGATGAGGAAGTGAGCACCTAAGGTAGCAAATGGGGTGCTGAACAAGGGTGTTATTTCTTTCCTAGATTATAACGTACCTTCTAAAACCTAGGTATCAGTTTGAAGGGTGAAAGAATAAAAACATCAAGACACTATGGTTAACTAGTAAAAAGTCCAAATCAACGTTCAAATACTTACATACTTATAATGAATTTGAACAAAGCATTATGCACACTCTTTGATTCTGTTAAGTGTAAGAGCTGTTTACTCACGTTTTATGCACCGGGGTGGTGACGGCACAAATGTGTTATCTTTACCACATTCAAGGACACTGCTGCCAACCATGTGAAAGCCTTCAAAACAGGCGTAGTTGACTGTCTCCTGATATTTGAAGATTCTTTTAAATCCTGCTATAATATGACCATTTGGAATCGTTGGAGGACGATAACATCTAACATCTGGAAGGAGAACAATGCATGTGTCACCGCTTGGTAACTCATTCTGATTATTGTCTTTATCAGGAGCACTGCTAATTTGTGAAAATTACAACAAACATTCTTTGTGTTGTTAATGCCTCCATGTATCATTGGACTCATTTACTGGAATTCTTTGAGGACAGTGTATGGTGTATCTGGATTTTCAGAAGGCATTTGACAAAATGCCGCACCAAAGGCTGCTGCATAAGATAAAGGTGCAGGGCATTACGGGTAATGCATTAATTAGCATGGACGGAAGATTGGTTAACTAACAGTAAGCAGAAAGTAGGAACAAATGGGTGTTTTTCTGGTTGGCAATCAGTTGCTAGTGCTGTGCCTCAGCGATCAGTGTTGGGACTGCAATTGTTTACTATTTACATAGATGATTTAACATTGGTACAGGAAAGTGTGCAGAGGACACTGAAAATCTGCAGAGGGATATAGATAGGTTAACTAAAACTAGGGAGCATAACCTCAAAATAAGGGGGAAGCAGATTTAGGACTGAATTGAAGAAGAACTTTTTCACCCAAAGGGTTGTGAATCTGTGGAATTTTCTGCCCAGTGAAGTAGTTGAGACTATCTTGTTGAATGTTTTTAAGGCAAAGAAAGGTAGATTTTTGAACAGTAAAGGAATTAAGGGTTATGATAATCGGGTGGGTAAGTGCAGATGAGTTCACGAGAAGATCAGCCATGATCTTATCAAATGGCGGAGCAGGCCCAATGGGCCAGATGGCCTACTCCTGTTCCTATTTCTTTTTTGATCTTACCAATTCCTTAGTTAAGCACTGCCCCGTGGGGGCATCATCCACAGGCAATAGATCTGCATAAAGATAATTCTCACTGGATTTCGTGAACAATTGCTTTGCACCGGGAGGTGATGGCCTAATGGTATTATCGCTAGCCTGTTAATCCAGTGACTCGGTAACGTTCTAGGGACCCAGGTTCAAATCCTATCACAGCAGAGGGTGGAATTTGAATTCAATAAAAAAAAATCTGGAATTAAGAGTCTAATGATGACCACGTTGATTGTTGGGGGAAAAAACCCATCTGGTTCATTAATGTCCTTTAGGGAAGGGACCTGGCCTACATGTGACTCCAGACCCACAGCAATGTAGTTGACTCTTAACTATCCTCTGGGTAATTTAGGGATAGGTGATAAATGTTGCCTAGCCAGTAATGCCCTCATCCCATGAATGAATAAAGGAAAAAAAATCCTATAATCCTTTTAGTGATGTCAAAACACAAAGCCATCCAGTTCTTTGTAAACTGGCTCACTCCAGTGTTGCCCGGTTTCTTTTCAATGTAAATGAGTCAATCTAAATTAAATTGCCCTGAAACTGGCCCCACAATGCTCAGATTCATCAAAGCATGATATTGCTCAATAAGAAAGTTGGCTATGACCTTCTCAAACAATTAAGGTCCTATTTCTTCACAGTGATTTTAATAACTTTAGTGGGAAAGTAAGAAGTTGAAGAAAGAATGAGTACATTGTACCTGTAAACTGTAGAAGGATATGTTTCTCAATGTTGTTGACAAGACAAAATCCCCTCAAAACATGTCAAGGAAATAGCCTGGACCTTAATGTTTATCTTATTTAGAGGCAAGTGCAAGGCTCTGCACTCCAGATGTGATTTGATTGGTCAAACTACTAGGCTTTAAGTAAAACCCACAGTTAAAGTACAACAAAAAAAGAACTGGCATAACTTTAACTATGAAACACTTTTCAAAATATATATTATTTAACTACTGCTCATCAACTGTTCCAATATAGCAGCACTCCATAAACATACCATTGCCAAAGCCCAATTCAGCAAATCAGATTACCTCACTTGTAATCATCTCCAATCCAGGAGAAAGAAGAAACAAAGTGCATGAATCTGGCAGCAAGTGCAGAAGTCAAGCTTTTTGCAGCAGTAGAGAGAGAGCAATATCTAGCAGTTTCAACTCCAAAAGCCTTAACTCCAACAACTGAAAGACAAACTAAAACCCTGGGTCTGTGTGAGCCTGGCAACATCCAATCAGGCTTCTTTTGTCTACGTTTTTAAAAAAAAAGTCAAAGCTACTTACTCTGGTTTCCATGGAGCAAATATGTAGGCACCAGACACATTTAGGGTGGCATGGTGGCTCAGTGGTTAGCACTGCCGCCTCACAGCACCAGGGACCCAGGTTCAATTGCACCCTTGGGCGACTGTCTGTATGGAGTTTACATGTTCTCCCTGTATCTGCATGGGTTTCCTCTGGGTGCTCCAGTTTCCCCCCACAGTCCAAAATGTGCAGGCTAGGTGGATTGGCCATGCTAAATTGCCCACAGTGTTCAGGGATGTGTAGATTAGGTGGGTTAGAGGGGGATGGGTCTTGGTGGGATGCTCCAAGGGTCAGTGTGGACTTGTTGGAGGGCCAAAAGGCTTGTTTCCACAATGTAGGGACTCTACGAAATAACACCCACCCTCTCTACTTCAAGAGAACAGGACAGACAAATCCTTCTTGAAGGTACGTATTGTCACATGAATCAATGTTGATTTAGTTTGGCTTCTAGCAGTCCCACCACCTGAGCCCAAAGGGTATCAGTTCAAACCCCATACCAGAACTAGGGCACATAAATCATGTTAACATTCAATGCAGTTCAGAGAGAATGTTATTTTGTAAGGTTTCAATGAAACATGAGATTTTTTTTCACATTCAAATCGTTTAGAGGTCCCTTTTGTCCAAACCAATGTACTCTAATTCTCTCAATAGCATCAAAGAGCATTGTATCTTTAAAGGAATTGTTCTGAAACACCTGGAAACCAATAGCTACAATGCAAATCTGTAGAAAGCATTGTCTGAATATTACAAATCAGATGAGTGGAGTATGACAGTTCTGAATCAAGAGTGGGATCACGCTTGGAAAACACCTTCAGACACATTGCAATAGTAGGAGATGTTCAAAGTTATCTTGCCTGAAACTTGGATGCCTGGTTCTCTAGGTAACATTTAAATTAGTCCTTAATAACAGAGTGTTAATGGGAAAATCATTGAATTAAAAAATATAGCCATTTTTAAGTTAAAAAGTTCCTTGAATTTATTTAGATTAAGTAAAATCTGGAAATTTTTCACACTTAAGTTTCAAAGGTATTTCCACTACTACAGTTGAGGAACAAGAGTGTAACTTTTCCATTAAATCATTCTTTCCTTATGATTAAATAAGAGTGTCTGAGAACTATATTTCAATGTGTCAATATATTGGGTGCTCAACTGAAAACAGTCCCCTGCCTCAGGCTGCACTAAAAAGGCATCTACCTGCGGGATGGGTTGTGGCACGAGCAGCATGTCGAGAGGTGCTTGTGTAAGTATCCCCTGTGAGTGCCAGAAGCAATAAAATGCATGCTAACCAGATCTCTCAGAGCTCCACGCTGGCTGATGTGACAAATATTTATGAGATTTAGACCATGCAGATCCATTCAGCAAATTCATGCATCACTCACTAAAGATCAAGTGTTCACCTGTAACATGTACCTTGTGCTAACACATGCTACCACAGCTCAAACATATAAGCATTTGAAGATAAGGTAATTTTGAAGATCATCTTCTGTTGCAAAATGTCTGGAGTGTTTTTGCAGGTGTTATGGTGAGTACATTTATTTGGTAGGGGTTACTCCTACATCTTTACAAGGGTGACAGAGGAGTAGCTGGTCTGTCCATACAAACGTGGTGCTTATATGGTGGTTGTAATTGCAGTGGGTCTGGGTATGAAGCACACTAGGATGGTGGAGCAGAGGCTGCAGTAAGGACAAGTGCTATACAAAGCCCTCTATCAATTTGCAGTTGCACTTTTCCTCGATCCCTTGCAATGACAAGATGTTGCCAGTCAATGTACCCAGCGCGTAGTACACTATATGTTCAGAAACTCGCATTTAATTATAATCATGCCACATCGAGAGTCTCCTTTACTTCAGCCATGCATGCCTGAGAGCTCAATATTTGCTGATTCTAACTCTACATTAACTAAAAGCAATGTGCAGAGCCAATATCTGAGCTAGTGGCTGCAGGTATCTAGTCAAATGATCAGTACAGTGGTGTTCTACACTCTCCTGTTCCTCCAGGAACTGCTGAAATCAGGCAGACACTGGTGCAAAGTAGAAAATTGGGTGGATAGGGTTAGACTGAGATGGTAGTTGGGGTGGAAAGCAAGAGCTCAATGATGACACATTTACATGTCTTTCTCATCATGTTAGTTTCAGGACGAGGGAGGGATCTGAGAATTGACAGGAGCAAAACACAGAAACCTGAAGGTTTACAGCAATAACAAATGCCACAATGTACCCTGTGAAGGAGAGAACCATCCACTCAACAGAGCCTGAGGGATGCAGGTGAGGCAAGCAACTTTCATAGAAATGCAAAGTTGAGGGAGTGTCTGTACATTCTGCATGAGTCCTGAGTACCAGGAAATACTGATGAATGAGTGATGGAGGTGTGTTGCATTGAGTGGTTTGAGAGGTTGATGGTGAGGTAGGTATTGTTTGAAGGTACATTCGCTGAACTTGATCAAAGCCCATTTACAGTTCTTGCGGCATGGCTGCTATTTCCTCAGGTCCAGAAAATGGGAATTGACAAAATGCATTGAGGAATAGAAGCTGGAAGCACCATAAGTGATCAGCAAAACACTTCTAGGCTGTGAGTGTATAGATAACCAATTAAGCAGGATCCACTCAGCCTCGAGTTATAATCAGGTGAATGAGACCTCAGCGCAAAATACAGATGGTGCCCAACTCCACTCAAACCGATGAAGGCCAGTTATGAAACATTAATACTACATCAGAAGAATAACACAACTCAATATTGTGACCAAAGTATCAAATAACTACCTTTACATATTGGAGGATCATTGTCCCACTTTCCAGTCTTCAGACAAACAAGGTCACGTGCACCAATCAATGAATAACCAAAGCAAGAAAATTTTGCTACCATTCCAGGTTCCCATTTATCATCGTTGGGTGGTTTCGGAGTTTTCCCATTACGAATAGGTGGAAGATCATCACACGTGACAGCTGGGGAAAAATGATATTCAGCTATTGCTCCTAACAGACTGTCAAATCAGAAGCTTCAGGAAATAAAATTCACTTAATTCAGCAATAACATACAGGTGCACCAATAGGCAGCACAGAGTAAGAGGTATTTATCTTCTGTTCTTCCCTTCCCTCACATGAATGCACAAAGACACAATGAGTTGATGTCATTCCTTCAGGTGAAAGAGAGATGAACAGAATAAGAGAGAAAAAGAGCAGAACAGAGAAAAGAGATAATACAAAGACAAATCTAGTCAGCCAATACCGCAAACATAGTCCAGGACTAAAGGAGAAAAACTTGTATTTATGTAGGGTTTTGCATATTGTAAGGCAACCCTAGGTGCTTCACAGAAGTGTTACCAAACAGAATTTGACATGAGGAATAGAAAAAGATATCACAGCAAGTGGTCAAAAGCTTGGCCAGAAGTAAGTTTTACAGAGGCTCTCAATAAAGGAAAGACAGGAACATAGTCAGAGAGGTTTAGGTGGGAAAGTCCAGGGCTTAAGAGCTTATAACTTGAAGACACAACCAGCAATAATGGAGTGATTAAAATTCAAAGGATACTCAAGAAGCCAGAATTAAAGTAGCTACCTTGTAGGGTTGTGAAACTGAAGGAGATGGCAGAGACTGGGAGGAGCAAGAATACGCAAGAATCTGAAAACATGTGTGTGAATTTTAAAATCAAGGCATTTGCTGTTTGAACAGGAGCTAATGTAGGTCCGTAAGCACAGTAGCGGTGGAACAACAGATCTTAATCCAAGTTAGTACAGACAAGAAAATGCTGGGGTGACCTTAAATTAACGAAAGCAAAGGCAAAACAAAATAGAAAATAATGATTTCCTCTTCACACTGTGGCAAATTTTCATCCCTCTTGATAAAGAGAGAGTAGCACAACAAAAATGGCCATGTACTATTTACCATCCACCTCCATTTCTGATTCACTTGCCATTGTTTTCAGTGGAACCTAATCATAGACAGCCAGAGCTTTTGCAGGAATAGAACTCAGTATCACAACAGCATCAACATAGAAAGAGTTAAATATTCAATAAAAACCGAAAGAAGTGCAGATGCTGTAAATCTGAAACAAAAACAGAAATTGCTATAAAAGCTCAGCAGGTCTGGTAGCATCTGTGAAGAGAAATCAGAGTTAACACTTCAGGTCCAGTGATCCATTCTCAAAGGAAGGGTTCTGAGAAAAAGTCACCGGACCCGAAAAGTTAACACAGAAAGAGTTAATATTGTTAGCTAGGACACATGAAACTACTATCAGGAAAGGCAGACAAATAAAGCTAACACTCCAGAACTTTCAATTCAAATATTTGGTGTGAAGCAATAGCAAGGTATTCTATAGATTATGAAGCTCGAACTTACATTCACATGTTGGGATCTGTCCATCCCAGCCTCTAGTAGTACACACCCGGTGGGCTGTACCAACCAACCTGTATCTAGTAGAAGAAAAACAAGTCACTATAAAAAATGAAGTTAAAGCTATCTAGAAGAAACAATGAGCTATAAACAAAATTGGAAGCTGCTCATCAAGAAAATAAAAATAGGGTTATCATTGATAAAACCATTAAAGCATCAACAGACAGTTCTTTTACAATAAAACAAAAACAAATTTAGTGCTTTTGATGACCTCAGGACATCACAAAGTACCTCATTGAGAACAATGGTCCTTGAAAGTAAAGACACTTCTGCAAGTATGAAATATGGCAGTCAGTTTTCACTCAGCAAGTCTCCACAAAATCCAATGTAATAATTACAATATAACTTTTTTTTTGTTGAGGGTTAAGTAGTGACCGGGATGCCAGAGGTAAACACTGTACTTCATCGAAATAATACCGGCATCTTTTACATCCACCTAAGAGGACACATTGATTAAATGTCTCATTCAAAGTGTGACAGCCCTAGTA
This sequence comes from Ginglymostoma cirratum, assembly GCA_024137785.1. Taxonomy (NCBI): domain Eukaryota; kingdom Metazoa; phylum Chordata; class Chondrichthyes; order Orectolobiformes; family Ginglymostomatidae; genus Ginglymostoma; species Ginglymostoma cirratum. The sequence goes on from JAHRHZ010000028.1 coordinate 20,974,090, forward strand.
GTCTAATTGGAGTGAGATCAGCCTAGCAAACAACATACAGCTTTGCATTAGCTGAGGTGCTGAGTTCGTAGCTATATTTTTGCAGTGTGCTTCTGCTGAAACTTTTAAAGCAATGATATTGGTAGGGAATATTTTGAGTAGCTAGCTGTCACAATGTTTAGTGTTGAGCCTAGCATTTGCTTTATGAAGATTGATTACAGATTTAAATCTCACTATTAAGGGACGCATGTGACAGGAGTCTGGACACACTCAAGAAAATTGCAAAACGTCCGAAGGTTCCCAATACTCTTACCTGGTAGCCTCCATTCAGATATCTCATGAATGGTATCACTTAAAAAATAGAAGTTTAAGTTCCTTTCTGCTTAAATTGTACTGTTTCATTAGTCAGTTTACCACAGCATTAGAAAATAAACATCCAATTTTAACGAACTTCATTTCATTCAGCAATTTGTCACAAGAACTCACCCTTCATCACAATAAAAAGTAACTCGATTTCCAAAAGTCGAAGAGTTTTCTCTATAATATCCATTCAGAATTTCACCTGGATTACCGCAGTTAACTGCTACACAGGCAATAAAAATCAGAACAGGTAGTGATGTTACAGATCACAAGGGTTTCAATAGTATTTCAAGGAAATTTAACATTAATTTCAAGATTAACATGCACATTTCTAGAATATCAGATTCATGTAGTTATCAGGTTCATTCTTCAAAGTTTAGCAAAAAATATACAAGATTCACTTCAAATGTGCAATACCAGAGTAGACTGAAACCTCTAATCTCAGTCTCATAATCCAGAGAAATTTTAACAGGACGGTGCACTGTGGCAACAAACAACTTCACTCTGAAAACTGTAAAAGGATAGAGATAGCGGAAATGCCTGCCAAAAGTTTTGAAATGATTTGAGATATGAAGAAGGTGGGGACTCTGGGACAGTGCAAAGTTGATAACTTTGTTCAAGAAAGTGTATAACAGCATACTTAGTAATCACAGTCCATTCAGTTTAACAGCAGTGGTGGGCAGCGTCTTATAAAGAATAAAATCAAGTAAAGATTTAGCATGCAATTGAGGAGGATTTCAATTAATTAAGGATTGGCAGACAAAAGGATTTTCATTTTCTAAACTAATTAACTTTAAATGAAGAAGCAGAGAAGGCTGATGAAGATAAAATGATGGATGTTATGGATATGCATGTTCAACAAGGTATTTGATTAAGAACCACATCACAGATTGGTTGACAAAACTGAGACATATATATCAGGAAAATCAGTGTCATCTTAAATAAGATATTGGCTTAAGGATAGAAAATCAGTTAGAGCAGAATCATTTTTTAGACTGGAAGATTGTCAACAGTGTCGTTGCTCAAGGTCAATGCTAGAGCTACTAAAAACAAATGAACATAAGTAAAATTTCAAAACAGAGAGCAAACGGTAGACAAAAAGGATATGGTAAAATGCTGTTGCACAGGACCTCTGTTTGGGCTACAATTACATAACTAGAAATTGAGTGAACAGGACACCAAATGTGGCAGTAATTGTGAATGACTGCAGAAGGAAGTAGATAGGCTAACAAAATGGGCAAAATTGAGTCAGAAACAGCTCAATATGGAAAAATGTAAGTTAAAAGAAGTAAGAACATGTGTAAAAATACACTTTAAAGAGTATGTTAAGATGAAGGAAAGGACATTTTTGTATACAGGTGCACAGGCCACTAAATGTAAGTTACAGAGACAGTAGGAACTGCCGATGCTGAGATAACAAGGTGTAGAGCTGGATGAACACAGCAGGCCAAGCAGCATCAGAGGAGCAGGCAGAAGAAGGGTCTAGACCCGAAACATCAGCTTTCCTGCTCCACTGTTGCTGCTTGGCCTGCTGTCTTCATCCGGCTCTACACCTTGTTACCTCAACTGTAAAAAAGTATTGTATTTCTGACCTAATCATTTAGAACAGGCTACAAAAAGAGTTAATGTTTGATTAATACAAGATTTTAGGGAAATTGAGGAAGTGGTTTGGAATATAGAAGTCTACGATGGTGCTGAATTATAAGTTTCCTCTATAGCTTCATATTTGTGGGCACACAGAACAACAAGAATCCCACATCCTCAGTCTCAAAAGACAGAAAGGGACATAATGAAACAAAAATTGCCATCAAACAGCTCACCTATTTTAAATTTGAAACAAAGTTTTGTACTGGGAAGTAGGACCTATTGTATGTAGGGATACTTGTACCAATTCTTTGGAAAAATGTCTTCAACTTGTGTAATGTCTTTACTGAATTATCCCAGCTGCTTCACAAGACACCAAGTCTAATCTGGTGTAACAGCAAGCAGAAATGCCCACATGCATGCTCAGAAAGAAACATTTGGAGTATGATTTGAAAGATGCAGGGACATGCAGTAAAGGAGCATCACCCAGTAGAGGAGGCGAGACAATACTAGTCACTGGGGACCAGACCTTCAGGATCTGAACGCATTGGTCTAGTGCCTGTCAGTCGTGATGGTCCGTGTGCAAAGCAGACCATCATGATTGAGGGGCTAATGAGTCAGTGTTTGCTGTTATTCTGAACTACTGCATTCATTGGTTGAATGGGATAGGTCAGATACCTGAATCCTGCCTTTCTGGCTTACCTTGTGTGCTGACTGTTCTGTTCGACGTGACTAGATTTTCCCTGAATTTTTAGCACATTCCGCAGTTTCAAGTCAAACTATAAGCAAGAGTAATTAAACGTCTTCATAGGTTGTAACTGCAGCTGCAAGACTGATAGACTATTTACTTGACCTTCCAAAGTCAAATGAGAGACCATGCTCCTAAGCTTGTCGGCTTTATCAATGAATTATAGCACTAAATGTAACTTTTATACTAGAGCTGATATAATTGACTCTATAACAACTGGTAGAAATTAACATCATTTATGATCTTCTGTAATAACATTTCTAAGGCATGTGAACTATACAACAGAATCAAAAAAAACAAAAATGCTGTTAGTGATAAAGAAATGTCTGATTTGATGGGAACTTCACCAATTAAGTCAGGACTGAGACGTGAGGCTTCCTGAAAGTAAAGTAGTGGGCTGGGCTCCAAAGTGAGAAAATGAAGACCTGGTAGAGGATATTTGACACATTGGCCAAAGGGATAACTGAAAATATGAAACAGCTCAGAGAAATTATGAAAGGCCTCATTACCCGAGCTGAGGATGCCCAGGGGATCAGGCTGGTTTGAAGTGGAAATCCATGCTAAAACAGTCAAGGATATGATTGATAGGGAATGAAATGATTTCAAAAAGGTTCGACAAGGCAGGCACTTGGACTATGGATGGTTGGCCAGATAAGACAAAAATGTGACTAGATCCAAAGTGGGGAGGTACCTGACTAGATTAATAGCACGCAGTTGACATAACTAACCAAGTCTAAGGGGACACTGAATGAGTAACATATTATATGGGATCTCCATTGCAGTGACTAAGTGAAAGAAGACCATCACCACATGACGGCACCCAGTGATTCAGGGACGTCTGCCCTAAAAATTATCCGCACCCTCAAATACTTCAATCAATCAAGGTAACAGTGGGGAAGCAACAGTACTGTGTACCAACCACTGGAACAATGTACAAAACCGGCAGCTCACAGTGCCCCATCACTGCTTTAAACTTCACCCTCCAGCTACTATAGATCAGGCTCAGATGATGCACATTCAACAACTAGAACTGGAAGTGCTCAAAGTATCCAATACATTCCACAAACACCTCATGGACTAATGAGGAAATAGAACTAGTCCCCAGTCCACACTTAGACAAAGAATAGGTCAGATCATCAAGTTCTACCACCAGTTGTAAAAGAAGCTACACATTTTTGAAGATGGTATAGAACAGGAACGTCAAGAGCAGAAATTGTTAAAAAGGAAGGGGTACGGAATTGGGGAATGAACTTTAAAATACACCCCTAGAGTATGATAATATCATATTTAGTGGTAGGAGTATGACTACTATTGGCTCTTTCATGGGGATAATGGCCTGTGGGCAACAGTAGAAGTAAGTTTGGTTAAAGGGCTTTTTTTACTAGCTGGCCCTTACTGAAATGGAGGGGGTGGGGTAAGTGTTGTTAGGACTCACAATAGTTGAAGCAGCATAAAATGGCTTTTATGTTGACATTAAATGGCTGGGGAAGATTTTTAGCTGAAGCTTGGACAGTCTGCTGTTTTATATCAAAATATAAGCGAGAGTAATTAGGTGCCTTCAAAGAGGGAGTAAATCCAAGTCGTTAGATGAAGATAACACACAAAGGATCCTATGAAATGGATACAATGGGCTCTGTTACACAGAAATAGATTTAGATGCTAGGTACGTACTGTGTGGCATAATAAAAGCATAACTGTGCACTGTATTCTATAACAAAGTAATTTCGCAAAATGTAGCCACCTATTAAACATCAAAATGGGATTTAAACATACAGCCATTATGGATTTATCTGTATTTGTATGAAAGTTCAGTTTATTACAGATTAAAGAGACGTTCCTCCTATTATCAGCAAGGGAATACTGTCTGGAATGTGGTTCATAAGATATACTGTGAAGACCCAAGGATAATTGATACGGAGGTTGGTCAATATCATGAGTTCATGAGTTTGCCCAGAGCTGTCCATGAACTGATCATGCAGTCACATGACTGATCTGATTTGCTGTGTAAGTAATCAATTAATAATACAAGTGGCTTGTAATGACCAAAGAGAGGTTGGAAGCAAATGTGTAAAAAGTGTATGTTTTCTGTTGTTCAGTGGACTGCCCAGAGGCTTTCTCCTTGCTGATGTAAAACAATAAACTCTATGATGTTGGAAGTGGACCTGGGTGTCGTGTGAATCATTTAGCCATTCTGCCCCAATGATTCATGATCTTACTGAATGATGGAGCAGGTGTGAAGAGCTGAATGGCAGCATTTTGTTCCTTGGTCATGTGTTCTTTTGCTCTGAATGTTGGATGAGGAAATAATTTTGGCTCAGAGGTATCACCACTTATCTATCCAACACTTATCTGTCCTATCTTCTTTTTAATTCATTTGTGGGATATGGGCGTTACTGGCTGGGCCAGCATTTACAGTATTACCTGTTCCTAGATGCCCTTGGGAAGGTGGTGGTGAGCTGCCTTCTTGAACCACTGCAAACCACCTGCTACAGGTTGACTCACAATGCCATTAAGGAGGGAATTCCAGGGTTTTGACCCAGTGACACTGAAAGAATGGCGATATATTTCCAAGTCAGGATGGTGAGTGGTTTAGAGGGGAGCTTGAAGGTGGTGGTGTTCTCTTATATCTGCTGCCCTTGTCCTTCCAGATGGAAGTGGTTGTGGGTTTGTAAGGTGCTGTCTGAGGATTATTGGTGAATTTCTGCAGTGCTGATCGTGTTGATAGCACACACTGCTGCTACTGAGTGTCGATGGTGGATGGAGTGGATACTTGTGGATATAATGCCAATCAAGTGGGCTGCTTTGTCCTGGATGGTGTCAAGCTTCTTGAATGTGGTTGGGGCTGCACCCATCAAGGCAAGTAGAGAGTATTCCATCACACTCTTGACTTGTGCCTTATAGATACTGGTTAGGCTTTGGGGAGTTTGGAGGTGAGTTATTCACTGCGGTATTCCTAACCTCTGACCTGCTCTTGTAGACACTGTGTTTACATAGTGAGTCCGATTGAGCTTCTGGTCAATGGTAACCCCCAAGATATTGATAGTGGGGGAGTCTGTGATGGTAACACCACTGGGTGTCATTGGGAGGTAGTGAGATTATCTCTTATTGGTGATGGTCATAGCCTGGCATTTGTGTGGCACAAATGTTACTTGCCACATGTCATCCCAAGCCTGGATATTGTCCAGATCTTATTGCATTTGGACATGGACTGCTTCAGCATCTGAGCAGTCACGAATGGTGTTGAAAATTGTCTAATCATCGGTGAACATCTCCACTTCTGACCTTGTCTCTCCTGAGAAAATGATTACAACATCAGAACACTGGAATGCTGTTTGAATCCGTAGACTGTGGACCAGAATGAACAATGCTAGTAAACAATAAGAGTCTGGTGAGAAAATATGTTATTACTTACGTTCACAACTCATTTCTAGTGGTGACCAAGTTGAATCTTCTTTACATTTAATAGATGGTGAACGTCCTTTAGGTATATAACCTGGATAACATCCATAAGGAATTCTGGTACCCACTTGAAATGAGGTCTGAGTAGTATGTTTACGTGGCGCACCATTATTTAAAATGGGAAGATTTTTACAGTCACCTTTAAATAAAACAGATCTTTGTAAGTTCATTGTTATATTTTTCATACTTATATTGTAAGATTTAATTTATATTACTAGCCGACCCTGTAGAATTAACCACGATAAATCCAAGAATTTGCTAACGTATAATTTTAAGGCTGGTGAGTGTGAAAGGTACTATAGAAATGTTAAGTCTCCTTTATTTTATAAACACGAAGATGGTATTTTGAAATGGGATTGGACATATAATGTATAACATAGAAACAGTGCATCATGTTCAGAAGAAAGAAGAAAATGCTTCATAGGATTTGTTTTGGACACTGATTTACGGAAAATCATAGAAACTTACAACACAAAAGGAGACCCCTCAGTCTGTTGCATCTTGCTGACTCTTTGGAAGATCAAAATGGTCAATCCCACACCTCGGTTTTTGACTTTAATCATGTACATTCCTCACTGTCAAGTCCCTATCCAACTCACTTTTAAAATATTCATGGAACCCGATACGACTACCTTTTCAAGTAGAGGGTTCCAGATCCTGACAACTCTGTGAGAACAAACTATCCTCATCTTTCCCTCAAAATCTTTTCCAAACAACTCTGAATTTATGACTTACACCTATTGTACAGAGGAATTTATTTTTAATTCATTCTATCTAAACCTCTCATTCTCTTAGATATTTCGATCAGAGGTGTTGCAGGATCTTGCTGTGCACCAATTGGCTACTGTGTTTCCTATATTACCACAGCTCAGACCAACATGGATTCCCATCCATGGACTTCATTTACACTTCTCATTGCCACGGAAAGGCTGCCAACATTATCAAAGACTCCTACCACCCAGTAATATTCTCTTCCAACCTCTTCCATCAGGCAGAAGATATAGAAGCTTGAACACATGCACCAACAGGTTCAAGAACAGCTTCTTCCCTGGTGTTATCAGACTGCTGAATTGGCCTCTCCAATTTCAATCTAATGTTGACCTTGCTTTTCTGCACCTCCTGTGTAGTTGTAACCTTGTATGCCTTCCTCTGTCTAAGCACCCTATGTTTTGCATGTCCTTGTTTGCTATGATTTGCCTGTACTGTTTGCAAAACAAAACTTTTCACTGTACTTAGATACACAGCGTCAAAGAGTCATGGAGTCCTACAGCATGGAGACAGGCCCTTTGGCTCAAACTGGTCCATGTGGACCAAAATGTCCATCCATGCTGATCACATTTCCACATGACCACATGAGGCATTCCACTCCCGAACATCTCAGATGTCCTCATTTTTCAAGGATCGCATCATCCCCCCCTCAGTGGTCGAGACTGCCCTCAACCGTGTCTCCCACATTTCCTGCAACTCATCCCTCACACCCACTTCCCGCAATAACAACCAAAACGGAATCCCCCTCATCCTTACGTACCACCCCACCAACCTCCGGATCCAATGCATCATCCTCCAACACTTCTGCCATCTGCAATCGACCCCACCACCAAAGACATTTTTCCCTCCCCACCCTCATCTGCTTTCCAGAGGGAGCACTCTCTCCGTGACTTCCTTGTCTGCTCCACACTCCCCACCAGCTCCACCACCCCCGACACTTTTCCCTGCAACCGCAGGAAGTGCTACACCTGCCCCTACACCTCTCCCCTCACCCTTATCCCAGGCGCCAGTAAGACCTTCCACATCAAACAGATGTTCACCTGCACATCTGTTAATGTGGTATACTGTATCCGCTGTCCTAGATGTGGCCTCCTCTACATTGGGGAAACCAAGTAGAGGCTTGGGGACCGCTTTGCGGAACACCTACACTCGGCTCGCAACAAACAACTGCACCTCCCAGTCACGAAACAGTTCAACTCTCCCTCCCACTCCTTAGACGACATGTCCACCCTGGGCCTCCTGCAGTGCCACAACGATGCCACCCGAAGGTTGCAGGAACAGCAACTCATATTTCGCTTGGGAAACCTGCAGCCCAATGGTATCAATGTGGATTTCACAAGTTTCAAAATCTCCCCTCCCCCTACCGCATCCCAAAACCAGCCAAGTTTGTCCCCACCTCCCTAACCTGTCCTTCCTCCCACCTATCCCCTCCTCCCACCTCAAGCCCCACCCCCATCTCCTACCTACTAACCTCATCCCGCCCCCTTGACCTGTCCATCCTCCCTGGACTGACCTATCCTCTCCCTAACTCCCCACCTACACTCACCTTTACTGGCTCCACCCCTGCCTCTTTGACCTGTCTGTCTCCGCTCCACCTATCTTCTCCTTTATCCATCTTCTATCCACCTCCCCCTCTCTCCCTATTTATTTCAGAATCCCCTTCCCCTCCGCCATTTCAGAAGAAGGGTTTAGATCCGAAACGTCAGCTTCCCTGCTCCTCTGATGCTGCTTGGCCTGCTGTGTTCATTCAGCTCTACACCTTGTCATCTCACATTTCCCTGCACTTGGCCCATAGGGTGGAGGTAGCTACTACAAGGGAACATAGTTTTAAAGTGAGTGGAGGTAGATATAGGGGAGATGTCAGAAGTAGGTTCTTGACTCAGAGAGTGGTAGGGGCGTGAAATGCATTGCCAGAGAGGGTAGTGGAGTCAGCCTCGTAAGGGGCATTTAAGCGGCTATTAGATAGGCATATGGATGATAGTATAAGGTAGGGGTGGAGGTTAGATAGACCTTAGGTTTAGGGTAAAAGTTCGGCACAACATCGTGGGCCGAAGGGCCTGTACTATGGTGTACGTTCTATGTTCTATGTTCTATAGCCTTCTAAACCTGTCCTATCGATGTATTTGTCCAAATGCCTTTTAAATGTTATGTACCCGCCTCAACTACTGCTGGAAGCTTATTCCATGTGCGTACCACTCTCTGTGTAAAAAAAGTTGCCCCTCAGGTTCCCATGTATTCGTTCTCTTCTTACTTTAAACAAATGCCCTCTAGTCCTTGATTCCCCAACCCTGGGAAAAAGACTGAGTGCATTCAACCTATCCATGCCTCTCATGATCTCATACACTTCTGTAAGATTCCCCCCTCAGTTTCCTACGCTGTAAAGAAAAAAGTCCTAGCTTGTCCAACCCCTCCATATAACTCAGTCCCTTGAGTCCTGGCAACATCCTTGTAAATTTCTTCTGCATTCTTTTCAGTTTAATAACATCCTTCCTATAGCAAGGTGACCAAAACTGAACACAATACCTCAAGTGCAGCCCCATCAACATCCTGGACAACTGCAAAATAACTTCCCAACTTCTGTACTCAATGCCCTGACTGATGAAGGCCAGTGTGCCAAAAGCCTTCATCATTGTCCTGTCTATCTATGACTCCACATGTAACAACAATAAATTAAATCAAACATCATTGACTATTTTAATAAAACCTCATTCCCCATAAAATGCTTTGAATTGCTGGTGATTACAAAAGATGACATTTGGATGTGAGTCTCCTTTCTTTTATTAAGGTGGACACCTCATGTGTAATAGGATTATAATTGCAATGTACAATGTACAAACAGTTTTTCAAGTTCAGAAGAAAGTAAAATTATAAATATATCCTTTTAAAAAAGGTATAGATACACACAACACACAGCCATATCTTAATAAACCTATAGGTCACAGATAGCTGGATTTGATTTAATCTAATATAAAGCACTCTCCCAGGTATAATTTAAAGAGGTAAACCGTGGCAGAGGAGTTCAAAGTCTTGGTTTACTCCTCTTGCTCCATGTGGCAGGCTAAAGATTGTTCCAGATCCCCAGGTCAGCATGTGTGCAAGAAGTGTCTCCAGCTACAGCTCCTGGAAGCTCAAGTTTCAGAGCCTGAGCAGTGGCTGGGGACACTGTGGAGCATCTGCGAGGCAGATAGTATATGGACAGCACGTATAGAGATAACAAGGTGTGGAGCTGGATGAACACAGCAGGCCAAGCAGCATCATAGGAGCAGGAAAGCTTGA
>JAHRHZ010000028.1:20984663-21011536 GCA_024137785.1 Ginglymostoma cirratum
TCAAGCTTTCCTGCTCCTATGATGCTGCTTGGCCTGCTGTGTTCATCCAGCTCCACACCTTGTTATCTTGGATTCTCCAGCATCAGCAGTTCCTATTACCCCAGCACGCATAGAGAGATGGTCACACCGTAGGCTCAGACTCTACAGGCAGGAAGGGAATGGGTGACCACCAGACGGAGCAAGAGAGATAGGCAGATAGTGCATGTATCTCCTGTGGCCATTCCCCTGCAAAACAGAAATACTGTTTTGGATACTGTTGAGGGGAATGACCTCTCAGGGGAAAGCAGCAGCAGCCAAACTTGTTACAACATGGTTGGTTCTGCTGCACAGGGGAGGGGTAAAAGGTGTGCCAGGGCAATAGTGATAGGGGATTCAATTATAAGGGGTATAGACAGGCATTTCTATGGCCATAAACGAGACTACAGGATGGTATGTTGCCTCCCTGGTGCTAGGGTCAAATATGTCTTGGAGTGGGTACAGAAAATTCTGGAGGGGGAGGGTGAACAGCTAGTGGTCGTGGTACACATCGGTACACATGACATAGGTAAAACAAAAATGGGATGAAGTCCTAAAAGCAGAATACAAGGAGCCAGGAAGAAAGTTAAGAAGTCGGAATGCAAAGGTAGTGATCTCAGGATTACAACCAGTGCCTCATGCTAGTCAGAAGAGAAATGACAGGATACACGAGATGAGTACGTGGCTGAAAAGATGGTGTCAGGGGGAGGGTTTCAGATTCTGGGGGCATTGGGACAGATTCTGGGGGAGGTGGTACCTGCACAAATTGGACGGGTTACACCTGGGCAGGACTGGGATGGAAGTGCTAGGGAGAGCGTTTGCTCGAGGGGTTGGGGAGGGTTTAGATTAATATGCCAGGGGGATGGGAACCTATGTATGGAGTCAGAGAAGGAGGGAGCAAGGACAAAAACAAAAGGTAGAAAAAGGAATAAGAAAAGTGATAGCAGAGAAACCAAGAGCAAGGTCCAAACAGGGCTATTGAGAAAAATAAGAGCAAGATAAACAATGTTAAAAAGACATGCTTAAAGGCTTTGTGCCTTAATGCGCAGAGCATTTGCAATAAAGTGGATGAACTAATCACACAGATAGATTTAAATGGGTACGATATAATTAGGATTATGGAGACATGGCTGCAGGGTGACCAGGGATGGGAACTGGATGTCCCAGAGTATTCAGTATTTAGGAAGGACAGGCAAAAAGGAAAAGGTGGTGGAGTGGCATTGCTAGTTAAAGATATCACACAATAGTGAGAAAGGATATTAGCTCTGACAATGTGGAGTATGTGTGGGTAGAACTGAGAAATACCAAAAGGAAAAACATTAATGGGTGTCATGTATAGACCCCAAACTGCAGTGGTGATGTTGGGAATGGCATTAGGCAGGAAATTTGAGATGCAGCTGATAAGGGAATATCGATGATCATGGGTGATTTTAATCTGCATATAGATTGGGCAAATCAAATTAACTACAATGCTGTGGGGGAGGAATTCCTGGAGTGTACATGGGACGGTTTTCTTGACCAATATGTGGGGAACTAACAAGACAGCAGGCCATCTTAGACTGGGCACTGTGTAAATAGAAGGGAATCATTGCCAACCTAGCAGTGTGAGACCCCTTGGGGATGAGAGACCATAAGATGGACAGTGAGGTAGTTGATTTGGAGGCTAGGGTGCTGAATCTTAATAAAGAAAATTATGAACATATGAGGCATGAGTTGGTCTTGATAGATTGGGGACAGTTACTTAAAGGGATGACAGTGGATAGGCAATGGCAAACATTTAAGGAACGCATGGGGGAACTGCAACAACTGTTTGCTCCTGTCTAGCACAAAAGCAAAATGGGTAAGAGGGCCAATCCATGGCTTACAAAGGAAATTAGAGATAGTATCTGATCCAAGGAAGAAACATACAGACTGGACAAGAAAAATAATATGTCTGAGGATTGGGAGCAGTTTAAAATTCAGCAAAGAAGGACCAAGGGATTGATTTAAGAAGGGGAAAATACAGTATAAAAGTAAGCTTACAGGAAACATAAAGACTAACACCACGAGTTTCTATAAGTATATGAAGAAAATGAGATTGATGAAGACCAGTAAGCCTAACATCGGTAGTGAGGATAATTCTTGAATCCATTATCAAGGACTTTAAAGTGGATTATTTAAAAAGCAGTGCCAGGATCAGACAAAGTCAGCATGGAATTAAGAAGGGGAAATAATACCTGACAAATCTGTTGGAATTCTATGAAGATGTAACTAGTAGAGTTGACAGGGGGGAGCCAGTCGATGTGGTATACTTGGATTGTCAGAAAGCATTTGACGAAGTCCCGCATAAAAGACTATTGTGCAAGATTAAAGCACATGGCATTGGGGGAAGTGTATTGAGATGGATAGAAAACTGGTTGGCAGAGAGGAAACAAAGAGTAGGAATTAATGGGTCCTTTTCAAATTGGCAGGCAGTAACTACTGGGGTGCCGCAGGGATCAGTGCTGGGACCCCAGTTATTCACAATATATTAATGCTTGGATGAGTGAAAAAAATGTAACTTCTTAAATTTTGCAGATGATACCAAGTTGGGTGGGAAGGTGAATAGTAACAAAGATGCAGCCATCCTTCAGCATGATCTGTACAGGTTGGGTGAGTGGGCAAATCAATGGCAGTTGCAGTATAATTTGGATAAATGTGAGTTATTCACTTTGGAAGCAAAAACAAGGAGATAGATGACTACCTGAATGGCTGTAAATCAGGAGAGGGGAGTGTTCAGCGGGACCTGGGTGCCCTTGTGTGCCAGTCTCTGAAGACAAACATGCAGGTACAGCAGGCAGTAAAGAAGGCAAATGGTATGTTGGCCTTCATTGGGAGAGGTTTCCGATACAAGAGCAGGGATGTGTTGTTGCAGTTATACAGTGCCATGGTGAGGCCACTTTTCTCACAATATTGTGAGAAGTTTTGCCCTCCTTTTCTGAGGAAGGATGCTCTTGCTCTCAAGGAAGTGCAGTGAAGGTTTACCAGGCTGTTTCTGGGGATGGCAGGACTGAAATATGAGGAGAGATTGACTAGGTTAGGATTGTTTTCACTGGAGCTCAAATGAATGAGGGGGGATCTCATGGACACTTATAAAATTCTAATAGGACTAGACAGGGTAGATGCAGGGAGGACGTTCCTGATTGTGGATGTGTCCAGAAACAGGGGTCACAGTGTGAGGATTTGGGGTAGACCATTTAGGATGGAGATGAGGAGCCATTACTTCACCCAAAGAGTGGTCAGCCTGTAGAACTCATTACCACAGGAAGTCGTTGATGCCAAAACAATGAATGTATTCAAGAGGTGGCTAGATACAGCAGTTGGGGCAAATCGAATCAAAGGTTATGGGGAGAAAGCAGGATTAGGCTGTTGAATTGGACGATCAGCCATGATCGTGAAGAATGGCGGAGCAGGCTCGCAGAGCCAAATGGCCTCATCCTGCTCCTGTTTCTATGTTTCTATATGCAAATCAAACTGCTATCACATCATGTAACCAGAGCTGGAGTCCTCAAATGAGTAACCAGATGACGTGAATGAGAAACCAGAAGATAGAGAACAAAAATGCATCCAGCAGCAGAGTTTGGAACCAAACATATCCTCTGACATAACGCATACATACTTATTTGTCATCACTCCTTCCGGTATCCGTGCTTTATACTGGAATAAATCATAGAACATAGAACATAGAACATAGAACAATACAGTGCAGAACAGGCCCTTCGGCCCTCGATGTTGCGCCGCCCTGTGAACTAAAATCTTCCTTAATTTTGCACTATCACCTTACTGATCACCCATACAAATTTGCTTCCGTATTTGTTTAACTTCAACAGCTTCACCATTTGCAATTTCCAGACCCAGCAGATTTCTAAAAATGCACAAAGTGATTCTGCAAACATAATGTATGCTCCCGTGGTATCTTCCCTCTCTAAGATGCAGTATCTCTTGTGTTGCATTATTTCATATCCTGGCTCCTCTTCGTGCAATCCCAGGGGATTGAAACCTGTTTAGTAGCTGGCTTCTGAGTGTCTGAGAGCAGTTTCTAGGATTGTGGTGGTTCCTAAGCTTTAAACACACAGCTGAGGATGGTGGAGCTGCAACAACTCCACATCCATGCCAAATGTGAAATCGAGAGAAAAGTGTGGTAGAATGATGTAGACGTGCTGTCACCAGAAGAGGCAATGATTCTTTCATTATTATAGCCAATGAAGTGGATTGGTCTTATGACATCCTGTTAGTAGCCCTACCTGTACAACGGAAGCTCCTGGTCTGGAGGTATGTCTGAGCAGGCTGATAATTATTTTATTCTATGATCCGTGGGTGAAAATACTCCATTATCCCAGCTTTAACTAAAACAGAAAATGCTGGACAAACTCAGCAAGTGTGGCAGCATTTTTGGAGAGTAAAACAGAGTTAACATTTCAACATTTCATTTTTAAGATCGTCATTCTTCCTTCTACAAACAGGCGTACCACAGATAGAAATATTGAAAAAAGGAGTAGGAGATTTAGCACTTTGAGCCTGCTCCACAATTCAACACAATCATGGCTAATGACTCCTTTCCTGCTTTGTCCCTGAACCTTTTAATCCCTTTAGCCCTAAGAACTATATCTAATACCTTCCTGAAAATATTCAATGTTGTGACCACAAAGCTTTCTGCCGCAGAGAATTCCAAAGACTCACCACACTCTGGGTGAAGAAATTTCATCTCATCTCAGAACTTAATGTTGTACCCTGTATCCTTAGACCGTGACCCCTTGTTCTGGGCTTCCTGATCATCAGGAAATCCTTTCTGCATTTAGAGACCTTGGTAATATTGTACACTCATAGGAGTTTCTACGCTGTACATCAGAACCTCACATATATGGGTTTTAGAATGATCTATACTAGGTCTCAAATAATAAAAGCTCAGGAGCACAATGTGGGAGGTGAGGGGAAGCCATGAGTTTAGCTTGGCCAGGAAACAGGAAATAGAACAAGCTGCAGGTTGCAGAATGGCCAAATGGTGGAAAAAGTTCAGGTGAGTGCATTCATTAATGGTATTTTCCTGACAATTACCAAAGAAAATCTGTGCTGTTAAAAATGCAGCAGAGTATTTACCTGAAATTGTACATACAAGTCACAAGCTGGTGATGGAATCAGGATTTTTATTATATTTCCCCAGCAGTAACTGGAAAATTTATGTCAAACACTTTAAGTACAAACTGCAAAGTACTCACTTCAAAAAATAATAAAGGCTGTCCCATCTAATAGGCAAACCTTCCAACAAAAATCCCAAACCCCACTACCCCTGCACACATCAACTAAACTTCCCGACCACAACCAGACCCAGAGTTAGCTTATGACCACAGTCACAGTCACAACAATTACTAGAGTGGAATTACTTAAGACAACACCCAACAACAAGTTGTATTTATCTGTTTAATATAATAAAGATCCCAAGGTACTAGAGTAATGAATGAAAATTTGACATTGAGCCACACAAAGAGATATAGGCTGCAATTTTCCCTTTTTAAGACTAAGGTGGAATAGTAAGAAAGTTGGAAAAATACAGCAGGAACGAGAAAGATCAGAATTTCAAAATTGAGAAAACAATTCCTAATGTTCCCTTTAAGCTTTAATTAGTGACTTCAGATTGAGTAGTCACTACGTCATGTCTATTTATTTGCACCTCACGAAACTGATAACATCCCTAATTTCTGTATCACTTCCGATTCTCTTCTCCTTTCTTGAGAAGTTAGACTTGTAAATCAGAGTAGGTACCTGTCAGTAATATTTTGCTAACTGCTTGTCTCAGACTTCATTCGATTTGTCTTTTACCACAACGTCCATGCATTCACCCTTGACAGCTTCCAAACCTATGGTCTCCAGCATCCAGAAGAATAACAGCAGAATGTGCATGGGAATGGCACCATCTTCACATTTCCCTCCAAGCCACACACATCCTGAATTGGACCTGCATCATCTCACTGGGTCCAAATCCTAAACATTTCTTTCTAATAACACTGTGAGTATATACCTACACCAGATGAACTGCAACAGTTCAGGAAAACAGCTCACCACTATATTCTCAAGGGTAATGGGAAACAGATTCTAGCCTTGTCAGCGATGGTCACCTTCCATTAAATAATAAAATAAATCTTGCAAGCGTTTCCCATATTTCTGCATGTCTTCAGAGTTTGCTGTCCTTTAATGGCATTACCAGACAGGAAAAACAGATCATTATGTAATTGCCCACAGTACCTTGGGTCACACTGTGTGAGTCACAATCTTTAAGGTCATTTGTGTTTGTTTTTCCATTAGTCTTTAGATCCTGGGAAGGGGATCCTCATTTAAAGGTTGTTCTTCATGTGTGAACACAAACCATGAATTTCAATGTGATATTTGATAGTTGACAGCCTTGTAGCCAGCCCTGTTCTGGCCTCACACTCAATGGCTTCAAGCTCACTTCAACATTAGTGTTATTAGGTAGTGACCAAGTACTGAATTGTAGCTTCACCTAGACGCTTAGGCTTCATAAGCGCAGGTAAAGATGCTCAGATCACACTCATACGCTCAGATTCACACACATACATTTCACATGTTTAGTCACATACACACGTTTATATATTTCATTTGTCACTCACAAAAACAGCATCACACAGACTCACATGGCCAAAATGTCTATCACTCACATCCACACAGACTTCTGATAGAAGAAGTTCAGATTCTTTGTTCAATTCTCATAAAGGGCAGCTTTTGTGTCTCTCTCTGACCTTGCCTTCCTCTTTGCACTAAGTTTCACAGCCCCAGGTTAGAGATTAATATTTCTCAATAGACTAGGCTATTTTGACATGTGAGCTTTTTCCAATTGGACACCTGTGGGATTGAGAGACTGAACTTTGAACCTTCAAACTTTATGATTCAAACACAAGAATGCCATGCCTGGTATGGAAACTGCTCTTCCCAGGTCCATAAGGAACTACAGAAGGTAGTGTGCACAGCCGAAACCATCACAGAAGCCAACCTTCCATCCATGGACTCCAGTTACATGGCTCGCTGCCGCGGAAAGGCTGCCAACATCATCAAAGACCCATCACACCTGGGTAATGATCTCCTACAACCTCTTCCATCAGGCAACCGGTACAGCAGCCTGAACACATGCACCAGCAGGTTCAGGAACAGTTTCTTCCCAGAGTTATTAGACTGATGAATGGACTTTCTCACCTCAAATAATGCTGATCTTGCTCATGTTGATCTCCCCTAGTGCACACCCTGTGCAACGTAACCAGTATGCCTCTACGTCTGTTAACCTATACAACATTGCTTACCATGATCTGCCTGTACTGCTCGTAAACAAAGCTTTTCACTCAACTTCATTACACGTGACAATAAATCAACCAACCACTTGAGTCCGGACTCACACTCTGCATTTGTATCAGTTAATGTGACAGCGATTTGGTGTATCTCACTCTATCTAGTTGGTCCTCCAGCTCCACACCCAAATCGGCAGGATAATTCTACCTGTTTAGGTGGCAGGAAGTAACTGGCACCATTAGGAGTTTCAGCCAATTAGATTCCAGCATGACTTGCCCCACGAACCAGCTTGGACTTGTGCCAAGCTGCACTTAAGCTGTAGATTTTGGTAAATAGAATGTGTCCATATAAATGACGAAGGATTGAAGTGTGTCTATTTGTGCAAATATGTGTCTGCACGCACATACAACTGCAAATGTGTCTTTATGTTTGTTTGTGTTTGCATGCAGAGGTGTGTGTCTGTGAGCGCAAGTGTTGGTGTGGATGGGGCATGGTAAAATCAGTGTAAAACAGACAAATTTAGCAATGGGATGGCCAGTAACCAATCTGTGCTGACACTGGTCCTGTTGCTGAATGAGCTGGCACTGGATAGAAGGCACTTGAATATACTAATGAGGAGATTTGAGGTCACTCAAATTTGAGCCCAAATTGTTCAGAATTTGGGCTGCTTCGTTAAGCAATTAGTGGTGATACAGGAGCAGGAGAGATGGCGAGGTGTCCCCAGTGGGGCAGGAGAAAGCAGACAGGCCAGGTAGCTGTTTGGGAGCATGAGGTGGTTGAGAGCCATTGACTGGGCAGGGTGTGTGAGAGTTTTAATCCATGAACCCTGGTAAGATTTGTACACAGTGGCAGAGTTAATGTGAGTGGTGGCCCTATTAATGAGGCAGCAGTCAGAAGACAGTAGCACTTACTCTTACAGAGTGCAGAATATCATTAATCTTTTTCCTTCTGCACTGTTGAGTGTTCCTTTTAACCAGGGACAAGGCACTGACCCAGGCTGCTATCAGTGCTTAGGTTGCCTGGGTCCGGCAGTGTACCCTCCAACTGGGGGCAGCAGGAAAAAATTAGCCATTCTCTCCACCACCCCATCCCCTGGAATCTCCAGGTTACTTTCCGTGATGCAGGATGTGAGTTTTGCTTTGTGCGCCATTTCCTCAGCATCTAAAGCGGAAAGCGGCTGACCTTTTAACATATAGCACCATGGTGTACACACTAGAGTGGCAGTGTGAGCAGTCCTGTCTCTCCTGCAATATGACTCCCAGAGAAGAGAGCGCTGAAAAGCTGTTGCATAATTCATGCCGTGAAAAGCAGAATGTTGCGTGAGGAAACTTACTGCAAGCCATGGTGTACTGGTGCCAAGAATATCACTCAACAAAACACGTTAATGTAAAATTGGAAAATACAGCCCTGAACCTGTTCATGTTTTATGTGTCTGTGTGTTGGTGTTTGTGTGTGAGCATGCATGCATGTGTGCATATCCATGTGTGTGTGTATATCTCTGTGCATGTGCTGTGTTTGTGTGTGTACATGCATGTGTGTATATGTATGTGTATGTGTATTTGTATGAGCACAGGTGTGCGTGTGTGTCTGTGTATGTGCGCGTTTATGCATGCGTGCATAAATGTATGCATGTATTTGTGTGTGTATGTGTGCGCGCAGGATGGGTGGATAATGTTAGGTGTTGACCAACTTGTCATCTAAGAAAGCCTGGCAAATCATGATGCAATTATTTTGTTAAAAGCTAACCTGTGTGATTTGGCCATCTTCTCAGTCTGGTGGATACCTTGTCAATGGCATTAGAGCTGGACAGAAGCTGCTAGCCAGTCATTTTGCTACTTGCAGAGTAGACAGCAGAGGCCAAGTGGGGCCAGGGGCTTAGCAGCATCCATGCCTCTGATTGCCCCCAGGTTGGGCAAACGGAGGACACCCAGACCAAACCCAAAAAGCATGTCGCCCTAGTAACTAATTCAGGAAACCAGTGCCTTTCATATGTGCTGGGAGGGCAAGTAATCAAGGTGGCAGCAAATGAGGCCCTTATGTGGATGTTAATTAACTACTTAATGACCTTAATTCCTTGTGAGTTGAAAAATTCTCAAAGGACCTTTTCACTCAGCACTTAATGAGTGAGATGGTGAAAAGGGGGCAGAGTATCTCTCCGGCGCCAACTTACCCAACTATTTCCCTTTCTCACCAGCCAACTCATAACACCCAAAGAGGGCAAGTTGTACCATTAGAACTGGTGATCAAAAGTTTGGCCAAACTCTTAGGCATTAAGAACTCTTGAGCATGAAGGAAGCAATGTAGAGAAATTGAAAGATAATGGGAAGTAAATCCAGAGATTAAGGCCTTGACATCTGAAGTCACAATACCCAGAATGGTGGATTGATTAAAATCAAAATACTGAAGAGATTAGAATTATGTCAGTGATTGTGGAGCTGGTGAATATTCCAGAGATACAGTGTCAATGTAGAAAGCAGGCACAGGGACTGTTATGGGACTTGGTGTCAAGCAGGCAGCAGTTTTGGATGACCTCAGGTTTATGGAGGGGTAAAATGTGGAAGGCCAGTCAAAGAATAACCTCTGAACTCCATTTTCCTTACATCCCTGACCCTCCCCTGACCTTGTCTTGCTCGTGTCCTGTTGGCATTGTTCTCAGCAGATATGAACCATTTTTCTCCTTTTCACAGCTAATCTATCACTCTTCTACCACCATTATCACTGCCATTGTCTTTTACACTGGGTAGTCTCATAATATGTTCCACTGGCTCTTCTTCTTCTGTCTACAACATAAAAATAGCATTTTCCACCTCCTTTTTGTTCCAATGAAGGATCACTGGATTTGAGATGATAACTGTGTTTCTCCAGCACTTTCTCTTTCTAGTTCAGCCAGGTGCTAGTTGAAATAGAAGTAACAATGGCACAGATGAGGATTTGAACAGATGAGCTAAGAAAGAGGAGTTGAGTGATATGATGCAGATGGAAACAAGAGATTTTAGTTATGGTGTGGATATGTAGTTAGAAGTTAATCCCAACATCAAATATAAAACCAAAGGTGCAAATTGTCTGGCCTCATCTCAGAGAAAGGGATGGAGTTGATGTCTAAGGAAAGAGTTGTTAATGAAGGCTGAAGAGAGTGATTTTGATCTTCCCAATGTTTAGTTGGAGGAAGTTTCTACTCATCCAGCACTGGATGGTGGAAAAGCATTCTGATAAATTTGAGACAACATGGGGATGAGAGGGTCAACGGTGAGCTGAGTGTTTTCATTGTAACATAGCAGGGTGAAAATCACATAAACAAAACAAGCTCTTCTTATTTTAATAGTGCTTAAGAATTTCAACTGGTTCCCAACAATGGCCAGAAAGGAATTACACATAGCTCCTATCCCTGTGGTTTTGAACTGCAATAATTGCTGAGGCTCTGGTCACCCATTTCCATCCATCTCTCACACTTCAACCCATGCAATGACTTCTGATCCATGAGTACTTCATCCCTTACTCGTGTATGACATTCTCAGGTGTACGAACTCTCAACCCATAAACTTGGAACTCCAGTAGCTGCCACTTACTCAACACAAAACAAGAACAAAGGAATTGCATCAGGATTACACCTTACAGACTTTCAACCTTTTCAAACTGTGAAGTAGGGTTTCTGCTTTCTAAAGACAAATGACCGCGATTCCCAAACAGAAAGCTAGCATATTATTTCAGGTAAATGAGGCACAAGTATCTATATTTTACACGTATCATCAACAGTGAAATGCTGAACAAGTGATGCCCTGAAACTGCTTTTAAAAACTTGAATCTCCTTAACAGCTTGGCAGCGGGTGTGCAGTTGTTTTCCTTTCTTATTTATCTGTCTGATTCTGGCAAAATACAGTTACATAATAGGGTTGTGAATAATTAGCGATTCCTCAGCGTGGTCAATACCCCTGGGGATTTACACACTTAATTCTACAAACTGGCAGAGTGGCCCAGTGGAGAATGATATTCATCACAACAGGTTTTTCTTTCAGGCCATGAGATTGAGGATGGGAGAGGAATCCACCTGCAGTCACTAAGCAGTTAAAATACGCCTGGCACTGAACGCACATGTGTTATAATAATCTTAGATATGAGGCACAATTCCGATCAGAAATCTAACTTCATTTGACACACTTCAATTAATACTTCATGTCAAGATTTAGAATTGAAACTGCCATCATTAAAAAATTGAAATGGGCGTCAGCACAACCAGACTTCTGATCTCTTTCAACATTTAAAACACTCACTGCATTTACACAAATGAGTTACTTTTGCTTGTTTTCAATCTAATGGGAACTTTCCTAAATCTGTGGATGTATTTTTGAATTGCTGTTCACACTCTTCCTTGCCCCACCATCAGTTTTGCCTTCTGATTGTAAGTGTGCATAACCCAAAACATCCTATTTCTTGTAAACTTATTTTAGCCTTCCTGCCTACTTTTGCAAATTCCATAATTATAATTGTCCAAATTCTCTCTACTCAAAACACATCCCACTAATCTCATTACTCACTGCTTACGACTAAACAGGTTCTGAGAATTTTCAACAGTTCCTGTCACACAGCATTCACTGTCCAGACACTACCACAACCTCTTTCCCATTCCTTACCACAAACTTCTCAACAGCCTTTTTTCCACCCCAGGTCAGATCCTGTATGCTGGCCCTGCCTTAATATATGTCCTGGGCCATTTCCTTTCCGATGGCTATTCCTCCTCTCTCAGTACTAACCCTAGGACCAGAATCATCTGCTCCCAGATTTCTTTACAACATTGGTCCAGAGAAAAGTAAAGGAAGGCTGTCTTCAACTTCAAAACAATGTTTTACTGAGCACAGGATCAAGAAGCTCCATGGAGCCCTTGGAGCCCAAGGAGTTCTAAGGAAGGGTCACCAGACCTGAAACGTTAACGCTGATATTTTCTTCACAGATGCTGCCAGACCTGCTGAGCTTCTCCAGCAATTTCTGTTTCTGTTCCTGATTTACAGCATCCACAGTTCTTTTGGTTTTTATCAAGGAGCCCTCATTATTTTGAAGTCAGTGGACATGAGGGAAAACTCTCCTGTCGCTGGAGTCATCCCAATACAAAAGTTGTGTTGGCTAGAGGCCAATTATCTCAAACCTAAGACATTGATGGAGGTCTAATTTATTTTTAGCTGTTTCATAAATGACTTTCGTTCCACCACAAGATCAGACATCAGATGTCTTGACTATGTTTACAGTAATATTTAAGTTTATACACCAAGAAACATCCCACAGCTTATTCAAGCAGCTTTAGATAATGAAGTAGCCCATGTCTGCATATATGAAAGCCTGGACATCATCCAGGCTCAGCCTGATAAAACTTGCATAGGGGAATACAACAAAATATTGGTTTTACCAAGAATGGCAAGAGTGAGAGCATATCTACTTACTATATATCCACTCAATTTCCTATTAAGAAATTGTGATCAAATATATTTCTGGAGACTTCATCGTCACATGACTTGCTCCCACATTCCAGGCATTGGACAACCAACACATCCATTGTTGTCATACACTTCCTTTCTACGCCAATTGAAAAGCAGAAAGGTGACGATACTTGACCGTCACCAAAACAGATTTTTGCCCCATTTTCAATATTTTTGCATCTTTTAAAGAAATATATTCAAAGAAAATGAGCTCTGCATTGTGTACGCAATGTAGGGTTTGAAATTCTTATCAATGGGATAGATCAGGTCTGCACTAAGTACACAGTATATGGTTTGGGACCATTATCAATGACTAGACCAGGCCCACATTGTGTACACAGTGTAAGGTTTGGAATTATTGTCAATTAGATAGATCAGGTCTGTACACTGTACAATATAGGGTTTGGGATTAATATCAATGGAGTGGGAGACAACTTCAGTGTTCCGGACTGATGAGCTGTTAAATTACAAAGTAAATGTACAGGCCCTGGAGCAGGTTCTGAGGACGTTCACAAGAATGGTCCCAGGAATGAGAAGCTTAACATATGAGGAACATTTGAGGACTCTGGGACTATACTCATTGGAGTTTAGAAGGATGAGGGGGGATCTAATTGAAACTTTCAAAATACTGAATGGCCTGGACAAAGTGGATGTTGGGAAGATGCTTCCATTGGTAGGAGAGTCTAAGACCCAAGGGTACAGCCTTAGCATAAAGGGAAGATCTTTTAGAATGGAGATAAGGAGAAATTTCTTCAGCCAGAGGGTGGTGAATCTATGGAATTCACTGCCACAGAAGGCTGTGGAGGCCAGGTCATTGAGTACATTTAAGACTGAGGTAGATGGGTTCTTGATTATCAAGGGGATCAAGGGTTACAGGGAGAAAGCAGGAGAATGGGGTTGAGGACCTTATCAGCCATGATTGAATGGCAGAGCAGACTCGATGCACCTAATGGCCTAATTTCTGCTCCTATGTCTTATCGTCTTATAGTAATCACTGTACGGGAGCTTTGTGTATATAAGAGCCATGCAATTTGGTTAATGCTCCTTCCTCAATAGGACATAAACATCTTTACCTGGAGCATTTAATCAGCTACAATTAAAATCTACATTGATTGAAAATTCTGAGAATCACACAACATTAATAGTTCAAACAAGTCAGGTTTTATGCTATTCAAAACTATAAGTTTAGATATCGCATGGGTAATGAGGTGTAACCATAAGCCTTCATCACCACTCCTCTGTAAGCTGACAGCAACTTCTGCAGTCTACATGTTGTTAAATTGAGAAATGTAGAAGCTGCTCTCAATAATTCTGTGCTTTCCTATTAGCTGCACAGGCCCCTGTCTGTGCCGGCCCCAGTCTGTAATCATGTAAAAACCATTCAACTGATAAAAACTTCCCTTGTTCTTGCTGTAAAAACCGTTTAAAAGTTATGCTTCACTGAATGAGCTGCGACTGGACTTTTGCTAGCAAGTTCATAGTCACAGCTGAGAGACCTCACTAACCTTTAAAACCTAAGAACTTAGATATGATTGAATTGCTTTTTTAGTTTTTCAAAGAGATTCCTATATTTTGTTATAACTGAAATGAGTGCTTCACTCCATTTCCTCTTGAATCAAGTTGACTTTCCTTGTCCCTCTTATATACAGACTTCGGCTTTAATGTTAAAATATACAGCAGCATAATTTGGCAATTCATTGTTTATTATTTTCCACAACTTCATTTTTTCATGTACTGTAATTGTTCAGATTAGAAACAACTTCGACTTCCCACGTTTCCGTGTTTCTGGTCGTACGCGGTTAATATTCATCCTCCGCTAAGTATTATCAGCAAGATACATTTCATTACATTTTGACAAACGACTGTATTTTTGAACAGTTTACATCATTGTCTGAATTTTTGTGATTTCACTCAGTAAAATGAATTCAAGTGGTTTGTGAACCAGTAGGCAAAGATGTACTTTAATTTCTTCAGACCAAATGTACTAGTTGAGCATATTTATCTGTTTCCTGTATGCATATGGTACAAACTGGGTTTTTTTGCAGGAGACACAATTTGCCCTTTTTCAGACAGGTTGTGCAGTAGAAGTACTTCCTCATTCAGACTAGGCATTTTTGACTTAGAGATAATTTTATTTCAACTACTTTGCACGGTGACAATCATCTTTAAAATCAACTTTCTTCTTCAGTATTTGACAAATAAGAGCAGTGTCACCTATGGTTTTGACGCAACTTAGGCGAAAGTGGAACAAATCTCTAAGTAATACGCTTTTGCAGTGACAGAACATAAATTGTTTTGTACATTATATTTATTAGTTACTTTTGAAGTTTTGTGTTTTCTGCACACTTTTTGCCATTTTATCAGAACTATTTGCATGGTCATGAGGACAACAAAACATTTGATCCTATGCAAAGAATATTAAATTTCTACGATGACTTTTTTCCTTGTATGTGTTTTAGTATCAAATCTGTTTTGCAGCTAACTCCCATGAAGTGACACAATGAAGAGGAACCATGGCCAGAAACAATCCTTTAAAACAATTGCACAAACAGAGCTATGTCAGGTTCTGTGGACACAGCAGAATGACAGACTTCAAAACATGCAGGGCATATGGAACTATTCTTGGACTCAGCACTGCGTATATTTCATTACCAAAAGGGATTAATGGCCTCAATCTTAGCCATCACCATGACAGACAGGAGAAGGTTAAAAATGACTAAATGGGGAACATATCTTCAAATTATTGTGTGCCCTCTTCTTGCTGTTTATACAATGGATTTTGCGAGATCCATATATGGTGCCATAGAGGGGCCTGGCAATTCGTTAACATTCAATTCAGGCTCCTGTGATGCTAGGAGATCCATCCAAACCTTACAGTCACTGTGCAGTTTTTCTGCACCCCGGAGAGGGAGACAGGAGGTAGCAAATCCAAAGTGCAAGTACATTTTCTAGCTCTCCTCTTCAGCTAATAAGAGGGATGGTGCTTCCCTCCATCCCTCAAGGGATCCTTCCCCTTTGCCAAGTGTGACCAATCCCACAGTATCTCCAAACCCTGATGAATTCTCTCTGTGCAGACGATCACAGATGTCAAGCAATCTCCTCCCCACCCACCTTGCTACACTCCTAAACTCCAAATGGTGACGTTTTGATTGCTAAAGACTGTCTGTCTCCTGATGTGGTTTTATCTCATGGATTTCCCCAAACGACAGACAGTCAGGCTGACAGTTTGACCAGTTACTCAGGCAGGATACAATGCTAGGTATCATTCTTCCATGTACCCAATCTGGCTGTTTCCAGATTTCTCTGCAACTTCTTCTTTCCATCGATAGCAGAGTCAATGAAATTGAACACAAATTCACTGATTCTTTACTCATGCGATAGGATCTTTGAACGCTCATTCTTTACACATGTTGTCTTCTAACAAGATAGTTATAATATTTACATTCTTTCTTCTATCACAAGGGGAATGAAAAGTATTATTAAGAGTGCTTCAGAATATGGGCATCAATTGGAATGTAAAAACAGAGTTTATCATTAGATAAAAGGCTATTACTAAATCCAACTGCTAGTTGCCAGAATTCCACAGAAATGGCCATTGTTTGAACTACATGGAAACTACATAACAGTTTGACACATCTTCAGGCATTCAGGAATTCAGATTCAAAGTGGAGAATTCAAATTGGGAAATCCATAGTCAGTGGTTGACAAGAACACACATTCTGACAATAAGTACCACCATCAGGGCAAATAAGTTCCAGGTGGATTGTCTAATGGGTTGCACACAGTATCTAAATTGGCCAATGTTTTAAGAACATTCTCAATCACTTAACTATTGTCCAAGCAGACCTACAAACCGCAAACCATCTTGGGTATTTGACAGCAGCCTTCAGGATTGGCCAACCATCAACTAAAAGCATTCAATAAAAAATATCCACATAAAGAAGATGAAAAATATAACATAATAAGAGTCTCGCAGTGTAAATATAGTTCACAAAATACAAAATACTTGAGAGTGCTGTTGGACAGTGGGACCTAGGGACGGAGTTTCATTGTTCCTTGAAAGTGAAGTCGCAGGGTGCTGAAGAAAACGTTTGGCACGCTTGCCTTCATCGGTTAAGGCACTGAGTATAGCGATGGGGACATTATGTTGGCCTGTACAAGACATTGGTGACGCCACTTTTAGAATACTGTATATAGTTCTGGCTTCCCTGCCATAGGAAGGATGTTATTAAACTAGAAAGGGTACAGAAAAAATTTACAAGGATGTTGCCGGGACTGAAGGGTTTGAGTTATATGCACATGCTGGACAAGCTGGGATGCTTTACCCTGGAGGGCTGGAGGCTGAGGGGTGACCTTATAGAGGTTTATAAAATCATGAGGGGGGAATAGATAAGGTGAATATCCAAGGTCTTTTTCCGAAGTTAAGAGAGTCCAAATCAAAGGGCATAGGTTTAAGATGGGAAAGTAAAGATTTAAAAGGGACCTGAGGGACAACATTTTCACACAGAGGGTGGTTCATGTATGGAATGAGCTGCCAAAGGAAGTTGTAAGAGGGGAGTACAATTATATTTAAAAGACATATAAACAGGTATATGAATAAGAAATGTTTAGAGGGAAATGGGCCGAACACAGGAAAATGGGACTAGTTCAGTTAGGATACCTGGTCACCATGGGCAGGTTGGACTGAAGGGTCTGTTTCTGTGCTGCATTACTCATCACAAATTACTGTCTCCTATGTATAACTTTATTGGTTAATCAACCCTGATTCAGTGGTAGGTAGCTGTATTGTCTCACATTGGAAAGGTCGTGGATTCAAGTCCTACTTCAAGATTTAAATAAGTAATCCAGGTCACACTTCAATGTAACATGATAGAGCACAGCACGATAAAAGGTGCAACATTTTGGTTGCGATACAGCCCATCTATCCTGTCAACTGAATGTAAAAGATCGTATGATATTGTTCGAGGAACAGCAAGGGAGCTCCTGGCCAATATTTATCTCTTAACTAACACCATCAAAAACAAATTTTCAGGTCATTCATTGCTTATTGTGAGGCATTATTCTACAGAAAAAAAGGTTGTCATAATTCTGTGGACTGCATTAGTTACTGCACTTTTGGCTGACTGAGGCCAATTGTAACAGACCTATAAGGGAAGTTCCGTTGACAACCAGACCTGCTATAACGGGTTTAGGTACTGATTTTGTTGCATGTTGAACTTGTGAAACATAATCTATAAATACAAATCCTTCCTTTGCCTTTGTAATCCTGATTTTTTTTTAAAAGAAGTGTTACACTCCTTAGATTATTCAAAAAGTTGTTTACTGTACAAACAATTCTGTTGCAACCCAATATGAATGGTGCAATTCAAGATCCAACCATAGTACCGTGAACATTGGTGCATGAAATCAGGTTTAGTCATGCATTTAATGATGTATAAGATTGCAGCTTTTTTATTAATTCATGGGATACAGGCTTTGCCAGGTAGCACAGCATTTGTTGTCCTTCCTTAACTGCCTTGAACGGAATGGTGGTGAGCTGTCTTCACGAATTGCTGTGTAGTCTTTGGTGTGTAGTGGCACCCACAGAGCTGTTTGAGTATTCCAGGATTTTGACACAGTGACAGTGAAAGAGCAGTGATATACTTCCAAGTCAGTTTGGTGTGTGGCTAAGAAGAAGACTCAAGGTGGTGGTGCTCCCAATACATCTGCTGCCTTATCCTTCCAGTGACAGCAAAATCAGGTTTTGGAAAGTGCTTTTGGAGGAGCCTTGCTGAGATGCTGCAGCAGAGGAGGATATATTTTCTCACACAAGGTAGTGCAATTCTTTACCACAGAGAGCTGCCAAGGTTGGGTCACCAAGTACATTCAAGGATGAGATGGACAGAATTTTAATCAATAAGGGAATCAAGGGTTACAGCGATAATGCAGGAAAGTGAAGTTGCAGATTATAAGATCAGCCATGATTTCAATGAATGGTGAAGCAGATTCAATGTGGTGATGGCCCATTTCTGTTCCTACATCCTATGGTTTTATGTTCAATGCATCTTATAGATGGCATGCTGCCGCCATGGTGTGTCTGTGGTAAAGGGAGTGATTCTAGAAGGTGGTGGAAGATGTCAAGCTTATTGAGTGTTGCTGGAGCTGCTTTCCTCCAGACTCATGGCGGCTATTCCTTCACACTCCTAATTTGTGCCTTGTAGATGCAGAACAATCTTTGGGAAGGGAGGAGGTGAGTAATCTGCCACAGATTTCCTAATCCTTGAACTGCTCTTGTAGCTACAGTATAATAGAGCTGGTCTTGTTCAGCTTCTAGCCAATGGTAAGCCCCAGGACATTGATTGTGGAAGATACAACAATGGTATGACAAACGTCAAGGGTTGATGGTTCAATTCTCTCTTCTTGGAATTGGTCATTGCCTGGTCCTTCTGTGGTGTGAATGGTATTTGCCACATTTTGTACCTGCTGCATTTGGACATAAGCTGCTTCAACAGCTGAGGAGTTGCTAGGGGTTCTGAACATTGAGCAATCATCAGCAAATGTCTCTGATTCTGACCTAATAATGATGGGAAGGTCAATGATGAGACAACTGAAGGTGGTTAGGCCTAGGACACTACTCTGACAAACTCCTTCAGAGAGGTCCTGGGGTTGAGATGTTGAACAATGAAAATCAATGTCCTTTGCGCAAGGTATAATTCAAACCAATGAAGAGATTCGCCCCACTGATTTCCATTGAGTCCAGTTTTGTCAAGACTCCTTAGTGTCTTACTTGTTCAATGCAGCCTTGATGTCAAGGGAAGTCACTCTCAATTAGCATTTGGAGTTCAGTTCTTTTGTCCATGTTTAGATCAAGGGTATAATGAGGTCAGGAACTGAATGGCACTGGCAAAATTCAAATTAAGCACCAGTGAACAGATTATTCTTTTGCACGTGCTGATGTTACCTTACAACACTTTGCTAATGATTGAGACCAATCGACCAGGATTTGGTCAGGTTGGATTTGTCTTGCCTTTAGTACAAGATATACCTGGGGCAATTGTCCACATTTTTAGGTTGGTGCCAGTGTTGAAGTGGTTGCTTAGCTGAGGGGACATTTATTACTGCTGGAATGCTGCCCTGGCCAATAATTTTTGCATGATCTAGTGTCTTCAGCAGTTTTTTCATAATGTGGAGTGAACTGAATTTGTTGAAGACTGGTATCTGCAATAATACGATTCTTAGGAGGAGACTGAGATGGGTCATCTACTTTGCACTCCTGAAGATGGATAAAAATACTTCAGCTTTGCTTTTGGACTAATGATGCACTGGGATCCCTCAGCATTGAGGATGGGGATGTTCATGCACCTGCATCAACCCTGTTAGATGTTTGATTGGCCACCACCATTCACCATTCAGCTGCTACAGTCTTTGGTGCTTTAAGCCATTCGTGGTACGTATAAAACTACATACTCCGGAAGTGATTTTAAAGAATGGATTTTGCCATCATGAGACAAGCACAGATCAGATTCCAAGTCCTAAACTAAACCTGATCCTATACCTACTGCATCCAATAGATTAACCCCAGTGAGCTAATTTATCTATGCACCTATGGGTTACCCCACCAAACTAGATGACACCCTCCACTTTTAAGCTTGGCTGATGGTGTTGCAATTAGTTTTGGACCAATTAGGCCAACCCCATGATGTTGGGCTTGTCCTTATGATGTTTTTTTCACTAGTTGAAAACTCCTGATTTGCTGATCTGATGATTCTTTGATTTAATTTCATGAGGTTTTGAGCTCTGCCTTTAACTGGTCCTTGTTCCCCTCCATGCCTCTCAATCAATTTTGTTTCTGCAAAAATACTAATCAAACTTGAATCCTTCATTGCTGATCTCAGTGCCACTAGTAATCCATCACCAGCCTGGACAGCTACCATAGTTTTCCTGCTATTTCACCCACCATGCTAGGAGGTGATTTATTAGTATCATAGTCTTAGATTAAAGGTGTTGACCATTTAGGACTGGGATGAGGAGAAATGTCTTCACCCCAAGCTGTGAACCTTTAAAATTCTTTAGACCAGGGAACAGTGGATGTATTGAGTATGAGTGGCCTATATACAAGTCAGATAGCATCATATTTTTACATATGAAAGGACCCACTAGGGAAATAGGGCACACTCCTGCCCTATTTCTCATGCAAGTTTGCTTGATAAATGGCCAACATTCTGTAGCAGCTGTACCAAAACAAAGAATTACAGATGCTGGAAATTTTAAATAAAAACAAAGAGTGCTGGAGAAACTCAGCAGGTCTGGCAGCATCTGTCAAGAGAAAAGAAAAAGTTAACATTTTGAGTCTGGTTACCCTTTAGACTCAAAACATTAGTTCTGTTTCTCTCTTGGCAGATGTTGCCAGACCTGCTGAGCTTCTCCAGCACTTTCTGTTTTTGATTCTGTAACAGTTTACTCTCACTGCTTTTTCTGCACGTTTGGCAGTATAAAATTGAGTGTAGTATACCCATACTGGGCATGCCTAACGTGTGAATTTTTGATTCTGGAAAGGAGCTTCATGAGATTTTGGATTACTAGAGCAAACAGAATTATTTTTGGAATATCTACAATTGTCATTCCAAAATCACAATATTGTTCATGTACATCAGTTAAGACTACTGAAGTAAAATGGTTGAAAAATCAGCTAACACAGGAACCTGAAAGTTGACATTCTATTACTTCCACTTTCTTATTATAGAATCTGATGTACTTTGATAAAACAAATCTCATTATTACTTATAACGCTGTTCGTGGTCGAACTAATCTTTGAATTATGGTGTTGATTTTTAGCATTCATGGGCACTGCTGAACAGACCTAGTTGTTATTGCTACTGTCCCAGATTGCCTTTGAGAAAGCAACGGTGAACTGCCTTCTTGAACTGCTACAGTCCTTGGGCTGTAGCAACATTCACAGCGTTGTTAGGAAACGAGATCCAGAATATTGACCAAGTAACAGCGAAGGAATGGTGACAAATAATCCAAAATTAGAATGGAGTGTGCTGTGGAAAGAAACTTGCTAGAAAATTCTGCTGCTTTTGTCTTTCCATGGGACCATAAAAACACAGAAGCAGAGGTAGGCCATTTTGCCCTTTGAATATGCTTCGTCATTCAATCATGTCTGATCTAGTAAGCTTGAGCTCCCTTTTGCTGCTTTATCTTCATAACCCTTGATTCCCGTATTGATTGAAAATCTACCTCAGCCTTGGATATACTTAATGACCCAGCCTCGACAGCCCTCTGTGGTAAAGAATTCCAGAGATTGATTACCCTCTGAGAAGAAAAAATCCTCAGCTCTGCTTTAAATGCTGATCCCTGTCTCTGAGATTATGCCCTTTGGTCCTAGATTCTCGCATTGATGGAAACAACCTTTTTGCATCTACCCTGTCAAGTCCCTGCATATTTTCATAAGGTTACCCTTCATTCTTTTAAACAATGAGTACAAGCCCAATCTCCTCAACCTATCCTCATAAGAAAATCCCTCCATGACCAAAATCAGCGAGTGAACTTTCTCTGGACTATCTCCAACGTCAATACATCTCTTCTTTGATAAGAAGGCTGAAACTATTCACAATGTTCCAGCCATAGTCTGGTTAGTGCCTTGTTTAGTTTTGGCAAAATGTCTCCATTTTAACAGTTTATTTCCTCTGAATAAAGCTCAACAGTCCATTTACCTTCCCTGTTACCAGTTAAAATTGGATGATTGTTTTCTTTTGTGATTTATGCTTGAGGGCTCCCAAATCCCCCTGTGCTGCAGCTTTGTGGAGTCTTTCTCTATTTAAATAATATTCAGTTCTTCTACTCTTCCTGACAAAGTGCATAACCTCCCATTTTCCCACATTATATTCTATCTGCCAAGTTTTTGCACACTCACTAATCTCTGTGGCACTCTACTAGTTACATTGCCTAGGGAAAGGCGATGGCCAAGTAGTTTTATCACTAGATTATTAAACCAGAAACACAGCTAATGTTCTGGGGACTCAGGTTTGAATCCCACCATGGCAGATTCAATAATTAGGGGGGAAAAATGGAATTAAGAATCTATTGATCACCAGTAAATCATTGCCGATTGTGGGAAAAACCCATCTGGTTCACTAAAGTCCTTCAGGGAAGGACATCTGCCACCTCCCACCTGGTCTGGCCTAAATGTGCCTCCAGACCAACAGCAATGTGGTTGACTCTCAATTGCCCTCTGAAATGGCCTAGCAAGCCACTCAGTTGTACAACTCACTGTAAAGTCTCAAAAAAATGAAAGCGGACGGATCACCTGGCATCGACCTAGGCACTAGAAAAGACAACGGCAGAAACAGCCCTGTCAAACCTGCAAAGTCCTCCTCACTAACATCTGGGTGTTAGTGCCAAAATTGGGAGTGCTGTCTCACAGACTAGTTAAGCAACAGCCTGACATAGTCATACTCACAGAATCATACCTTACTGACAATGTCCCAGACACCACCATCATCATCCCTGGATATGTCCTGTCCCACTGGCAGGACAGACCCAGCAGAGGTGGCGACAGTGTGGTATACCGACAATATGGAGAATTGCTCAAGTATGTCCGGTACATAAAAAGCAGGACAAATCCAACCTATTCAATTACCGCCCCATCAGTCTACTCCCAATCATCAGTAGAGTGATGGAAGGTGTCATCAACAGCGCTATCAAGCAGCAGCTGCTTGGCAATAACCTGCCCAGTGACAGCCAGTTTGGGTTCCGCCAGGGCCGCTTGGTTCAAACATTGACAAAAGAGCTGAATTCCAGAGGTGAGGTGAGAGTGACAGCCCTTGATATCAAGGCTGCATTTGACTGGGTGTGGCATCAAGAAGCCCTAGCAAAACTGGAATCAATGGGTATCAAGGGGCAAACTCTCCGGTGGTTGGAGTCAAACCTGACACATAGGAAGATGGTTGTGGTTGTTGGAGGTCAATCAACTCAGCTCCAGGACATCTCAGTAGGAGTTCTTCAGGGTAGTGTCCTAGGCCCAACCATCTTCAGCTGCTTCATCAATGACCTTCCCTCTATCATAAGGTCAGAAGTAGGGGATGTTCACCGATGATTGCACAATGTTCAGCACCATTCGTGACAATCTAACTACGCCCCCTTGACATTCAATGGTGTTACCATAACTTGATCCCAACTATCCACATCCTGGGGGTTACCATTGAGCAGAAACTTAATTGAACACACCACATAAATACAGCTACAACAGCAGTTTAGCAACTAGGAATATCATGGCGAGTAACTCACTTTCTGATGCCCCAAAGCTTGTCCATCATCTGTAAGGTGCAAATCAGGAGTGTGATGGAATGTCCTCCACTTGCGTGGATGGGTGCAGCTCCAACAACACTCAAGAAGTTTGACTATCCAGGACAACGCAGCCCACTTAATTGACACCACATCTACAAGCATCCACTCCCTCCGTAACTGATGCTCAGTCGCAGCTGTGCGTCCTGTCTAAAGATGCATGGCAGAAATTCACCAAAGATCGTTTGGCAGCACCTTCTAAACCCACACCCACCTCAATCTAGAGGGACAAGGGCTGCAATGTTCAGCACCATTCGTGACTCCTCAGATAACGAAGCAGTCCATGTTCAAATGTTACAAGATCTGGACAATATCCAGGCTTGGGCTGACAAGTGGCAAGTGACATTTGTGCCACACAAATGCCAGGCTATGACCATCACCAATAAGAGACAATCTATACACCATGCCTTGACATTCAATGGTGTTACCATCACCAAATCCCCCACTATCAACATCCCAGATGTTATCATTGACCAGAAACTCAACTGGATTCACCACATAAACACAGTGGCAACAAGAGCAGGCCAGAAGCTAGGAATACTGCAGCAAGTAACTCACCTCCTGAATCCCCAAAGCCTGTCCACTTGGACAGAGTCAAGAGTGTAATGGAATACTCCCCATTTGCCTGGATGGGTGCAGCCCCAACAAAACTCAAGAAGCTTGACACCATCCAGGACAAAGCAGTCTGCTTGATTGGCACTACATCCACAAGCATTCACTCCCTCCACCACTGACGCTCAGTCGCAGCATCGTGTACGATCTACAAGATGCACTTCAGAAACTCACCAAAGATCCTCAGACAGCACCTTCCAAACCCATGACCACTTCCATCTAGAGGGACAAGGGCAGCAGACATATGGAAACACCACCACTTCCAAGTTCCCCTCCAAGCCATTCACCATTCTGACTTGGAAATACATTGCCATTCCTTCACTGTCACTGGGTCAAAGTCCTGGAATTCCCTCCCTAAAGCATTTTGGGTCAACCCACAGCAGGAAGACTGTAACAGTTCAAGAATGCAGCTCACCACCACCTTCTCAAGGGCAACTAGCGATGGGCAAGAAACGCTGGTCAGCCAGAGATGGTCCATGTCCCACAAATGAATAGAGAAAAAAAGATTGCCATCCTGAAACTGCCCCCCTTTGCTCCAACTCTCTGAGGAAGGGTAACCATTATTACTTCCTCTAGTTCAAATTACAGCTGCACACTTCTGCTCATAATTTCTACCCTTCCTGTTACACTTTGATTATCATTTGAATGTTCACTTCCCCACACTTCTGCTCTTTTGTTTCTTTTCGATCTCTTAAGACTTCCCTTCAACTGAATTCTACCTCCAATTAATTACTTTAAAACCTTATCTACAACCATAGTTATATGATTTGCCAGGGATTCCAACATAGTTCAAATGAAGCCTTTTCCAAAGGAACAGCTCTCTTTTTCCTCAGTAAACTGTTGCCAGTGCTGCATGAATTGGAAGCTATTTCTCCTAAAGCAATCTTTGAGTCACACAGTTACCCCACTAACCTTATTTATCCTATGCCAATTTGCATATAACTCAGATTTTTTTTTATTCACTCATTAGATGTGGGCATTGCTGGCTGGAGCAGCATTTATAGCCCATCGCTAGCTACCTTCGAGAAGATGATGGTGAACTGCTACAGATGATGCCCTTAAGGAGGGACTTCCAGGATCTTGACCCAGTGATACTAAAACAACAATGTTATATTTCCAAGTACAGGTGGTGGTGGTGTTATCAAATATCTGTAACAATTGTCCTTCTAGATGGTAGTGGTTGTCGGTTTAGGAGGTGATGTCTAAGGAGCCTCAGTAAATTTCTTCAGGCATCTTGTAGATCGTACACACTGCTGTTAATCAGCTTCGGTGGGAGAGGGTGTGTGTGAGTGTGATTGACTGCCAATCAAGTGGACTGTTTTGTCCTGGATGCTGTCGACCTTCTTTAGTCTTGTTGGAGCTACACTCATCCAAGTAACTAAGGAGTATTCCTTCACGCTCCTTACTTATGCCTCGCAGTTTGCGGAAAACCTTCAGCCAGTGAGGAAACAAGTTACTTTGTAGTATTCGTATCCTCTGACCTGCTCTTGTTTCACTGTATTTATATGGCTAGTCCAGCGAGTTTCTGCTGGATGTCAAAGGGAGATAGATAAACTGTCTCTTATTGGAGGTGGTCATTGCCTGGCATTTATTTGGCATGATTGTTACTTGCTACAAGTCAGTTCAAACATGGATACAGTCCAGATCTTGTTGCATTTGGGCATGGACTATTTCGGTATCTGAGAAGTTGTGAATGGTGCAGTCATCATGCCTACTTCAGACTTTATGGTGGAGGGAAAGTCAATTATGAAGTAACTTAAGATTGATAAGCCAAGGAAACGCTCAGAAACTCCTGCAGAGATGTCCTGGATTTGAGATGACTGACCTCCAGCACCCACAACTACCTTCTTCAGGGGAGTCTGCCCCAGTTCCCATTGACTCCCATTTTGCTCGAACCCCTTGATATCATACTAAGTCAATTACAACATTAAGGTAATGTACGCTGTAATGAGGTCAGGGGTAAGTGGCCATAGCAGATCTCAAACTGGGCATCAGTGAGCAGGTTATTACTGAGCAGGGGGCTGGATGAACACAGCAGGTCAAGCAGCATCATAGGAGCAGGAAAACTTGACATTTCGGGCCTAAACCCTTCATCAGAAATCATTTCTGATGAAGGGTTTAGGCCCAAAACGTCAAGTTTTCCTG
>JAHRHZ010000028.1:21011936-21053392 GCA_024137785.1 Ginglymostoma cirratum
ATTTCTGATGAAGGGTTTAGGCCCGAAATGTCAAGTTTTCCTGCTCCTATGATGCTGCTTGACCTGCTGTGTTCATCCAGCCCCATGCTTGTTATCTCGGATTCTCCAGCATCTGCAGTACCTTTTATCTCTATTACTGAGCAGGTATTGCTTGATAGGAGTGTTGACGATACCTTCCAGTACTGAACTGATAATCGAGAGTGGACTGTTAGGGTGATAACTTGCCAGGTTAGATGTATCCTGCTCTTCATGCACAGGATGTAATTGGGCAACTTCCATTTTATTGGGTAGATGCCAGTATTGTTGATGAACTGGAACAATTTGGCTAGGGGCATGGCTAATTCTGGAACACAGGTTTTCAGGAATATTGCCTGGATTTTGTCAAGTCCCTGAGTCTTTGCAATATCTACTTCCGCCAATTATTTCTTGATATCACGTAGAGTGAATAAAATTGACTGAAGACAGACATGTGTAATGCCTTGTCTTTGGCACTGATGTGCTGGGCTTCCCCATCATTGAAGATGAGGATATTTGTGGAGTCTTCTCCTTCAGTGAGTTGTTTAATTATCCATCACAATTCACAACTCAATGTGGTAAGACTGCGGAACTGAGCTGAGATCTGTTGGTTGTGGAATTTCTTGGTTCTGCGTATTGCACTTGGAATTCTGCTATCTTACATGTAAGTAATCCTACATTGTAGATTCACCAAGCTGACACCTGATTTTTATGCATGCCCTCCTGTAACTTCATTGAACTAATATGAGTAAGGCGATGGTAGTCAGAAACCAGGGAAATTATCATAGAGAATAATGAGAGAAGATTTGAATATATACTTTTGTCTTCACAAAAGAATGCACAAATTATCGCCCAGAAATGTTAGGGAATCAACAGTCTAGTGAAAGCGTGAAATTGAAGGGAATCAGTATTAGTATCAAAATTGGTGCTGTGAGAATGGTAAATACAACCTTATCATTTAAGAATAGGGTTAGGACAAAAAGAGAGAATCACAGACTAAATAGCCTAATTTCAGTAACGTGGTGAATGCTAGAGTGTATTTTACAAGACGTGATAACAGATCATTTTGAAAGCATTAACAGGATTACACAAATTCTGCATGGATTTATGAAAGATAAAACATGCTTAACAAATCTACAGGAGCTTTTTGAGCATGTATCTAGTAGAATTGATAAGGGAAAACCAGTGAATGGTCTGTGTGGATTTTCAGAAGGCTTTTAATCAGGCCCTTCGTAAGAGGTTTTATGAGCAAAATTAAAGCACATGGGATACAGGGTAATATATTTATATAGATTGATAATTGGTTGATATACAGGGAACAGAGTGGGAATATTTGGGGATTTTTCTGTGTACCAGGCAGTAACTAAGAGGGCAATGCAAGAATCAATGCTTGGGTCCGAACTATTCATGATACATTTAAATTACCTGCATGAGGAAACCAAATGCCACATTTCCAAGTTTGTTGACAACACAAAACTGGGCAGAATTATAAGTCATGAGGAGGATGCAAGGAGACTTCAAGGTGATTTAGGCAAGTTGAATGAATGGGAAAACACATGGCAGATACAGAACAATGTGGCTAAATGTGAAGGTATACACTTCTGCATGAAAAACAGAGAGCAAGGGTTTTATTTAGATGGTAATATATTGGGAAGTGTGGACATACAAAGGGATCTGGGTATCCTTGTACACTAGTCGATGGAAATAGACAGGTGCAGGGAGCATTGAGGAAGGCAAATGGTATATTGGTCTTCACTGCCAGATGATTTCAGTTCAGGCTGTCTTACTGCAGTTATACATGGCCTGTTGGCATCACATCTAGTGTACTGCATACAGTTTCTTCCTCCCTGCTCAAGAAATACACTTGCCATGGAGGGAATGCAGTGGGGTTCAGTTGGCCGGATGGCAGGACTGTTCTATGAGGAGTAATTAGTTCAATTGGACCTGTATTCACTGAGGGAAAGAAGGATGAGAGTGAATATGATTGAAATTCTAACAGGACTGGACAGACTAGATGCACGATGTTTTTCTTGGTTGAAGAATCTAGAACCCCAGTATCACATTCTCAGCCTTTAGGGTGGTTCACTTAGGACTGAGATGAAGAAAAATGTTTTCAGTCAAAGGGTAGTGAACCTGTGGAATTCTCTCCCACAGAAAGCTGTAGAAACCAAGTCAAACATTATGTTCAAGAAAGAGTTAGGTTTTTTTTGATATTGAAGACATCAAGGGATATATGGAGAAAGCAGGAATATGACATTGAGCTGGAGGACCAGCAGTGACTCAGTGGTTAACACTGCTGCTTCATAGTGCCAGGGAGCCGGGTTTGATTCCAACCTTCGGTGACTATCTATGTGGAGTTTGCATGTTCTCCCTGAATGTATATGGGTTTCCTCTGGGTGTTCTGGTTTTCTCCCACAGTCCAAAGATATGCAGATTAGGTGGATTTGCCATGGTAAATTGCCCATAGTGTCCAGGAATGTGCAAGCTAGGTGGCTTTGCCAAGGTAAATGCGGAGTTACAGAGAATAGGGTGAGATACTCTTCAGAGGGTCAGTGCAGATTTTATGGGCTGAATGGCCTCTATACTGTAGGTATTCTGTGATCAGCCATGATCATAACGAAAAGTGCAGCAGGCTCAAAGGATCGATGCCCCACTTCTAGTTTCTATGTTTCTATGCAATGGTACAGTGCGGAGATACCAGACCATGAGGATACAGATTGTTGATATCTACAAGTCTGCTGTTGATGGCCCACAGTTACTCCTAGATGCCCAGTTTTCAGTTACTAGATTTGCTTGAAAGCTATCCCATTTAGCATGGTGATGATGCCACACAACACAGTAAATGACATCCTCAGTGTTAAGAAGGGAATTAATCTTTACTAAGGCTGAGTGGTTTCACTCCTACTCATTCTGTAATTGACAGATTCATCTGCAACAGGTTGTTTGGTGAAGATGAGATCTGTTAAGTTATTCCCACTTGCTTATTCCCTTACCACAGACCCAGCCTAGCAACTATGTCCTTTAGAACTGGGACAACTTGATTAGTAGCAGTCCACAGATCCACTCTTGCTGATGGACATTGTAATCCCCCACCTACAGTACTTCTTGGCGCTAATATTGTGTTTTCCAATTGGTGTTCAATATGTAGAAATGCAGGTTGACGAGGGTTCTGGAGTTGCTGGAAAAATGGCCATCAGAAGAGGTTTCCTCGTCCATATTTGACCTATACGGTCTAGAGTCAAGAATGAGGATTCCAAGGGTAAATCCCTCCTCACTGTATGCCACTCTGAACCCAACTATGTTGAGTCTGTAGCCTCTATAGTGGACTCACAGCCTTTCTCTGATGTGGTGGCTAAAACAGTATTCCAAACATAGATTAACTAGTTTTCTTTTGCGCGATTTGAGCATAACTTCCCTGGTCTTATATTCCATGCCTAGGCTAATAAAGAAAAATATGCTCTTTGCTTTTCTAACTGCTTCATTTATTCGTAATGCAATCTTCAGGGATCTGCGGACATACAAAGTGCCTCTGTTCCTTGACACATCTCATCATTGTACTTTGTTGTATTCCTTTACTTTATTTGCACTTCAACAACTGTTATGTGCCTCACACTTCCCCAAATGAAATTCTATTTGCACTTTCAGCCCAAATAACCAGTCCATTGATATCTTGAAATTCAACAGTATTACCATTCTTCAATGTCCAATTATCAACATCCTGGCAGGTCACTACTGGCTATAAATTGAACTGACCAAGCATATAAATACTGTGGCTGCAAGGCTAGTTCTGAGACCAGGATTTCTGTGGCAAGAAACTGACTTTCCAATGCCTATCCACAAGGCACACTTAAAGATAGGGATTAAATGTTCCCGATTTACCTGGAGGACTGGAACTTCAAAACACTCAAGAAGCTCGACAACATTAAAGACAACACAACCTGCTTGATTGGCATCTCATCTACCAAAGTAAACATGAATTCTCTCCACCAAATTTCTGTAGTGTGTATAATCTACAATCTGCACTGTCGCAACTCATCACGGCTTGTTTAACACCTTGCAAACTTCTTCCTCTATTATATACTAGAACAAGTCACATATCACCCTAACTTGCAAATA
Source organism: Ginglymostoma cirratum (assembly GCA_024137785.1). Classification (NCBI taxonomy): domain Eukaryota; kingdom Metazoa; phylum Chordata; class Chondrichthyes; order Orectolobiformes; family Ginglymostomatidae; genus Ginglymostoma; species Ginglymostoma cirratum. Next base: position 21,016,068 of record JAHRHZ010000028.1, read on the forward strand.
TAAATTTTACACCTTCATTGTTACTTTTCTTTATTCATGATGAGGGCGTTGGTGGCTAGGCAGCATTTATGGCCCATCCCAAATTGCCCAAAGGGCAGTTCAGAGTCAACAACATTGCTGTAGGTCCAGAATCACATGTAGGCCAGACCAGGTAAGGATGGCAGTTTCCTTCCCTAAGGACATTAGTAAACCAGATGGGTTTTTCACCACAAATGACAATGACTTCATTAGATTCTTAATTTCCAGATATTTTTATTGAATTCAAATTCTGCCAAGGCGAGATTTGAACCCGGGTCTCCAGAACATTACCTAGGTCTCTGGATTAACAGTCCAGTGATAATGCTACCAGGCCGTCACATCCCTTACTGTATCAAAAGCCTGGACTTCTATTACTAATAGCATCATGGGTATATCTAAACGAGATGGAGTGCAGGAATTCAACAAGCCAGCTTACCATCACCCTCTCAAGGGTAATTAGTGATTGGAAATGAATTCTGCCCTTTCCTGATACACATACATCCCAAAAGCAAATAAGGGAAAAAAGTTGGACTAAGCTTTTCTCATCACTGCATAGAAAGCAAGGAGTGTTTTCTAAGCTCACCCATTATAAGATAGCACCATTGACATCCAGCATTGACCAGCTTGTAACAGTACTATATTTGAGATAAACCTTTGCCATTACATCTACGTACAATCACCATTGAAACATTTCATGGCCTCTAAAATGATTCCCACCACTAAGTAATCTCAAAGACTGTATCATCGCGATGTATTTCATACAAATGCTGAACTTGCAATGAACTAATTTGTGACAAGTTCCATTCATGCCACAGATACCAGGCTATGACCATCACCAATAAGAGACAATCTAACCACCACCCCTTGACATTTGATGGTGTTACCATATTGAATCTCCCACTATCAACATCCTGGGGGTTATAATTGACCAAAAACTCAACTGGACTCACCACATAAACAGAGTGGCTACAAGAGCATTAGAGGCTAGGAATACTGAAGTGAGTAACTCACCTCCTTACTCCCCATTAACCATCATGTAACAGTACTCTATTTGGGATAAAGCCTACCCACCATCTACAACGCACATATCAGGAGTGTGATGAAATACTAGCCACTTGCCTGGAGGAGTGTAGTTCCAACAACACTCCAAGCTTGACATCATCCACGACAATGCAACACACTTTATTGGCACTACTTCCACTCTCTCCACACTGATGCTCAGTAGCAAATGTACACTATCTACAAGATGCACTGCAGAAATTCACCAAAGATCCTGAGATAGCACCTTCCAACCACAACCACTTCCATCTAGAAGAACAAGGGCAGCAGATACTGGGAACACCACCACCTTCAATTTCCCCTCCAAGCCACTCACCATCCTGACTAAGAAATACATTGCTGTTCCCTCATCACTAGGTCAAAATCCTGGAATGGCTTTCTTAACGGCATTGTGGGTCAATCCACAGCAGGTGGACTATAACCATTCAAGAAAGCAACTCACCACCACCTTCTCAAGGGCAACTAAGGAAGGGTAATAAATGCTGGCCAGCCAGCGACACCCACATCCTACAAATGAATATATAAAAAGTTTTTATCATAAAACCTTCACCCAGTTATTGGTTTAATTTTCGACACTCCCGAAGATAAATCCATACCACGTAAAGTCGTCAAAATTCCATCAGATTTGGAGGCTTTCTCGATTGAAGTGTTGTAAAGCTTAGGTCCCTTATTTATCTTTCTTAAAATGACAACTACAATGCAACTGAACAATAAACGATCGGGAGTGATTACCTGTTACCTTGGCCACCCAAACCGTGACGATCGCCACTAAAACGAGCAGCAGTTTCTCTCCCATTTCTAACTTTCGTCAGTGTCAGAGTTTGTTTGGGTCTGGAAAAATTGCCAAGATCCCTGACATGTGCTGATCTGTCACTAAAGGCGTTCCGGTCAATATCATATAATAGGTCAACAGTCAATTCTTCTTGATGTTTCTTTTATTACACGCACTGCTTTGCAAACTCCTGTGAACACGCCCATTTCAGCATAATCACCCCCTCCTCTACAAGAAACTCCTCCCATCCCCTGGAATCCCTGTCCTTGTTCAGAGATTCCCATCAACTGTGGCGGTGGAGATGAAATAGAAAGATGAAGTTGGAGGGCTGAGGGGGTAGCTTCAGCACGGATCTGATCAGAGGCGGTAGTAGTGCGCCAGCCAAAAGCGCGATAATGAAAACTTTACAAGGAAAACGACTGATTTGTTAGTAAATACTGACAGTCTTCTTTCGCTACACTATAGCAGGGGATTCGAACTCGATTCAAGAAACTTTATTGTATTATATCAACTTTATAATTAAGGTATATAACTAAACTGAGGATTGAATAATGAGACAGAAGAGGGATCTGAAGCAGAGGAGCACAGTGAGTATACCCATTTTAGCTCATTAATTTAAGTTGAAATCTTAAATATTTTTCTAAGTTGGCTTTTCATAGATTCATAGAGTCATACAGCGCAGAAATGGCCATTCGGCCCATCTGGTCTGCACCGAAATAACTGCCATTAAAAGTATGCAAATCCCAATTTTCCTGCACTTGTCCCAAATCCTTGAATGTTATGACATTTGAAGTACTCATCCAAATATTTTTAAAGGTTGCAAGGTTTCTGACTTCCACTACCTTCCCAAGCAGTGCGTTCCAGATTCCCGCCAACAGCCGAGTGAAAAAAGTTCTTCATCCAAACCGTCTGAATCTCCTGCCCCTTACCCTAAAACTATGCCCCTTCATGATTGGCTCCTCCACAAAGGGGAACGATTGCCATCTTTTCACCCTGTCCGTACCTCTCATAATCTTATATACCTAAGTCATTGCCGTCCCTTAGTCTTGTCTGCTCTAAAGAAAACAATCCAAGTCTATGTAGTTCCTCCTTACAGCTTAATTTCTCCATTCTAGGCAATTTCCTAGTGAACCTCCTCTGCCTGCAGTGCTATCACATCCTTCCTATGGTGAGGCCCCCAGAACTGTACACAGAACTCCAGCCTAATAAACACTCTGTACAATCCAACATTATCCCTTGCTCTTAAATTCTACATGACTGATGAAAGCAAGTGTCCCATGTGCCTTCTTAGCTATCCTATTCACTAGCTCTGCTGACTTCAGAGATCTGTGAATGATCTGTGAAGCTCCCTCTGTTCCTCCAGCCTACCTAGTGTTCCTGCCACTCGTTAAATACTCTCTCATCTTGTTTCTTCTTCCAAAGAGCATCACCTCACACTTATCAGTTTTAAATACCATCTGCCATTGGTCTGCCCATCTGACAAACCCATCTATATCTTCCTGTAACCTATAACCATCTACTTCACTATTAACCACTCTGCCACTTGGTGTCGTCTGCAAACTTGCCTAATAATCCCTTACACTTTCATCCACATCATTTATAATATAACAAACAATAAAGGCCCCAGTACTGATCTTGGACACCAGCATCCAGTCACTCGAGCAGCCTTGTACCACAACCCTTTGTGTCCTACTACGAAACCAGTTTCTGTTCCATCTCATCAAGTCACTTTCAGTCTCATTTGCTTTAACCTTCTCAATTAGTATCCCAAATGGGAGTCAAAAGTTTTGCTCAAATACACATAAATTACATCAACTGAACTTCCCTCATCCACACATGATCACATTTTCAACAAATTTGTTAGGCATGACGTCCCTCTGACAAAGCCATGTTGACTATCTCTAATTAACCCATACCTTTCCAAGTGGGCATTAATTCACTGCATCAAAATTTTTTCTACTTGTTGCCCTACCACTGATGAGAGACTCACATGTCTGTAATTTCCTGGTTCATCTCTATTACCCTTCTTGAAAAGTGAAACAACATTTACTATCCGCCAGTCCTCTGGCACCTCCCCAATGGGCAGAGAGGAAATTAAAATTAAAATTTGTGTCAGAGCTCCTGCAATTTCCTGCCAGGCCTCCCGCAGCAACCTGGGATGTTATTCACCTTGGTCAGAGAATTAGAAATAACAAGGTGTAGAGCTGGATGAACATAGCAGGCCAAGCAGCATCAGAGGAGCAGGAAGGCTGACGTTTCGGGCCTAGACCCTTCTTCAGAAAACCATTTTTAAGCCGGACAAAGCCTCCAATATCTCCCCATTGCCAATGTCAAACTGTGCAGGTTCTTCAAAGTCCATTTTCCTGAATTCTGTACCTACGTCCTCCTTTTCCCAAGTGAAGACCAAAGTATTCATTTAACAACCTTCCAATATCCTGTGACTTCACAAATCGGCTACCCCTTTGGTCCCTACAATTTGCCTGGCTAACTTCTCTTTAATGTATTTATAAACTATCACAGGATTCTCCCTAATCTTGTTCGCAAGTCCTTTTTTCATGGCCCTTGTTTGGTCTTCTAATTGCTTTCTTAAGTTTCCTTCTGCACTCCAGTATTCCTTTAGGGCCGCAGCTGACTTGCTTTCATTGGACTTGTCAAAGTCCTTCTCTTCTTCCTCATCCACTCCTGAATTGTCTTAGGCATCCAGGATTCTCTGAACTTATTGCTCCTACATTTCCTTTTAAAGGGTACATGTTGGACCTGTACTCTCCCAGCTCCTTTTTGAATGTCTCCCCACTGCTCTGCTGTAGATTTACCTACAGGGAGCTGTTCCTAGTTAACTGTGATCAGATCCTGCTTCATTTTAATAAAATCTGCCTTCCCCCGATCCAAAGTCATTTTTCACAGGCCTTTACTTGTCCAGAAAGAATTTGAGCCATATTGTGTCGCGCTTGTTATCACTAAAATGTTCCCCTACCGCCACATTGAACACTTTTCCAGCTTCTTTCTTGAGAACCAGATTCAGATCGTGCCATCTCTTGGTGGACCTTCTATCTATTGATACAAAAGAAACTCACCTGGGTGTATTTCAAGAAATCTGTCCCTTTGAAACTCTTAACACTTTGACTGACTCAATTTATGTTGGGAAAGTTGAAATCCCCCGGTATAATTACCCGATTATAACTCTTACACACTGTGAACCGTCCACATATTTGCTCCTCTATTTTCTGCCAACTGTTTGGGAGAGTATAATACATTCCCAGTAAAGCAGCTGCCCCCTTAACATTCCTAAATTCTACCCACAAAGGTTGCTTCTGACATATCATCTCTTCTTATTGCAGTAATTGACTCCTTAATTAATAGCACTTTACCACTCTTTCTACACCCTTCACTGTCTTACCAAAAGATCCTATACCCACGAATATTGAATTGTCAGTCCAGCCCTTCCCTCAACCTTGTTTCTGTGAGAGCAACAATATCATACTTCTTTGTGTCAAACCACATCATCAACTTATCAGTCTAAGCTATTAAACTCCTAGCATTAAAGACAATCTAGCCGTGCCTTGCACTCTTGACACTCAATGAAGTTGAACCCACTGTGACTTGCTTTCTTTCCTTTTTGGTTCTGACATACAAGAAATATTAGCATTTAATCCAATTTACAACGTTGCATGGTTATGAGACTGTTTCAGCCAGTTTTGTTTTGCACATTATCTGACTCTCAAGTGCAGCTATGAATGTGGCCTACTGAAAACTTAATATACATGGTTGGTCCTCCACTGATTAATTCCCAGTTCTTTACAGGCAGTACAAAGTAGATATCTATCTTTAAAACACAATATTCCTGTTACTAAAACCAGCTCAGGCATTAATCAAGGTTTTAGCGTAGATTTGTAGCTCGGGTTATGGATATTCTGGTTGGTCGGCTCGCCGAGCTGGTTTGTTGTTCCGCAGGCGTTTCATTAGTCTGCTGGGTAACATCATCAGTGCAGCCTCTGACGAAACGCTGTTGTGTTTTCCCGCCTGGTATTTAGACTCAGGTGTCCGTTGAGCTGGATTACCTCCCTTCCGGTTTTCCTTTGCAATGATGATGTTACCCAGCAGCGTAATGAAATGTCTGCGGAACGGCAAGCCAACTGAACACATCACAGATAAAACGTTGTGGAGCTGGATGAACACATCAGGCCCAGCAGCATCAGAGGAGCAGGAAAGCTGACATTTCGGGTCGAGACTCTTCTTCAGAACATTTTATCTCAGATTCTCCAGTATCGGCAGTTCCTACTATCTCTTGGCCACATCATAGGTTAACTTTTCAAAACTAACAATTTTTAAAATATAAACTTTATAGCCTTTTATGTAGCGTTTTCTTTTCATTAAAAGTATGTTTTGTGTCACTTAGGTGGCAGTGTGCATCTTTTAACTAGATCTTGTAAGTCTGTCAATCAGGGCTCTTGTGGCACAGTGGTAATGACCCAATGGAGGCTTGGATTCAAGTCCCACCTGTTCCAGGGGTGCGTTTATAACATTTGACTGAAAATATCTGGGAATTTGTCATTTGTTGCTCTTAGTGGTAAAGTGGTATCCTGCATTGTGTGCGCGCTCTGGTGTTGCAGTAGTTGCACTTCCTGTAGCTAATGTATATTTATCTTTCAGGAGTCCCTTGCTTAACAAACAGAACATGTACTGTCAATCTATGGCAAACCATTCTTGATTGTGTAGGAATGGATTCTACAGTATGGCATGGTCAGAGTGCTACTTTAAAAGATATCATCTCTTTTTGTTGTTTCTGTACTGGCATACATTGCATGTGAAAACCATATCTTCAATGTCCTTAGGAACAGATATTTAGTACACAGCTGATTTAGCTCCAAGTTTGCACTTCTCCATTCCTACGGAGCCATTCGTGTATCTTTTGAAAAAGCTGTAGCTACATTGTTCTGGATACAATTATTCTGGATCCTGCGAGCAGAACACCTCTTCCAATGATGTGTCATTTCTGATCAGATGCAACAAAATTGGGACTACTGTTTTCCTGGTTGTCAGGCCATCCCAGGCCACTTGCTCAGAGACCGTCCGTAATTTCTCATCTTTGCTGGTTTGATAGCGTCAAATAACGAGTCTTTACATCTAGATTTATCTCACATTTCTCCTGTAGTGACAGCCAATAGTGTATCTACCAGCACCATTTCTCTCTTTTGTATTTCAGTGTGAAATTGTAACCTTAAAGTCTCAAGGGGTCGGTCATCTTGCTGGCATTTTAAAACAGATTCTTCTTGTAAATATATTTAATAATCACTTTCCAGTATAAACTTTCACCCATAACTAAATATACAAAACTTCTCACATACTTTTAGACTACCTAAAGCTCTTTCCTCCATGTCAGCACATCTGTCCTCAGTTGAGATTAGAACTTTGCATGCAAAGAGTATTGACTTTACTTTCTGGATTAGGGCTGCTCAAGTCATTTCATAGAAGCATCTACTGACAGAATGAAAGTTTTCTTCCTCCATTGCAGTATGACAGACATGTCTTCTGACATTACCATTTTTGAATTTAATATTCTTGCGATTTGACTGTGACCACATATATTCCACATCGTCTTTTATCAGCTCCTGTAGTTTTGCTTTGTGTACTGATACATAAAATGTGGAAGAGCGCATGTGTTAGATTGAGGTGAGGAAAATCTTTGACTCTTGTTCTTGTGGCTTCCATGCTGGAGCCCGCTATGCTTTTTTCAGGGCTCAGCTCGGACTGGTCTTGCGTACAGCATGTCAAAGAATTGACTCTGTCACTTTCACACTGTGTTTGTTTGTGTTTAAGTTAATCGCAACTTTTGCGATTCCTTCCAGGGCTTCATGTAGATGGCAGTCATGGTCTTTCCTATGTACAACATATATCTGGCTATCATCTACTATGCTGACTGCTCCTTTACATTGTGATAAGACAAGACAGCCAAAACTAAATCAGCCTCCCTGTCCATGTATTTGCAATACAGGAAAATTAAAACATTTAAATGATCCTCTCAACTGACCCCAGTGATCCCTAGCCAGACTTTTGAATAACCGATACCAGACTTTTAGTGTAAACAAAAGATTTAAGAATTTATTAACAGTAGTGGTTCCAGTAGTGCAAAGTTGAATGATAAGGTAATCTAATATCCAGGATTTAAACCCAAATCTTCTTTGACTTTAGCCCCACACATTTAAAAGACATGCAAACTCAGCTGAGGAATAAACCAAAGGAAAATAAAAAGAACAAAAGAAAGGCAACTGGCCAGATTGCTTAAGCAGAATTCACGATCTGTAAGATCACAGGCACATAGGATTGTATTTTGCTTGGTTGCTGAAGTCACTCATCGAAGATACTCATGCATACAACTAGCTACCAGTACACTGAGGAATATTTATTTTATATTTATAAGATTGTATTCTCCAAATTTTCAACAAGTTGGTATTGAGGATAACTATGAAGCAATCAAAACTCCATCTTGTAACTTTCAGAGACACAATTCTTCTGCCTTAAATACTTTTCAAAATCACTTCAAAATTTGGTGTCTCTGTTAGCTTTTCTATACGGCCCAGTTAACATTCAAACCTCTGCCAGCTTTGAGCATAATGCACCTCTGGAAGCAAAGCATCAAGCATTCTTTTAACAATCATCAAATTGTAATTAACTTCCAAGTCTGGCCTCACAGATAAATGTTTGTTTTTATTTTGAAAAACAAAGCAAGCTGCTGCTCTCAGTCTAAAAGTCATATTTAGCTCTCAGCTGACAGTCCACATCTCCAAGCCAAACTTAAAATAATGAAAAAAAGAAAATCAGCAAGGTTCCTAACAGCATTCCCTGTACTTCCTATCCACTTCCTGCTGCTACACACACTGGCTCACTAACCGGAATATCTACTACTCAAAGAATGTGCTGAATGTTAACAGCAAATTTCCATGCCTGGCTTAAAACTCCACTAGCCATTTCTGGCATCAAGACTGCTGAAAGCTCTTGCCATGGCCAGTGAAGTGAATTTGTCCAGTGTTGGGATAAGTAATTTTTTTTTTCTCTTGACTTGATCGAGACATTTGGGATACAGGCAAATGAGGGTATAGTTGGTTAAATCCCTTTGCAAGGATAGAGAAACCTATCTTTGAGTTTAGATTCTGGGTGACCACCATAAGCATGCAAAAGCATAAAATATTCTGTAGTGATTGTAATAAGGTCAACCAGCTAGAGTTCATAGGAGTTAATTTGGTCCTATCAGGGACACCTAGCTGACAGGAGTGTCAGAGATTCTGGCACTCTGCTGACTGATGAGGCAGTACGAGAGTCAAAGACTTTCACATATAAATGAAGGGTGATTTAGTGATGGGATAGTGGACAACGTGGAGTTATTTCAACCTCCAAGGAAATACAGAACGGAATGACAAAGCTGATCTCTTATAAAAAGGAGGAAAAGTTGAGACTTGAGAGAGAAAACATAAGCTTTGAAGTCCAGGCAGAGTAAAGATAGAATTGCTCCCAATTAGGGGAGTGTTAAGGACGGATTCAAATGACTGGCAAAAGGACCAGATGACAAGGGAAAAAATTATGCAATCAGTGATTTTAAAGTGGGAATACCACCTGTCACTACAATGGCTAAGAGGTATTCTTGGACAAGACGACCGCGGGCTAAGCTATTCATTTAAATACAATAAACAGCTTGAGTTTTTTTTTTGAAAAAGGAAAAACCAGAGTTGGAACAATAAGAGCAGCCCAAATGGGTGCAGGCAAACTTCCCCAGAGTCAGGACTTTCTAATTTGTTTTCAGTAGCAGCTGGTAGGGTCTTGAAGCCGTTTTTCCTGTTACAGCTAAAAGCTGGGGATTCTCTTCCTGCTGCTAGCATTGCACACGAGACAAATTGGTTTTACTGAATTTGCCTTTACGAAATTGAAAGTTGATTAGTAGTACTTCATATCTATTATTAAGCATTGATAGTTAGTTAAGGCTAATTTTCTTCCTTTGTATTTTAACTGTAATGTAAAAAGTACATTTTGCTCAATGTTGAATCGTTTAGAACATAGAACAATACAGCACAGTACAGGCCCATTGGCCCATGATGTTGTGCCAAACTTTTACCCTAAACCTAAGGTCTATCTAACCTCCACTGCTACCTTATACTATCTTGCATATACCAATCTAATAGCTGCTTAAATGCTCCTAATAGCCACTTAAATGCCCCAAATGAACAAGATGCATGCTCCCCATGTCTGCGTAGGTTTCCTCCAGGTGCTCCGGTTTCCTCCCACAATCCAAAGATGTGCAGGCTAGGTGGATTAGCCTTGCTAAATTGCTTTATTAAACGTGCTCTTCACCTGTCCTGTCACTTTTAACAATAGACACATACTCAGACAGGTGTCTCAGTTCCAACGCAACTTTTAGAACAAATACCAGTTGTTATTTCTTTCAAAAAAAAAGTGTCTATTGTGTTCTTCATACCAAATGAATGATTTATTTGTTTATTGTCACATATTTCTTGAAGATACACTGAAAAGGGAAAAAGACATTACCCCACTTTTTCACACTGAACTTCATCTATCAACCTACTTGTCAATGACCTTTTGAAGTTTCATACTGCCATCCACTGCCCTTGCAATACAAAATTTTAAGTTGACTGGTTTGCACTGGGTTTAACTTTTCTACTCTTTTTGAATATGGGTCTAATATTTGCAATTGTCCAGTGTTCTGATATTGCTCTCAAATCTAAAGAAAACTGGAAATTTAGGGCCAGTGCTTCTGCAATTTCCAACCTTGGTTCCCTCTGTATTCTTGGATGCATCACAGTCCTGGTGCCTTAAAAACCTTGAGTACAAATAGCCTATCCAATATTTTGTCCATATTAGTTTTTAACCTTTGATGCATCTTAACCATCTTTTCTTTCATCATGACCTGTGCAGCATTTTCTTCCTGGTTAAAAACAGATGCAAAGTATTCACTTAATACCTCAGCCATGGACATAGCTTCCATATGTAAATATCTTCCTGGTTCCTAAATGGTACCAGTTGTCAGTTTACTGCTTTTTTATTCTTTATGTACCAACTTATCTTTGTAGAACAGCATTGCGTTTTATAGAATAAACAAACATGTGAAAACCTCAGTTGCATCATAAGTTCCTGTTTCATTCTATTATAGACAGGCGTAATCACAGAATGAGAGTTCAAAGAACTAATGGAAACAAACTAGCTATTTTCTCATAAATTATAACAAATTTTTTCAAAAGTATAACAGCATCACAAGTTCTCAAGATGCAAAATTAAACCAAAACAAAAATGAGATTTAAACAATTCTTAATTCTGCTTCCATCAGTGGTCCCTTTATCAAAAAGGCAAAGAGCCTTTCTTTGAAAATAAATTTATTGAGACCAGCATGTTATTGACCAATTGAATTGCATCAGGAATCTGATTTCCAATTTTTCCCCCAATATTGGTAATTTAAACAATTTACCATGTCATGCAATATCCTCAAGTGTTGCATTAAGTCCACACCCACAGTTGTATCTAACTACTTTACTTTAGCACCAAAGCTGCAATGCTCTGTTTAACAGTAACTAGGTAACGGATAGAAATTGCTTTAAAATACAAAGCTGTTCAAGTTTTTTTTTAAAAATATAAGAACACAACGCAGCAGGCTTAACACAGAACTAAACAGAACAAAATTTCACCACTTTATTAGATAAGTGCACCAGGACACCAAAAAAGAGTTGAGTGACAGTAATAACAGTACAAAGCAGAATACAGGTAAAAGAAGAGGCAAAGCAAAAGGCTTTTCAATTTTATTAAGGTTAAGAAATCAGCAATTGGAATATTAAATCAGTGTTTTGAAACTGCATTTCAACTTACACATTCCTTCAGTATGTACAGGGATGGGGTTATTTAGGCACACAGACTACTTGTTGGTCAATTGATCATTCAACTATGAAGATTAGCCATCACATTTTGTTATAAGAACATCTTTAGAAGGACTCTGTCTTCAGTTAAAGATACATTTTTATAAAAACATATTTAAATAGTGCAACATTAAATAAGTTAATTACAAGCTCACAGCAGCTCTGTTCCTTATCAATAATCACAAGGTTGGCTAGTAATCCAAGAAGCATTAACCTGATAATTTGACCTCAAATACAATATATTCAAATGGTCAACCATCTGAAAACAGTCCTGGCATTTTTTTTTTTAAGTGTAAAGTACATTTTCTTTCTGCCTTCAGGTGCAAGGTGAAATATGCAAATTATAAAAATTAAAGACGGTACTACAAATCTGCAAAAAGTTATTTGAAAGCTCTTGGACAATATCAATAATAATCCTTCACAATCCTTTTTAAAAATCAAGAATTTTGCAAATCATCATGTGCCAAGTAAACAACCAATCACAACCGGCTTCTAGACTGTCTGTGTGATACAATTGCTGAGGTCAAAATATGATTTTTAAAGGTAATTTCTACATTTTATATCTTAAGTTGTTTATTGCTTTATTTGATGTTGAGCTGCTGGATGTTATCCATAGTGACTGGCAAGTGGAAATAATGGCCTCATATTATACAGAAATTACACTGATATCTTTAGTAATCTTGCTGTTGGGCGTTTGTGTTTAAATTGAGTTCACTTGGCTCTGCCAGGAGCTATACTAATTTAAGTGCACATGTATTATCAATATTAGTAAAAGTAAGCAATGTCTTATGCAATGTCACCTCACCCTTATGACTCTTGCTCCTGATGATACTTTGAAGTTTAATCGTATTTACACTATTATGGCCTCTAAAATGAAACATGCCGATTCTCAGAATATATAAGCACTTCCACTATATTTCCAAATTTCTCTCAAAAAACAGCTGATTTCCAAAAGTGAGTAAATGTCTTGCCATTATAAGTGCACCACAAAACAACAAACTGAATCAACATTTTCTGAAGTTAAATCATTCAAACATATACTGAAGCAAATTTAACACTGTCTACTTGAGCTCAAATTAATTAGAAAAACACCTATAATAACCATCATCTCTAACTTGAATGGCAAAACGCTGCATAAGACTCTAGGAAGGAGCACACCTTTGTAATGGAATTTAATTCCTGAAGAAATACAAAGGAATTGAGATTGGTAGTTAGGAAGGTCGTTTCTTCAAATGATGCTGAAATTTACAGATTAACAAGGATAGTGCTTATTCCTCAAATAATATTCAATGACAACAACTAAATCACAAGGCTGAACTTCTGACAGCATTTATTTTTGTTCCTTCTTTCCACAAATATGTTTAAGTAGCTTCTTCAGTGATAAATTCTGATTTTGTGGAAAGAATGATGAGAAATCCTATATTTAAATATTGTTGTAACAAAGGTACTAATTAGATTTAACATTGTGGATCGCTTCATGTGCAAAAAAAACATTAAAGGTCAGAAGTCACACGGCACCAGATTATAGTCCAACAAGTTTGGATCGTTCCAAAAGCTGGTAATTTCACACAAGCCTGCTGGACTATAATCTGGTGCCATGTGACTTCCAACCTTGTCTACCCTAGTACAACACTGGCACCTCCACATCATAAAATAATTTAAGCAATATACACCAATAACAAAAGTACCCAAATGCAACTCTTGTACATCAAGCAAACATTTTTCAAGACTAGTATAAATTCCATTAACTTCTTTAAAAAGTCTGAATCAGCAAAGGCTTTAACTAAAGTGCAGGATAAAGAAAATTAAAAAGTGATTGTAATAGGAAGAAAATTCAGTAAACTTTGGCTCATTGAGGGGAGAATTGTGGGACAGCTTTTTTTTGAAGCATGGAATATATGTTTCCATTCATACTGTTGCTGTGTGACCACATTGCTCATCTAATGCTAATCAGCTAATGCTTGCATTGAAGCAAAGAAACAAGAGGAGTTCAGTACAAACATTTTTGTGAGAACAGTGTCAGCTGTAGATTGTACATCATTCCGTGAAGGTTTTTCAGGTCCTGTTGCTTCATGGACAAGGTTAAGGAAATTAAGACAAGGCAGAAGTAGACACACCCCACGTGATGGAACATTCATATTGGCCTGGTTGGGGGGGAGGGGGGTTGTTGGGGGAAGGAGAAGAGAAAAAGTAGTAGATAATTAATAAAAAAAAGTCTTCAATGTGGCACATCTAGATGGTCAAAAGGGATACACGTTACATCTGGCAGCCCCTGAAGAGAGAAACAGAATTAGGAGTCCCATGACTTCTTCCTTTTATGCAAACCATCAACCACATCTTGTGGTCTTTGCTCTTAAGAGCAGATCCAAAATTTCTTTCATTCACTATTTACACCAACTTTACATTACTCTCTTTACCACCATTAGTAATCCCTTTGTCTTTTGCTCTGGGTATTCTCACCATCTGTTTTATTTGCTCCTCCTGCCCTTCAACAGCAGAAGAAAAACACAAAAACAATTTGCAGTCTTTCAGTTCTGAAGTTACATTGGACTCAAAATATTAAGTTTCTTTCTGTATATAAATTGGCTGTCATGTTTTCTGTATTAAATCAAAATGTACATAATTGGTTGTAGACACCTTGTGATCATTATAGGATGCTCAACGAAAAGTTTTTCTCCCCAACCTTCAGCATAAGGAATGATAGACCATTCTATACCTTTAGAGAAACAAAGGAAGTCCTACAATACCTCTAAATGAAATTTTAAAAAATATCTTAAAGTAAGTTTAACATCACTAAGGAAAATCTTTTGATGAATTTAAAAAGAACAATGTGACATGCATCTGGAAGTGCACAAGCTGGTTTAGGAATGCCCACCAGATTGGACAGCCAATGTAATACAGCACATATAAGTTGCAAGTTAGAGCTCTAAGGGCAATTCTGGGTTATGTTTGTCTTGTAATCAGCCACAGAATTCAAGGTTTCCCCGATAATCCTTTTATTGCATCCTCAAAACCAAAAGGAATTGTCATCCAAAATAAAGATAATCCTGAAAGTGGCTTTTCTCCTCGAATTTCTTTTCATTTCCTCCCAGCCTACTTGTATAACCTCATTGTTCTTATGGGCAGCTTTGCTTAATTGGTCCAGCCATCCATAGGCAGATCCAGTTGGATTATTAATTTTCCATTCGCACTTGTCAAAAGTTCACTCGGGATTATTTTGATCAGCAACGCAAATGCCTTGTTTATTTTCTCCACGACCAACCACTTCTTTAAAGTCTCCCTGCCTCTGCCATACTCAAAAACAGCTGTGCACTTTTTCAGCAAGATTGAGAATCATCTGTTTAGTTGACAGTTCCGCTTTCCCCATTACCTCAGCAAATAAAATCACCACCCTCTCACCTGCTTCTTATCCAGCCCCCCTACTCCCCCTAACCAGGGTCTCCATTGCCCTGAACCCAAAAATACCTTGCACTAGTTTTTCTCTGTAAAAAATTCACTTTGTCCATAATTTCCAGCTCCTGCTTCTCTAAACCTATACCTAATTTGCCTCCTGATCACAAGCCAGCTGGCTATGTAATCAGTTCCCATTCAAAGTACTTCAAATCCATGAGCATCTTTTTCACAATTTCCATATTTAAAATCATCGAATTGGATTTGAACCTCGATTGAATCAAAAGTTACAAAGTACATCCTCCTTGACAGCGAGACTTTATCCCGTAGGCCCGGTTGCAGCTGTTGATTCACTTGTGCTTGACCTCAACTCCTATATGCCCAAGCCAATGCAGAAAATCAGCAGCAGCAGCTCCTTTATGCACTGTCGCCTCTAGAGTGGTGTTGATTATTCTTGCACTTTTCTTTCTTGTGATAACTTCTGTACATAAGACACTCAATATTTCTGCCTCTTGAATCCCCCATTACCTGTGTACTGCCAACTATTTGTGGCTAACCTAGTTGAGTGAATTTCAATTTCCAACAGATAAACAGTAGAACTGCCAAAAAAATTCCCTCAGTCACTAAATCCATCAGCATGTACAATCTAATAGGAGCAATCTCATTCTCTCTCAAAGAGATTCTGAAATCAATTAAAAGTTTTTAGAATTGTGAGATGAATCGTTAAGTCCAAGAATGTTTCCTTAACTCTTAGCTTATGTTCTTGTTTCAAAGTAATCTGCTACCTAGACAATGACAAACTACCACATTATCTTCCATGGTTCTATGTCAAAACACCTGAGACTGAAGAAATGGGACCCAGTTTCTTCTTCCTTATTCATTTGTGGGATGTGGGCGTCGCTGGCTGACCAGCATTTCTTGCCTTTGAGGAGGTGGTGGTGAGCTGCCGTCCACCTGTAGGTTAATCCACAATGGCACTGGAGAAGGAATTCCAGGATTTTGATCCAACGACAGTGAAGGAACAGCAATTTATTTCCAAATCAGGATGATGAGTGGCTTGGAGAGGAACTTTAAGGTGGTGATGTTCCCATTTGTCTGCTGCCCTTGTCGTTCTGGATGGAAAGCCCTTGTCGTGGGTTTGGAAGATGCTGTCTGAGGATCTTTGGTGAACTTCTGCAGTGCATCTTGTAGACAGCATACACTGCTGCTGAGCATTGGTAGTGGAGGGAGTGATGCTTGTGAATATAGTGCCAATCAAGTGAGCTACTTTGTCCTAGAAGTTTGTCAAGCTTCTTGAGTGTTGTTGGAGCTGCACACATCCAGTCAAGTGGGGAGTATTCCACCACACTCCTGACTTGTGCCTTGTAGATGCTGGACAGGCTTTGGGGATTCAGGAGGGGAGTTACTCACTGCGGTATTCCTAGCTTCTGGCCAGCTCTTGAAGCCACTGCGTTTATGTGATGAGTCCAGTTGAGTTTCTGGTCAACGATAACCCCTAGGATGTTGATAGTGGGGGATTCAGTGATGGTAACACCATTGAATGTGGAAGGATGGTGGTTGGATTGTCTCTTATTGGTGATGGTGTTTGGGTGATGTGAATGTCACTTGCCACTTGTCAGCTAAAACCTGGGTATTGTCCAGATCTTGTTCATTTCAACACTGACTGCTTCAGTATCTCAGGAGTCATGAATGGTGCTGGACATTGTTCACCGATGATTGCACATCTCCACTTCTGACCTTATGATAGAGGGAAGGTCATTGATGAAGCAGCTGAAGATGGTTGGGCCAAGGACACTACCCTGAGGAACTCCTGCGGAGATTCCTGGAGCTGAGATGACTGACCTCCCACAACCACGACCACCTTCCTATGTGTCAGGTATGACTCCAACCACTGGAGAGTTTGCCCCTGATGCCCATTGATTCCAGTTTTGCTAGAGCTCCTTGATATCAAGGGCTGTCACTCCCACGTCTCTTCTGTAATTCAGCTCTTTTGTCCATGTTTGAACCAAGGCTGTAATGAAGTCAAGAGCCGAGTGGCCCTGGCGGAACCCAAAATGGGCATCACTGAACAGGTTATTGCCGAGCAGGTGCTGCTTGATAGCACTGTTGATGACACCTTCCATCACTTTACTGATGTCCGAGAGTAGACTGATGGGGTGATAATTGACCAGTTGGATTTTCCTGCTTTGTGTACAGGACATGCTTGGGCAGATACCAGTGTTGTAACTGTAATGGAACAGCTTGGCTAGGGGAGTGGCAAGTTCTGGAGCACAAGACTTCAGTACTATTGCCAGAATGTTGTCAGGGCCCGTAGCCTTTGCAGTATTCAGCATCTCCAACTGCTTCTTGATATCATGTGGAGTGAACTGCATTTGCTGAAGACTAGTATCTGTAATGCTGGGCACCACTGGAGGAGGCGGAGATGAATCAGCCACTCGGCACTTCTGGCTGAAGATTGCTGCGAGTGCTTCAGCTTTACCTTTTGCACTAACGTGCTGGGCTCTTGCATCACTGAGGATGAGGATGTTTGTGGACCCTCTTCCTCCAGTGAGTTGTCTAATTGCCCACCACCATTCGTGACTGCAGAGCTGCGATCTGATCCGTTGGTTGTGAGATCGCATAGCTCTGACTATCACTTGCTGCTTTTGCTGTTTGGCATGCAACTAGTCCTGTTTGGTGGCTTCACCAGGTTGATAGCTCGTCTTCAGGTATGCCTGGTGCTGCTTGTCGCATGCCCTCCTGCACTCTGCATTGAACCAGGGTTGATTCCCTGGCTTGATGGTAATGGTCGAGTCGGGGATAGGCTGGGCCATGAGGTTATAGATTGTGCTGGAATACAGTTCTGCTGCTGTTGATGGCCCACAGCACTTCATGGATGCCCAGTCTCGAGTTGCTAGATCTGTGCGAAGTCTGACCCATTTAGCAGTGATACGACCACACAACACAATCGAAGGTATTCTCAATGTGAAGGCTGGACTTCATCTCCACAAGGACTGTGTGATGGTTACTCTTACCAATACTGGCATGGACAGATACAACTGCAGCTGGCAGATTAGTAAGGATGAGGTCAAATATGTTTTTCCCTCTTGTTGGTTCCCTCAGCACCTGCCACAGACCCAGTCTAGCAACTATGTCCTTTAGGACCCAACCAGCTCGATCAGTAGCACTGCTGCCGAGTGACTCTTGGTGGTGGATGCTGAAATCCCCTACCCAAAGTATGTTTTGTGCCCTTGCCATCCTCAGTGCTTCCTCTAAGTGTTGTTCAACATTGAGGAGTACTGATTCATCTGGGGGAGGACAGTATGTGGTAATCAGGTTTCCTTGCCCATGTTTAACCTGAAACCATGAGACTTCATGGGACATGGAGTCAATGTTGAGGACTCCTTGAGCAACACCCTCCGGACTGACACTGTGCTAACACCTCTACTGGGTCTGTCCTGCCGGTGGGACAGGACATATCCAGGGATGATGATGGTCGTGTCTGGGATATTGTCTGTAAGGTATGATTCTGTGAGTATGACTGTCAGGCTGTTGCTTAACTAGTCTGTGAGACAGTTACTGAAGAGGACTTTGCAGGGTCGACAGGGCTGTTTCTGCCATCGTCTTTTCTGGTGCGTAGGTTGATGCCAGGTGGTCTGTCCGGTTTCATTTCTTTGGGACTTTGTAGCAATTGGTACAACTGAGTTGCTTGCTAGGCCATTTAATAAGGCAAGTTAAATATGATCTCCTGTTTAAATATCCATGTTGATCTAGATGTTAATGTTCTCCATCTCCTACAACCAATGAGCTTTTATAGTACAAGCTACAATATACAATGTCAGGAATTCACAGATGATCTTTAATAAGTAGACCAATAACCTTTGGGCACGTTCAGATATAAACACCTAAACAAACACTGTTCTACGGTACTTCTGAAGAGATTTAAAATAGTTTGATAAAGATTTTTTAAATTGTACCTTTTTATTTGTAAGTTTTAATTAGTGGTCAGCATAATTGGGCTTCACTTCTACTTGTTCAGATTGAGCAATCATGATAACTTCCTTAGGCGTGGTATATTGTCTGGAATGGTAACAAGTAAAAATGACAAATGATGGGATTAAAAATAAAAATTGTTTAATATTTTAACAAAATTAAAATTCAAAAGCACAAGTCATGGATAAATAGACATATCATAGCTGGAGCTAGTTGAGCACCAAAATTCAATTTCATTTGCAAGAATTAAACATTTCATATCCATGTTCAGAAATGAAACAGCTACAAGTTATAATACTCAAAATAGTTCCTTCTATATGCTTTTATGCGAGGCAGAGAAAAAGTTGTCTAGCTGTGGATAAATCACCTTAAGATGAGTTAACGTATTCAAGACTATTTTGTGCATCCTCCCCTTACACCAAAGTTTTGATACATAAAAGCCTCAGATTAAAAATAAGAATGGTGATTGTGGAATATAGAGACAGGAAAGAAATAAAAACTTGCACTTATAAGATGCACTCCAAACCCAGGATGTCCCATGGCACAGCTGATGAACAGTCTCAATGATGTAATACAAAGAAAATTAGGATACTAAATTATTGCTAGAAACTCTCAACTGATTTTTGTTTGTTGTTGTGAAAAGATGAGAAGCCTATAATCTTGGCTTTACCTCTGCTGCAAGGTGCTGACCCATCTGGGATGAAGACAGGATTAAAGGCAATTTAAGTATTCTATGGTTTGACTTAATTTTTGTATTAAAATTAGAATCATCATTTCCTCCCCCCTCCATGTCTTACAGAAAACTACAATAAACAATGTATAGCTAGCCAGCATATTACCAGTATTGTACTGATTTCACCAAACCCCCACCATAAAGAAATACGTGCATTTTAGAGTAAGTTTCCCAAAGCCAATCTTCCCCACAGTAAATGTAGCAGCTTTTAACAGAAAAAGCAAAATAACGGAACAGTACATGGAAAAAGCAGGCACGATGCAGTGTTTGTGGCCCATCAGCTCCAATGGTAATTCACTAAGTATTAAAAAAAAGGTCTTACCTTTCTTTTTTCTTCTTACAGTAAAAGCACATACCCAAGATGAGAAGACAACATAAAACGGCGAATAAAATTCCTTAAAAATACACAAAACATCAACAACTGAAAAAAGAAAAATCAATTCCAGTACAGATAAAAATATTCAAGAACCACTATCTCAGTAGTTGAACTACTTAAGAATCTGGAAAATGATGCAGTAATCCTCAGTTGTCTCAACCGATTTTGGCTTGTTTCTAGTGAAGCACAACTTTTCTAACACATTTAATAATGGCAAAACATGTGCACTGTTTCCACATCTTTATGTTCTCTGTATTAATGAATACTTAGCACCAAAATTAAAATCAATTTAGATAAATTTGTCTTCCATTCATTTTTCACAGAATGACACAGCACAGAGGGCACCTGGGCTGTTGTGATTGTGCCGGCTCTAGCAGAGGTGCATCTTCCCCAACTGATAAACAACAAATTGGTAGTGCAAATTCCCTTTCGAAAATTATTTCCCCTGCTTTGACAATCCTTTGCGGAGTGTGGTGTAGATTATAATTTACTTGACACAGAAATTTCTCTTCATTTTACCTTCAATTACCTAATTTTTGCTTTTTATATTCTTTCAAGGGAATCAGCATTTGTTACCCATTCTTAATTGCCCCTCAATTGAGGGTGGTAAGCTACCTTCTTGCAGTCCATTTGGTGTTGGTACATTCAATGTTGTTGTACAATGACAGTGAAGACTGGTGAAACGGTTCCAAGTCAAGATGGAGAGATTTGAAATAAAACTTGCAAGTGATATTCCCATGCATCCACTGCCCTTCTAGATATGACAGATCAGAGGTTTAGAAGGCACAACTGAAGGACAATTGACTTGTTACAACAGTACATCTTGCATATGCTATATACTGCTGCCACTATGTAACAGTGGTAAGCGGGGTACTGATTAAATGAGCTGTTAAAACATGGATGATGTCAAGCCTCATTTTGTTGGAGTTGTACTCAACCAAGCCAGAGAGTAATCCATCATACTCTTGACCAGTGCCTTGCAAACTGTGAAGAATCTTGGGAGAATTGGTGCCAGGTTACTCACCATCAAGAATTCTCAACCCATTCTACCAATCCAGTTTTGACAAAAAAGTCCATAATGAACACCTGCTCTTACTGCATGCTCCTCGACCAGTTGAGTGTGACCAGTATTTACTGTTACTCTTTTGGATTAGTAGCAGCTGCAGGTTGTTTTGCAAATATTCATACTGTTAGCTTGAGCTGTGATTTTTATATTTTGAATTTTTTTTTGTAAATTTGGGTTTCTTGTTTTAGAGTTAGGTGTGTTGTGTGTCCAAAGTTAATAGTCAACCTGCAATTTTCTCTAACAATGGAGATTTCACAAGGACTGCTCTCTCTGCGACTCCCTCGTCAGCTCCACACTCCCCACTAACCCCACCACCCCTGGCACCTTTCCCTACAACTACAGGGAGTGCTACATCTACCCCTACACCTCCCCTCTCGCCTCCATTCAAGGCAAAAAACAAGCCTACATCAGAAATAGGTTCACCTGCACATCTGTCAACTTGGTCTACTGCACCCGATGTGGCCTCCTCTACGGCGGTGAGACCAAGTGGAGACTGAGAGATCGTTTCGTAGAGCATCTTCGCTCTGTACGCAACAAACCACAACACCTCCTGGTCACGAAACATTTTTATGTCACCCAGGGAGTGGGAGGGGGAGAAGTTCATCCTGGGCCTCCTCCAGTGTCACAATGACACCACCCGTCAATGAGCAGCATCTCATATTCCATCTCGGGAACCTACAACCCGATGGCCTAAAATGTGGATTTTACTAGTTTCAAAAATCTCCTTGGCCTCATCCCATGACCAACCCTCCCTCCCATCCCCACCTCCTTGACCTGACAACCTTCTCTCCCACCCATCCGCCACTCTGACTTCCCTGACCAATCCCGACCACTGCCTACGTGCACTCACCTATCAACAACCCACCTACCTTCCCCAGCCCCACCCCTCTGTTTATGAGCTCCCTTCTCACTTCCCATTTCTGAAGAAGGGTCCCGATTCAAAATGTCAGCTTTCCTGTTCCTCTGACACTGCCTGGCCTGCTGTGTTCTTCCAGCTCCACACTTATCACAATTAACAGCATCTGCAGTTCTTACTATCTCAGAGATTTCTTTTAAAATAGTTTTTGAAGTCTGTTTTCTAAAAAAAAAACAATCAATTTCTCTGTATTCTGAATGAGCTGGTTTTTTTTTAAAACAAGGATGGTTTTGTAATCCAGCAAGGTAAATAATTGAGCCTCAAGGTTCATTCGAGACTTCTAGAACCTGTTTTTTTCTTGTTTTTAAACAAAGCTCAAGAGGAAGACTCAGCTTAGAGGGGAGTTTTGAGTTTCTGTTTTTACTTTGAGTGGGCAGTCCTGTGAAGTCTTTGACACAGCGTGGCTGTAGAGACCAGTGATCCTGAGAATTGAAGGATATGTAGTGAAACAGGTTATCCAAGAGTGAAGTGTTAATGTTCATCCCAGATCAGAGTGTTTGGATAAGAGCCTGAGGAACTTACTTAAAACTCAGTACAATGAAGCCATTTGCAGTTTGAGAAAGTTGAAATCACAAGTGACTTAAAAGTATTGTGATATTAGAGACAGAGACCCACATGTCCTTATTTTTATTGCTCCTTATTGATGTCTATGTCTGGTTATAATTTCCATCCTTAACTGTTTTAGCCTAAGCAATTCCAAATTCACAACAGTGTGGTTGTCTCTGAACTGTCATCTGTAATGGTCAAGTCAGCCACTCAGTTCAATATCAACTAGACATGGGGAACAAATGCTGACCTGGTCAATGATGCCTGTATACCAGAATTAACTATCTGAATATTTAAGAGTTTTATTTAGAAAAATTAAACGGATGAAGTTAGTAAATCTGACATTAACTAAGGTGCAGGACTTAATTATCCACTTACCAATGATTGCTCCTGTACTTAGATGTTTGGGTTCTGCAAAAAGGATAAAAAAGGAACATTTAAAGTTAAACACAAAAAAGATAGCTATTTAAAGCGTATAATATGGCACAGTGATTCTTCAAATCACAATTGTCCTTCTTGTTAATAGACAAGCTTTCAGCCAGCATGACCGGTACAACTATTCATTCAAAAGTTGGAAGGGGTCGACAGTACATTTCTTTTTTTACACAAAGCTACGATGCAAGTTACATATAAATATTTTATATATACCACACACAGAGCAGTCTTTAATTTTGCTCCCATGTACAAATTCAAAACAAACAAGTAAACAAACAATCATGGAATCCCTACAATGTAGAGAGAGTCTGCATGACCCTCTGAAGATTATCCTACCCTATCCCCGTAACCCAACATTTAAATAGTTACAAAGACAAACTACTGCCAAAGCTCAGCAGGTCTGGCAGCATCTGTGAAGGGAAATCAAAGTTAACGTTTCGGGTCCGGTGACCAGACCCAAAACGTTAACTAGATTTCTCTTCACAGATGCTGCCAGACCCGCTGAGCTTTTGCAGCAACTTCTGTTTTTGTTTTTTTTATTTACAGCATCTGCAGTTCGTTCAGTTTTTATTTAACTGCGTTAACCCGGCTAGCTGTACATCCCCAGACACTACGGGCATTTAGCATGGCCAATCCACCCAACCTGCACACTTCTGGGCTGTGGGAGGAAATCAGAGCACCCAGAAGATTATGCACACAGATGCAGAAACAGCATGCAAACGCCACACAGACACAGTCACCAAAGGCCCGAATTGAACACAGCTCCCTCGTACTGTGAGGCAGTGCTAATCACTGAGCCACCATGTCGCTGCAAGTCCTTTCCTACTACGGCAAATGAATACCTTATGATCCCAGATCATTGTCCAAAATGCAACAATCACTCCTTATTAATGATGTGTCTTATTATCAATGGATGTAGCTGACCAGGTACATAGTTAAGGGATGAGTCATCATCTTCCACTACTTGCTGTTTTAGAGACCAGGTCAGATTTCTCCAATTACTAGTGTTCACAGATAAAACTTTCTTTCCTTATCGCTCAGCTGTAATTAGAGTTTCAAACTTATTTCAATCTGTTCAGAGGTGTGGCTTTTTCTTACAATTGTTAAAAGGGATGTTAGATATCAGACTTTATTCAAGAGTGATTAGCAAGGGCACACACTAGAGGGGGAGAAGTCTTCAAAAAGGTCAATTGTTTGTAAATGTCCCTGCCATTATTTTGGAGGAGTCCTCTTGCCTAGTGTTCATCTGTCAATTCAAAAATGACAATCTGTGCATTCATTAGACTCCTTGATATTACCCATAAAGTGAAGGTGTAAATTATTGTTTCCCGACTATTCATTATTAGTGAAAATCTTTGAACATTGATCTAAATGCATTCCTTTGGGTAAAGGCAGAACTAACTTGTCTGCTACCATATTTTCTGTAGTTTTCCCCAAAGGCACCATTTCATGAAATCTAGTTACAACATCCATTACTATTAAAAAATAAATAAATAAATCACATTCCTAGAATTAGATAGGTATCCAGAACCAGAAACACAGTAGGCCATTTCGGGCTAAGGTCAGGAGAAATTTCTTCTTCACCCAGAGTAATGAACCTGTGGAATTTTCTGCCATAAAAAGCAGGCGAGACCAAACATTAAATGTTTTCAAGGAAGTTCACAATACTGTTCTTAGGACTAAAGGGATCAAAGGGTATTAAAAGAAAGTAGGAATGGGATGATAAACCATAGTCATACTGAATAGTGGAGCAAGTTTGAAGGGCTGAAAGGCTTACTTCTATTCCTACTTTGTATGTTTTAAATCTTACACCACGTATAGATTAAAACCCTGCTAAAAAAGGTTCTTTGACAGCTATTATTAGAATCAGAGCCACAAGTGTTATGGTACAGGAGGAGATCATTTGGCCCTTTGAGTTTACATCATATGTCTTGCAGTGAGGGTACACAGTCAATGTGAGGGAGATAGAAACCAAGGCCAAGTGAATATACTTGGGACATTGGTGCATCGGAGAGAATAGCTGTTTCAACTAAGCTTTACTGCCAGATGCAAAATGTGCCGAGTGGGTATTTGGTGAAGATTAAGGAGGCATTTGTGCAACTATATCTCAGTACACTCCTTGGTTAAGAAACTGCTACAGGGACTGTCTTTAAATTATACTGAATTAGAAAAGTGTGTTCTGTTTAAAGTAGTAACTATTCTTGGATATAACTGAAACACCACAAATAATGAAAAGTCAGGGTTAATTAAAAAAAAAAAATCAGGTCCAAAGCAAAGTGAAAGTAAAGAAACGGCAGTGCAATTTACTCAGTGAGCACGTGTAGCCTCTAATACATGAAAAGTCATAGACCCTAACGGTATCCCAGATAGAGTCATAGTCATAGAGTTGTACAGCAAGGAAACAGGCCCTTCAGTCAAACTCATCCATGCCAATCAGATATCCTAAATTAACCTATGTTGTAATTATACTAGCCTCCACCACTTTCTCTGCCAGCACGCTGTGTGGAAAAGCTGCCCTTCAGGTCCCTTTTAAGTTTTTCCCTTCTCACTGCAAACCTATGCACTCTAGTTCTGGAACAAAAACAAAGTTGCTGGAAAAGCTCAGCAGGTCTGGCAGCATCTGTGAAGGGAAAAAGTAGAGTTAACGTTTCAGGTCTGGTGACCCTTCCTCAGAACTGAGTTCAGACAGATTCTTCTGTAGCTTTTGATCTCCAAGATGATACTTGTTCTTGGGATGGTAGAACTGTTTTGTGAAGAGGAGTTGGGTAAATGGAGGCTGTATCCTCTAGAATTTTAGGAGAATGAATGAAGAGTGATCTCATTGAAACCTAGAAAACATTTAAAAAAGGGATAGACAGCACAGACTCCCTGGTTGGGGAGTCTAGAATCACAGGCATAATAAAAAAAAGGGAGGTTGCCACTTATTGCCTCTTTTAAAAGATTTTAACTCAAGGGTTGTGAACCTTTGGAATTCTCTACCACAGAGAGCTCAGTTCGAGTACAAGATCAACAGATAAAGTCAAATTTAGACCAGATAACAGGAAGGGTTTCTTTACAGCAAAACAAAAAAGAAGGACACAAAAAAAATGTTGGTGGAATTGTGGATAGCAATGAGGACCGTCAAAGGATACTGCAGGATTATAGATCGGTTGGTGACTTGGGCAGAGAAATGGCAGGTGGAGATTAATCCGGAAAAATGTGAAGTAATGCATTTTGGAAGGTCTAATCCAGATGGAAGATATACAGTAAATGGCAGAGCCTTTAAGAGTACGGATAGGCAGAGGGATCTGGTACACAGGTCACTGAAAGTGGCAATGGGAAAAGGTAGTCAACAAGGAATGTGGCATGCTTACCTTCATCTGCCAGGGCACTGAGTTTAAAAATTGGCAGGTAATGTTGCAGCTTTATAGAACCTTAGTTAGGCCACATTTGGAATAGTGTTCAATTCTGGTCACCACACTAGCAGAAGGATGTGGCAGCTTTGGAGAGAGTACAGAAAAGATTTACCAGGATGTTGCCTGGTATGGAGGGCATTAGCTAGGAGGAGAGGTTGGAGAAACTTGGGTTGTTCTCATTGGAATGACAGAGGTTGAGAGGCGACCCAATAGAGGTCTACAAGATTATGAAGGGCATGGGCAGACTGGACAGTCAGAAGCTTTTCTGCAGGGTGGAAGAGTCAGGTACCAGAGGCCATGAGTTTAAGGTGCAAAGGGCAAGGTTTAAAAGTGATGTACGAGGCAGTTTCCCACCCACCCCCCCAGAGGGTGGTGGGTGCCTGAACTCGCTGCCGGGGGAGGTAGTGGAAGCATGTACTATAGTGACTTTCAAAGGGCTTCTTGACGAATATATGGCTAGGATGGGAGTAGAGGGATACGGTCCTCAGAAGGGTAGGGAGTATTCGTTGTGATGGGCAGCATGTCGGTGCAGGTTTGGAGGGCCAAAGGGCCTGTTGCTGTGCTGTAATTTTCTTTGTTCTTTAATACTGAATTAGATGCAGAAATTCATTCAAGATGTAATTGTAGGGCAATAGCTTTTTCTCTATTCCAATCTTTTAAGAGGTGGTCAGATAGCTTCTCATCTATTATTACCTTATGAATTTAATGTAAGATAGAAGATCAACAAATACTGGAAATATAAAGCAACTCAGACAACATTAGAAATACATCAATTTACTAACTGAGGAAAAAGAATGCTTAACATTCAAGCAGGCACTTCCATGAGAAATGTGAATAAAGTGTGTCAATTCCTTTAAAAGTAACCACCAAAAATGATTTGCACTCTATAATGGTAGAGCAAATATGCACTAAGATGTAACAAGTGTGTTTTTTTTTTAAATAAGTACTGTAAATAAGTAGTTTAGAAATGAAACCAATACTCGGTTGAGTTCTGGCTACATACTTACTTGGCACATCAGTAGCAACAGTAGTCGAAACAGCTGTTGAACCAATGTCTGAACCACCTGGATAAGAGAAAGGAAAAATTACATAAGTGTTTCTTCAAACAATGTTTTCAAAAAAGAAACGTTAGAAGAAAATTATGTACTAAAACAAAATGAAGAAGGTTAAGACAAAGACACTTTCTTATAATGTCATTTTATTTATTGTTCATGTGTTTCATTATAAGAGTCAAATGTACAGCATGGAAACACATCCTTCAGCCCAACTCGTCCATGCTGACCAGATATCCTAAATTAATCTAGTCCCATTTGCCAGCATTTGGCCCATATCCATCTAAAACCTTCGTATTCATACATCCATCCAGACACCTTTTAAATCTTGTAATTTTACCAGCCTCCACCACCTCCTCTGGCAGTTCATTCCATGCACACATCACCTTGTGCATGAAAAAGTTGCCCCTTAGATTCCTTTTAAATCTTCCCTCTCTCTCCTTAAAACGATGCCCGCTAGGTTTGGACTCCCCTACCGTGGGGAAAAGGCCTGACTATTCACACCCCTCATGATTTTATACACCTGTATAAAGGTCACCCTTCATCCACTGACACTCCAGGGAAATTAACCCCAGCCTATTCAGTCTTTCCCTCTAGCTCAAACCCTCCAACCCTGGCAACATCCTTGTAAATCTTTTCTGAACCCTTTCAAGTTTCACAACATTAGTTTCTGAACAGATCACATATTCAGGAGAATGCAACATAAACGAGCGAGCAGATCAGTTTTCAGACTTCTCCTGAACTTTGATTATAGCATGCCAAGGATTGACTTTCTAATTGCTCGGAAGGAGCAATGAGCAGACTAAAGAGACATCATGCATAAGAGAAGTCCAATGAATCAAAAAGGTTAAACTGAATCTTAAAATGCGAGAAAGCTCATGGAATTATTCAAAACAAAAACAAAAACAAACAAACAAACAAACAAACAGTCTGCTGTACCTGCTTTTAATATTGTATTAAAACTCAGGTACAACACTGAGCAACATATTTAGAGTTGAGTTACATGAAAAATCATATGCTTGCTTTTTCTCTCGCCCAATAAATAACAAATTCACTGACATAATCCATAATTGACTAGAAAGTACATCCTAGCGACTTATTTCTTCCCCCTTTAGGTGTTTTAAGCCAACTGTAGGGTACCCAACCATTTCTCCACCAAAAAGCAGGGAACTTAAACTTCTAAATTTTCTGATCTATACAACAGAAGCACTATAATAGTCGTACAAATCACTTTCTGATGAATAAATCTAAGATTCTGCTAATGGTGCTATGCAATGAACAAGTGAACCATTCAAATAAACCAACAGCTTAGGAATATAAACCTGAACTTATATAAATTGTCTTATGAACTGCTTTCCTAACCAGTTTATTTAACATAAAATTGTCAAAATTTTAAAAAAAAAGGAATAACTGTAGGAAAGTTATAATCTTCTTTTCAGGTTTAGGTTACGTTCACCAAAGTAACAGATTTGTGCCTTGACTGCTATTCAACCTACCTTAATTCATGATACAATATGATAAAGTATGTACATTAAAGTACATTACATCTACTGGCTCTGCTTAATCTACCCTACTAGTTCGAAGCAAAAAAAACTAAAGGGCTCCAAATTAAATACATCGGGCAACAAATATAATTCCTATAAAGTTTATTCCCTAGGACACTGACAGGCAGATAGGGCGGCACAGTGGTTCGCACTGCTGCCTTGCAGCACCAGTGACCCGGGTTCAATTCCACCCTTGGGCGACTGTCTGCGTGGAGTTTGCACATTCTCCCCATGTCTGCATGGGTTTCCTCCGGGTGCTCTGGTTTCCTCCCACAGTCCAGATGCGCAGGCTAGGGGGATTGGCCATGCTAAATTGCCCAGAGTGTTCAGGGATGTGTAGGTTAGGTGGGTTACAGGGAAATGGGGAAGGGGCATGGGTCTGGGTGGGATGCTCAGAGTCAGTGTGGACTCATTGGGCCGAAAAGGTCTGTTTCCCACTGTACGGATTCTATTTGATGGATAATTGGAACTGGGCCTACTTATATGTAAAATTAGTCGATCAGATTTTATTGCAATTATTTACAAAACCTCAATGCACATTGTCAACAGTAATTCTCATCTTATATCCCATTGACTGTGAATACTGGCTTATGAGTGGATGAAACGTTGAGTCTGTAACTCATTGGAGTTTAGATGGAAGAGGCAACCTTATTCCCATACCCAGGATTCTCAGTGAACCTTCTGTGAATTGTTATACACAAGTGCAGTTTGGGTGACAATGTTTACACTTCAGAATTCCTGTAGCTATATAGTATGTTACAAAATGATCTGTTTTGCTTATTTAAGCTAGGAATGTATCATACATGTACAACGTTGTGCAATAATTCAACTTGTACACAACATTTCTTACCCAGAGAAAATCAAAGCAAAGCAAAAAAAGGGATCCAGCTGCTGGAAATCTGAGACAGAAACAGAAATTGCTGGAGTAACTCAGGAAGTCTATTAGCATCTGTGGAGAGAAAGCAGATGTAAAATCAGTGACCCTTCTTCAGAACCACTCTGAAGGAGGGTTACGGGACCTGCAACTCTTCAGTTTCTCTAGCAATTCCTGTTTTTGTTCCAAAGAAATCTAACTTGGGAACCGCTGGTTCACTTAGGCATGATTTTCAGAACTCAGCCACAGTTTTAATTGATTACCCCCCCATACTTGAGAAAAGGTATTGTCATCAACGTAGCAGTAGCCTTCGTAAACTATGTACATGGGGATGATGTAGTTAGTTCAAAGTAACTGAAGTACCACAGCATTGCTGTGTAGCAAGACAAAAATTTGCACATCAAGAACATTTCCCTGACTGACTTTACCATGTTCCACATTAGTAGCTGGAATTAAATCAAATGATAATTGCCATTACAGACCAGGTTTGTTTTTGAAGTTATGCTTTAATGACCATCATTTTCTGCACTTTTTTGGCATAAAACGGAAAAGTGGAGTATTCCAAAACCAAGCACAGCAGAAGGAATCATTGCACTTTTGCAGGCAGCGTCAGGCAGGAAAGCTGACGTTTCAGGTTGGGACCCTTCTTCAGAATTTCTGTCTCTGCATTAAAAAAAAATTACCTAAAGCCACTTAATTTTCTTTCACCTGCTCCTTTAAGCTCATGCCTTTAGCCAGTGACTAGTACAGTGTATCGATCACACTTTGCAGGAGGCACTGGGCGAATTCTCTGAAGAAAGGAGATTAAAAAGAATAGAAAATCCTGGCGAACCAAATGAACATCTCAAAAGAACCCAGGAGATCTACGCTGTTTTTGCATGGGGTGCTAATAGGGGTTCAAGATTCTTAACTGGTGGAGCTATGTGTTGATGTAGTTAATAGCTGTTTATGATTAGAATTCATTTTATAATATACAAAAACTCCTGTTAAGTACAGAAACCTGGTCAGTGTTTTCTATGAACTTGATTCCAAACAGGTAAATCAGGTTATCTGCATGATTGGCAACCCCAGAAATAGTGTAGCTTGACATTCAGCGTACTTTCCCCAAATAGGTCATAGCAATGCACTTAATTTAAAAAAAAAAGCTAAATTCATCTGAAAACAAAATGAATCGCAAATTGATGAGACTCAGTTGTGGATAATATTAATGAATAGGATTTGTCAACAGAAAGCAGCAACGCACTACAGATAAGCAGCCTGTATTTTCAATTTGACAGGCTGAAACTCATTAAATACTACAGTATGGTTATGAATAGCTAAGCTACTAGGCACTCACCATCTCCAAAAATGTAACCATCTCCTCTTGCTATTTCAACTGCATTATTATTGCTGAACCCCACTAACATTCTGGAAGTGACCACTGACCAAAAATGGAAGGGGAGGGGTGGCAGCATAGTGGTAATATTGCTAAAATAGATTACTATTCTGGCAATATGGGTTCAAATTCCACAACAATAGTGAAATTTGAATCCATTAAGAACCTTAACTTTGATTTAAATTTCAGGTTTTTGCAAATATTTGTAGCTTGGGTTGTGGATGAGATTGTTGGCTTGCTCTCGGAGCTGGCTAGTTATCATGCAGATGTTTTGTCTCCATGGGTTTGTATATGGGTTCTAATGCCACATGTTTGTTGATAGCATTACGGGTCGGAAGCCAGGCCTCTAGGAATTGCTGTGCCTGTCTACGGTTGGCTTGAGCTAGGGTGGTCATGTTGTTCCAGTTAAATTAATTGCTTTCATCGTCCGAGGGCACGGAGATGAAGGAAAGTTCTGTGTCATTTTGCTGCTAGCTGGTGTTCATGTATCCTGGTGGCTAGTTTCCTTCCGGTCTGGCTGATGTAATGTTTGTTGCAGTCATTGCAAGGTATTTTGTAAACTACATTGGTCCTGCAGGTCATGAGTGTGGGATCTTTGGTCCTTGTGCTAGTAACACACAAACCCACAGCCACATTATGACAAATACTCACCAGGACCAAAATCTCCTGCCACCGAGCCTCATCTCACAAAAAAAAAATGAAACAAAACTAATGACTTTGATGAAGAGGCCCAGAGTATCATGCTCAAGTGTGCTGTTGTAATAAAAAATTAGATAGAACAGGTAGTATTGTGGAGGCAGGGAGGCTGCAAAAGGATTTGGACAGTTTAGGAGAGTGGGCAAAGAAGTGGCAAATGCAGTACAACGTGGGAAAGTGTGAGGTCATGCACTTTGGTAAGAAGAATAAAAGCATGGACTGTTTTCTAAATGGGGAGAAAATTCAGAAGTCTGAAGTGCAAAGAGACTTGGGAGTTCTAGTCCAGGATTCTCTCAAGGTAAAACTTGCAGGTTGAGTCAGTAGTCAGGAAGGCAAATGCAAGGTTGGCATTTATTTTGCGAGGACTGGAATATAAAAGCAGGGATTTATTATTGAGGCTTTATAAGGCCCTGGTCAGGCCACATTTAGAGTATTGTGTACAGTTTTGGGCCTCATATCTCAGGAAGGATGCAGTGGCCCTGGAGTGGGTTCAGAGTACGTTCACCAGAATGGTCCCAGGAATGAAAAGCTTAACATATGAGGAATGTTCGAGGACCCTGGAGCTATACTCATCGGAGTTTAGAAGGACGAGGGGGGAATCTAATTGAAACTTACAAAATACTGAATAGCCTGGACAGAGTGGATGTTGGGAAGATGCTTCCATTGGTAGGAGAGACGAGGACCCGAGGGCACAGTCTTAGCATAAAGGGAAGATCTTTTAGAATGGAGATAAGGAGAAACTCCTTCAGCCAGAGAGTGGTGAATCTTTGGAATTCACTGCCACAGAAGGCTGTGGAGGCTAGGTCATTGAGTGCATTTAAGACTGAGATAGACAGGTTCTTGATTATCAAGAGGATCAAGGAATACAGAGAGAAAGTGGGAGAATGGGGTTGAGGAACGTATCAGCCATGATTGAATGCCAGAGCAGACTCGATGGACTGAATGGCCTAATTTCTGCTCCAATGTCTTATCGTCTTATGGTCTTATAGAAATGGTAGCCTGTGAAGAGGACCCAAACAGGCTGCAAAACAGTTGTAAACAGGTTATGAGTTGGCAATGCAGTAGTTGGAGTACATGAAGGTAAATGGAGATTATTCACTTTCAAATTCAAAATTTTCTTTTTCAAACACATGAAACTTGCAAGAGACTACCCATGTCTTATTTTTAAAAAAAAAAAATCAAGATTTACATTGTTATCAATAGACATAACCAGCTATTAGGAAGACATAGTATCTAGCAGTCATTACAAATAGATTTCAATTGGTAAAAGAGAACATCTTCCTAGAACTGTAGAGGGCATTAGGTACCAAAACAAAATCAACATCTTTTCAAGGAAGCATGTAAAAATAGTTGAAGGAGAAATTTCTCAATTATAAAAACAAATTTCAGCCAGGCAGAGAGAGGCGCTAGTGATAGAGATCATTGGGCCTCTTTTCAAGGAAATGGGCAGCCCTCAGACTGTCTTGGTAAGGGTTAGAAATGCAGAGAAATTGGATGCTCATGGTGAAAAATGAAATGGTTACGGTCATCTAACTGAATACAGAACTGGTAAAGTGATGGACACCATTTAAGCATGACAGGACGAATTCAGTCAGTGGGACAGTAACAGGCAGAAATAAATAAGACTGCCAGCAGACAGCTTATGAATCCACGGAAGGAGACAAGTTGGCTGTTCAAGGTTGGAACAATGAGGGACAAGGTTGTGGAAGTTTGAAACAGCCCCTTTAATATAGTTTGGTGGTCTAAAATAAATGACTACAAAAGGTTACATTTGAAGAGACAAGACAGCAGGAAAAACGTTGGTTAGTAAGCAAAGACAATGTGAAATAATAAATTAGAAAGATGGCATAAAGTTATAAGGGAACAGGGCAAGCGTAGAGGCAGAGAACAATTTCTCATGTGGAAGACAGAAGCATAGAAAACAGGTGGAGGAGTAGGTCATTTAGCCCTTGATGCCTGCGCCACCGTTCAATACGATATTGGCTGATCAAGTAATTTCAGTATACCATTCCTGCTTTCTCTCCACACTGTTTGATCCCTTTAGCTGCAAGAGCCATGTCAAGCTTGCTCTCCAATTCATCGAATGAATTGTCCCCAGCAGCTTTCTTTGGGAGAGAATTCCACAGGTTCACAATTTTCTGAGTGAAGAGATTCTTCCTCATCTCAGTCCCGAATGGCTTATCTCTTACTCTTAGACTGTAACCCCTAGTTCTGGACGTTCCCATTACTGGGGACATTCTTCCTGCATCTAGCCTGTCTGATCCCATCAGGATTTTGTATGCTTCCAGGAGATTCCGTTGTACTTGCCAGTATTTAGAAGAACAAGTCCAATTGATTAAGTCTTTCTTCATAAAAGTTGTAGTTTGATTGGAACAAACTGCCCGTATCTAAGCAATGTTGCCAATGTAATCACGTTAATGCAACGCACTCAAGTTATTGAGGACGAGGACGAGGAGTGAAAAATGGAGGAGCAGGAAAGGCAAATGAACAGATGAGTCATGTGGGCAGTGCTACCTTAAAATGGTTTTCTTAAACCATGAGAAAATGAGAACAGTTTAAATATACTAGGAATTCTGTTTAATGTACTTATCTTCAATAGAATCTGCAGTTCCAATACACTGGATGAACAAAAAATGAAGTAAAGTAGTACTGCCATAATGCAGTGTTTCTCAACTAATGTAGTGTACTTACAGCAAAAGGATATTCTGGAGTATGCCAGTTGCATCAATTTACTGTTACTACACTCAAATAATCAACTGTTACTTTAAAATTAGTTCTCTTAGATAACCTCCATTAACCACATCTAACTGGATGCAAGAATAAGACTTTTTTGATGGTAGGTCCGAAACAATTACTATTAAGCCTGTTCATAAAACATGCGTGTTTCCAGCTGATGACCTTTTATTAGAAATGGCAAAAACTAAACACTTCCACATCAAGGTGGGGGAGGAATAGAAGAAACAAAACAAAGAAGACAAGGACTGAGCTGGTGGAGAAGATGGCAGATATTTACGGTACAGCCAAAGCAAGCCCTAATGGGACGAATAGGAAAACAAATGTCACAAGGAGCAAGTGACAGAATGATGAACAGCTGCCACCCGCAAGCAAAAATACGGGAAAAACCTAATCTAAAACCAAAACTTGCAAAGTGCCAAAGCAGACTGCAGGGTGGTCAGCAAATTTATGAAGTATCTTAATCAAATGAAGTGTTCATAGAGCTTGCAAAGAGCTACACTGAACACTGGCGGAGCATGAAGACAGAGATCAGCATGACAGCAACTTAGAAACTCAATAACGATTCACTGGATTTGCAACATTAACTCTGCTTTCTTCCCACAGATGTGTCAGACCTGATGAGTTGTACCAGCAATTTCTGCTTTTGCTTCCGATCTCCAGCGGCTGTAGTTCTTTAATTTTCTATAGTAAAATAAAATGGCGGCCAGAGGGATTGGTTTGTGCCTGTAGATCACATGAAGGTGCTCCACAAAGTGGTCCCTTTACCTGCTTTTGGTTCCCCATTGTACAGCAGACTGCATTCTAGCCTGTGAAGACTGTATACTAAATTGCAAGATTTACATACATTGTAATTAGACTTGCACAGCAATTGAAACCTTGGATAGTAAGGAGAGAGGGGGTACAAGACCATTGAAAGATAAAAGGTTCATATAATGATTGTGGAGCAGATTAATGTGTTAGAAAATTAAGCTCATTTAGAAGTCTGAAAGGGGAGGTTGATTGGTGAGAGATTTTACTGATGACATCTTGCTGGTGGTTGTGTACATGGTTGAGGATAATCTGTTGAATATGATGGCTTTGAAAGGACAGTGAGAACACAGAGGAAGAGCCCAACTATAATTTGGGGAATCTGTGCCTGAAGAAGAAATACAAACAAAAAACATTTGTCCATGATGGAGGCAGCGACTGAACATACATGAAGAGGATATTGCTCAGGGCAGAAAGTTGGAAATTGAAAGTGGTAGCATCTGAAACATCAAGGATGAAGTTGAAAAGACTGGACACAATAAATGGTGTTGCCATCAGAAAAAAAATAAATTCATTCATGGGGGCAGTTTCAGCTTGAATCCACATGTCAACCATGGCAGGGATGATAACTGAGTACAAACTTTAAAAAAAGTTCCCATACTCATTGCATGTGGTGCTGTCCAGGAAAAGGTTGGGGCTTGTTGCTAGCCTTTTTATAAATTACTCAGATCAGATCAAGGGTCAGTGATTTGCAGTTAAAGGGTCAGTTATTTTCAACAATGTGGCTAGCAGAAGCAGAAGGGTGGCTATACGCAGCCAGAAGTGATACTGTTAACTAGCTCAGTAATAGATGAGACTCCGGGAAGTTATTTCGTAACTCTATTCTGCTGGGTTAGGGAAAGTACTGCAGCATGTGAGCTCAGTGGAGTTGAAAGGAAATGGTTTGCTAGAAAGCCCGTAGTTGATCAAAGGAAATATGCTTCAGTAGCAGCAGCTCATAGACGGCTACCTATTCAGAAAAAAGATGAAATTCTGCCAGAAATTAAACGCTAACAAGAGTCATAGGAATCCTGCATGTTGACTTGGAAGAAAGCAGTGAACCACCAGAACACAGGTAGTCATTGGAATGACTGAAGAAATCCAAAGGCTAGATCTTCAAACGTAAATGTCTGAAGAAGGCAGTTTTAATGAGATTTGATCACCTGCAGTATTAATGTCTGTGTGGCTTGTGAGAAACTCAGTTGATTTATAAAGCTGACGTAAAGTTGATTCTGGTGGTTAAAACAGTGGAATTTTGTGACTTTATTCACTTAAGTACTGGAGAGTTCAAACTTTGCCTGCTTTAAAAAGCAAGTTGTTATTGGTCTCTACACAAATTGCAACAAATTTGGTCACCTTGTCCAGGATCATGACAATAGGTGCAGATGTTAAAATTTACAAGCAGCAAAGACAGAGCAGGACATATTTTTAATTTAAAAAACATAGAAAATTATGTGGCTATCTAGTGTACTCCTTCACTTCCATTACATAGAGGTTAAAAGGTGGCCTAAGGCTAAATGGGAAGAAGGCAGTAGATACTATTGCTGTGAACAATGAAAACCAAACTGCCATCTGTGTACTCTGTAGCTGTCACTTCATTAACACAAACACTCACCAATTGTTGCAGGAGTAGGTATTGTAGAGATGACAAAGAAAAAGAAAGGAGTCACGTG
>JAHRHZ010000028.1:21100980-21127841 GCA_024137785.1 Ginglymostoma cirratum
GTCATGCCTTTCTTACATTAAGCTCTGATACCATTACGTCTGTTCTCATCAGAAAATTTTCTGATGAAGGGTTTAGGCCCGAAACGTCAAGTTTTCCTGCTCCTATGATGCTGCTTGACCTGCTGTGTTCATCCAGCCCCATGCTTGTTATCTCGGATTCTCCAGCATCTGCAGTACCTTTTATCTCCTGCTGAATAGAGCCGCTTTG
Organism: Ginglymostoma cirratum; assembly: GCA_024137785.1. Lineage (NCBI taxonomy): Eukaryota > Metazoa > Chordata > Chondrichthyes > Orectolobiformes > Ginglymostomatidae > Ginglymostoma > Ginglymostoma cirratum. The sequence continues at coordinate 21,101,189 of JAHRHZ010000028.1, forward strand.
TAAAGTGGATATAAGGTAAGGATGAGAATTGAAGAAATATGTGAACGTCATTAAATACTATCTTGAGAGAGCGTTAGGTTTCATTTCATTGTGCATGTTATCTTCTATTCTAATTAATGCTTTGCAGTTAATGGCACATGTACTTTTGTGCATTGTTTGCCTTATGTATGGATATATGTATAATTTTTGGGAATATTCCTGTCAAATTTGACTCATTATTTTAAAGTCACTCAAGATCTGTTTTAGGTAGGAAAAGCATGTGCATTTTGCCTTTTTATTAAAAAAAAGGAGACAGCCAAACTCTGCTGCATCCCTGTGACAATGCTTTGACGAACCAGAATCTGCCTGTCTGGTTTGAGATTTAAAATCTGTAGTTAATTGTTTTTGCAGTATCTCTTTGCCAATTATGGCCCAACCAATCAGCACCCCCTTTTCATTCTGTATAAACTTATGTCTCTTTTATTCAAGTCTGTTTCCTGCATCCTAACTTTAATGAATGCAAGATGAAAAACATTGTCTTCTAACATCTATAAAGTACAAGTATAATCCCATTAATCCCACAACATAAAGAATCACTGAGAATTTTTTCGGTATTAAATGCATCAAACGGTATGAGGAGAAATCAGGGATATGGCATTGACATAGAAGATTGGTCATGATCATATTGAATGATGGAGCAGGTTCAAAGGGATAAATGGCCTTCTGTTCCCAGTTTTTATGTTTATAGATTAAAAAAACAAAATTGCTTTTGTATTGTCTGAAAAATGTACCATTGGTGCAGTACTTAAATTACCATTCATATACTACTCACACTAGAATCTCTACATCTAACACCTCGGTAGGTTTAAGTCATTGGTGACTTCAGCTTTTTGACTGGAACTACAGATAGCTTCTTCCTGGCACCTTCACACATTTGAACGTAAATGAATTCAGTTTTAAGTATCTCTTCAGGATTTTACCCAAAACTTCTGGTGTGGTTCTAAAATTTAATTCTTTTAATTGTTCACTTCATACACATAGAAAACCTTCCAGTTACTAAATTGAAAAACAGAAATGCGAGCTTAACACAAGTGATATCCAATATATATATGTACAAGGATACGTTTGGATATCTTAGACTAAAGACATTGTGTGGATGTTTCAGTGGTGACAAGTTTTAGGAAGTACCACCCTCTTTGACATTTGTGATTTGGAATGTCGAAGCCTTTTTCCACTTTGAAAGTTAACCTTTCCCTCAGTTCATAATAATTTGGAATGCCATCTGAAGAAGCAAAATATGGATGTCTCCATGTCATTGATTGTGACTTTAAGTTTTTTCAATATTCAATCTGTTTTTAAAATATTGGTCTGAATTAAATCACAAGCTAGTATTGATAAACTTATGTTCCGCAAACCTGCCTTTTATTCTGTGTGGAACGAAATTCTGCATTATCAACTATGAGAGTTTCTCTGAACATGAGATTGTCACATAAACTATTTACGGTTGAGTATTTCTGGTTGAATTCAATGAGTGAGAAGACTTCACTTCATTTTATTGCTGTCTGGGTTTCTCTTTCTTGTAAAGGCAATTAGGATAACTCCTTACATAAGCAGTTTTATGTGTTTTCTAGTATTTGATTAACTTCATGGGTCATTCCTAAAAGAAATGGGAGGAACAGCTTGATAAATGGAGCTGGGGGCAGGGGAAAGGGGAGAATGTCAAAATGGGACAGCAGAGAAGGGTGGGAACTGCTGAAACCAGAAAGACCAGGAAGGAAGGCAGATGCTGTTGAGACCTGCATGTGTAGTTTGGGGTGACTGGAGATCTAGATGAGAGGGGAACTTCAGCATGACAGCATTGATGGGTTGAGCATACCAAAAGAGTTGCCTAAATACAAAATCCTACCCTTTACATTATACATATAGAATATTTTAATTACAGACTGCTTCCTCAGTCTCATCAATACTGTGCACGCTACTCCCTCAAAGTTCCACACCACTCACCATCAAACAAACCTCATTCCAACTCCCTTCCTCCAATCAAAAAGCTACTCTTCACAATCCAGTCCCCAGTCACTCTGCAATCTCTTCCCCTAAAGGCCACTTCACCCAACCATGAGCCCCTTCTCTTTAACCTCCACTTCCTCCCATGAATCAGTAACCTCCCTTCCTGTGCACTCCCCTCACTCTGTTCAGCCTGTTTTTAGATATCCTTCCCCTGAGATTGCTGAACACCATCAGGCTTGCCAGACACCCACCCAAGACTGCATCACCTTGATTCCAGTCCACCCATCCTCTTTGACTTGTGCCAGCTGGATGTAGAACACCCTCAACTCCAACTTGGCCCTGCCTAGCACCACAATGCTGTTCCCAACTTGGTCCAGCAGGAGGCCAGACACCATTCCACCCCACCCATTCCAGGCCTTCAGGATGCACGGCCTCGAGTCATCAACCTGTCAGACCAACCTCCATCTCTGCTCCCCACACCTTGCACCACCCTCCAGTATAGCTCAGGCCTACCAGGCATTGTTATGTAAGGGTAATAGGACCTTGACACCACTTTTCTGTGATGTCACAGAGTTGCACATCATTGGGTATAAATGTCACAGAATGGGTGGAATAGAGTCTGGAAGGAATATTGGAAAAAGCATATTCAAATATCTTACCCTCTGTAAGACTCAGAAATGTGTACCGGTACAGGTAATTCTCAATGCGTTCTTGGGTGACCTCGTGCTCTAGAAAATCATGTTAAAGGAAAATTGCAGTAGAAAATCGCTATACCTGTACAGCAGAAAGTTTGTGTTATCCAAACAGCGTCCACTATTCATCAATCGCAATACAGCCAATTTGTGTTAACAAAACATACATTATAGCAGAACTACCTGTACAGGCATTGCACTTTTTTTCATAAAAGCGTTCAAGGATATCATCGATCTCTGTCGCATCCCCATGGCATACCCTGACCAATCATAATCTATTGGCCTGGTCTGAAAACTAAGATTGACAGATAACTGATCTTGCTGCATCTCATTGCCAATGATGACCCTGCTGCTCAGCACCCTCTTCTATGCTACGTAGTATGGTGTCCCTTTGTTCAATACTGTTTCTTGTGTTGTAGTTCTGATGAATGCAACATGAAAAGCTTCAACTTCTTCTCTCCTTTTAGCAATATTTAACTCTGAGAGCACATGGACATGAACACACAAAGATAGGTCAATGTTTACCATTGCAGCTTCAAGGAGTAGGATACTGGAAATCAAGCCCCACTGTTCCTGGAGTCATCCTAAACTTAAAGTATTTAAAACAAGTATACTAGATTCCTCAATTTACCCAATTTTCATATGGCTCTTGATGAAAAGCACAGACCAGTAACCAGAATTACTATTTATTACAAGAAATTAGATTCTAGATACAGGTAAACAGGTATAAACCATTGACATATAGCACTATTAATTAAAACTCTTAAGGTCCTTATGAACTGTCCCTTACATACAGACATAGACACAGATGGGGAAAAAGAATGGACAGAGGGAAATGTGGGAAAACAGTTCTGTAATCTTTGTTCACAAGATCTGTTGAGTTGGTTCTTGCTGAACAGGAGGTTTCTTCTTGGCCTTCCTTTTCCAAATACTTCCATTGGTTTACAAGAGGCACAGGGTGGCTGCGTCACTTGCAAAAGTTAGCAACTAAAACTTACACCTTACAGTAACTGCTGAAGTCAGTGGCCCAGTGGTATTATCACTGAACTGTTAATCAAGAGACCCAGATAAAGTTCTAGAAACTCGGGTACGAATCCTGCCACGGCAGTTGGTTGAATTTGAATCCAATAAAATATCTGGAATTAAAAATCTAATGGTGACCATGAACCCATTGTTGGTTCAGAGAAAAACTCATCTGGTTCACTTAAGGGAAGGAAACTGCCATCCTTACCCAGTCTGGCGTACATGTGACTGACTCTGACCTGTCCTCTGAGCAATTATGGATGGGCAATAAATGCTGCCTGGTCAGTGACACCCTCATCCTGTGAATTAATAAAGGAAAAATCTAAACCAGTTTTCTTCATGTTTAAAATGTGCTTTGACTGCAGAGGTCAAAGAGATGGCTCCTAAGCCTGTGGAGAGTTGATCACATCTCTGTGATTACTGGTCGTGTACACCAATCAACATTTTGTTGCAAACCAGAGCTCCCTCTGAATACAGAACCCCTCTGCTCCAGTTCATCTGCAATCTAATTTTCAATTACTGCTTGTTCAACCAGCTGTTTACATGATGCTTGCTGTAAGTGGCAGGTTTCTTGCTTTACAAATCATGCAACAACCCTTTAAAATGCTGGTTTTAAAACAGTCCTTTCTCATTTCAGTCCACCATTTTAAAGAGAACAAAAATAAAAAGCACAGCCTTTACATTATCTAATGTAACTATAAGTTAGAACCTGATATATGATTATCATATGTAATATTACAGTAAACTTTATTTTAACCGTCACGTTATAAACCGTCACCAATAAACCAGCAAAAATTGTATACCTTAAATACCATGAAGTTTACTGTATTATTATTGCTTTTTAGCTTATTTACCTCAATGTAAATATACATGTTTTTCAATTGGATCGCTACATGAAACATCAACAGTTGATTCAATTTCGAGTCGATTTCTCCTCAAATACCAGGATCTTCTGCAATATTCCAGTATTCAGTTCAGGGTGTGAATGAGAAGTCTCTTTGCTGGTAAGTTTTATTTAAGCAAAATTGCATTATTATTTAAGTGATTTATGCTGTAAATAAAGTATAGCAGTGATGTGTATGCTCCAAACATTATGTTTCTATTACTTAGTATGTATTTTTACACTGATACAGCACAGTACAGGCCCTTTGGCCCACGATGTTGTGCCAAACTTTTACCCTAATCCTAAGGTAATTTCTAATTATGTCAACCTCTTGATTATCTGGAATATTTGATCAACCAGCATGCTTCTGGTTCCATAGGTGCCAGCTAATAAAAAGGTTGCTGTATTTAGTATGGAGGTTTGAACTATAAGTCTGAAGACTATCCCTAAATTTCGCTTTACCAATTTATGTCAGACACAGACTCCATTGTGTAGCATAAAAATACATGGCAAACGATTCACCCATCCCACAACTTTGGTCTTCCAGAGGATATCAGATCCTGAATGTCAGATAACCTCCTCCCGCCACATCTAAACACCCATCTGCCAAACTATCCTAGTCAGAGCTTGTGAGCAGCAAGGCTGGCCTGTCATCATGTCTCTAACTACTTAGAATGCATCCAGAGACACCAGTCATTTCCGGGAGAGATAAGGGAAAAATATCATCACAGGAATCAATGTATGTGAACAAATTAGAAAATGTTAGGGAAATCTCATTAAATATAGGACAAATAGTTATCCTACTCTCACTAGCTCTCCAAATGGTGGCTGAGACCATGATTGCCTCCATTAAATATCATTCTGAATCTCACAAGGTTAACGGATTTTTATTCTTTCATGGAATGTAGGCATTGCTGGCTAAGCCAAGCTTAATTGTCAATCCCAAGATGCCCTTGAGAAGTTGATGTTGAGCTGCCCTCTTGGGTTGCGGCAGTTCATTTGGTGTACGGTTGAACATCATTGGACTATAAACTGTCCACTGATTTTTAAGCTGAGAAAGAGCTTGGGGTCAAGAATGGTTCTTCAACATTTCTGTGTTTCACTATGCCATAGGGAAGAGGGCAATTTTTCAGATCAAGTTACAGGCTTCCCTAAAAATGAATATCACAGACAGGCAGCAGTTTGGTGTGGTCAGGACAACGAGAGGACTGCTTTAGATTAATGAGCTACCAAATCCAGATGTAGTTGCAGTGGTGGGAGAGGGCAAGTTCTGCAGCATCCTAAGAATTCCAGTAAATTTCTCCTGGCTTAGCCTGGGGAAGGAAGAATAATTTAAATGGACTTTATTGCTGATGGTGTATTTAAGAAACTGTCTTCAGACATCTTCAAAGAGGTGGGTGATAAGTCAGAGATCATGGTACACATTGGTGCTAACAACCTGAGGAGAACAAGGGATGAGGTCTTATCAAGAGTTCAGGAACCTAAGCAGTGATTAAGAAGCAGGACCTGAAAGGTTGAAATCTCAGGATGACGCCCAGTGCTACATTCTAGTGAGTACAGAAATAGGAGAATAGAGCAGATAAATGCACAGCTCGAGTTGGTATAGGATTGAGGATTTTAGTTTCCTAGATCACTGTGACCATCTCTGGGGAAAGTGGGACCTCTACGTGCATTATGGTCTGCACTTGAACCATAATGGGACTAACATCCTTGCAAGAGTGTTTGCTAGTTTTGTTGGGAGGAGTTTAAACTAGTTCAGAGGGGTAGGGGACACAGTGCATGAGTTCAATAGTGACAACATAACTTAGAAATGGAATAAAGGCAGAGAGAGTTCAGCTATGTGGTGTCTCAAGGGAGTAAGACAAGACTGGATAGCCTCAACATTAATGCTAGATGTAGTAGAGCTAAAGCGGATGAGTTAAAGGTATGTATTGACAATAAAACAGCGATGTTGTGGCAATCACAGAGGTGTGGTTGAGGAAGGGACAAGATTGGCAATTTAATTTTCCAGGGTATAGGATATTCAGGCAGGACAGGGAATGGTGCAAAATTAAAGATGGTGTCACATTATTAGTTAGGGAATCAGTTACTGCAGTAAGGAGGGATGATATTTTGGAAGGGTTGACAAATTAGGCTTTGTGAGTAGAACTTAGGAATTAAAAATGAGGCAGTCACGCTGTTAGGAGTGTATTATATTGGCCTCCAAACAGCAGGCAATTGACGAGCAGATAGGTACTCAATTCACCATCACATATAAAAATAATAGGGTAGGTATATCAGGGGACTTCAACTACCCTAATATAAATTGGGATAGTCTTAGTCAAAAAGGTTTATGGGGGCAGATTTCTTGAAATGTATACGGGAGAGCTTTTCATATCAACATGTAGATGGTCTTGCAAGTTATGGTGCAATGCTGGACCTAATTCTGGGAATGAAACCAGACAGTTGTTCGATGTGACAGTGTGGGACCATGTTAATGATAGCTACTGCCACTCTGTAATTTTTAAATTTGTCGTAGAAAAGGTGCAAGGTAGTCTGCAAAAAGGTTTTGGATTAGGATGAGGCAAATTTTACTAAAATAAAGCAGAATCTGGTCAAAGTAGACTGGAAACAGCTACTTGAGTGTAAACCTACAGCAGAACAATGGGAGGTATTCAAAAAATTACTGGTGAGATTGCAAGCCCAAAATGTTCCCTTGAGGATGAAATATAGGAGCAACAAGCCAGAGAACTATGGATGTCTAGGAATATTCAGGACTGTATAAAAAAGAGAGACATATAGCAGATACAAAGGGAGCAATACAACAGAGGCTCTAGAAAAGTAATAGAAAATGCAGGGGACAGCTCCAGAAAGCAATTAGGAGAGTAAAGAGAGGATATGAGAAAATGCTGGCGGGCAAGATTAAGGAGAAAGATATTCTGCAAGTATATTGAGGGGAAGAGGTTTGCCAGGGAAAGAGTAGGGCCTATTAGGGACCAAAGCGGTAATCGGTGTGTGAAGTCAGAGGACATTGGTAGAATATTAAATGAGTACTTCACATGTCTTTACTTGGGAGATGGAGGATACATGATAGAAATTGAGAAGGTGGACTGTGTAGATCCAGATCGATATAAGAAGCAAAGAGGTATTTGAGGTTTTGGCAGATTTAAAAATGGACAAATCCCCAGATCTGGATAAATTGTATCCCAGGCTGCCGTGGAAGATGAGGGAGGAGATTAAAGGGCCCTAACCTAAAAATTCAAATGGCATCTGGCCAAAGGGGAGGTGATGGAGGACTGGGAGACAGTTAATGTGGTTCCACCTCACAAGAAGGGTGGTAGAGTTAAACCAGAGAACTATAGACTAGTCAGTCTCACATCAGTGGTAGGGAAATTATTGGAGAAAATAGTGGGGGGGAAAATTAACCTCCATTTACAGAGGCAAGGTTTGACTAGGGATTGTCAGCATGGCTTTCTTAGAGGGAGTTCAGACCTAACAAATTTAGTAAAATTTTTCGAGGTGGTGACCAACTGTTTTGATGAGGCTAGGACAGTTGTTGTAATTTATGGATTTTAGCAAAGCCTTTGACAAGGTGCCTCATGGGAAACTGATAGGGAAGGTATAAGCTTATCGGATCCAGGGTAACTTGGCAAACAGGATCCAAAACTGGCTTAGTGACAGGAGTCAGTGATTGGTGGTAGTAGGCTATTTGTGTGACTGGAGCCCATTGTGCAGTGGCATTTCATAGGATCTTTACTGGGTCTTTATTGTTTGTGATTATTCATAAATGACATAGATGAGAATGTGGCCAGGGAGAATGATGAGTAAGTTTGTGGTTGATAGTGAGGAGGAATGTGTTAGGTTACAAGAGAGTATAAATTATAAATTATTTTAAATAAATTAAAATTGTCGAATAAAGTGTCCAGAACTGAATACAATACTCCAAATGTGGTCTGACCAATGATTTGTAGAGGGGTAACATTACTTCCTTGCTTTGACACTCTAATCCTCTGTCTATAAACACAAGGATTCTATAGGCCTTCTCAACAACTGCTTAAACTTGCCTGGCCACCTTCAGAGAATCATGCAAACGCACCCTAAAGTCCATCTGCTCCTGTACTTCCATTAAAGTTGTATCTTTGAGCTTGTATTATCTCTCCGTGTTTCTTCTACCAAAAAGCACTACCTCACATTTCTCTGCGTTGGAATTTATTTACCAGATATCGGTCCATTTGGCTAACTTATTAATGTCCCTCTGGAGTTGTTCAGCATCATCCTCACAATTCATTATTCTTCTTAACTTTTTATCATTTGTAACTTTAGAGGTTTTGCCCTCAATGACCATCTCCAAGTCATTTATATAAGGCAATTTATATAAAGCAAGAGTCCCAACACAGATCCCTGGGGAACACCACTTTCAACTCATCTCCAATCTGAGAAATGCCTATCTACACTTACCCTCTGATTCCTATCTTTTAGCCAACTTCTAATCCATGTTGCCAAGGATAGATGATTTGGATATGAACATAGGAGGTATGGTTAGAAAGTTTGCAGATGACACCAAAATTGGGGGTGTAGTGGACGGCCAAGATCAAATGGGCCAATGGGCCAAGGAGCGGCAGATGGAGTTTAGTTTAGATAAATGTGAGGTGCTGCATTTTGGAAAGGCAAATCAGGGCAGGACTTATACACTTAATAGTAAGGTCCTGGCAAGTGTTGCTGAACAAAGAGACCTTGGAATTCAGGTTCATAGTTTCTTGAATGTAGAGTCACAGTAGACAGGATAGTGAAGAAGGTGTTTGGTATGCTTGCCTTTATTGGTTAGTGCATTGAATATAGGAGTCGGGAGGTCATGTTGTGGCTTTACAGGACATTGGTTAGGCCACTTTTGGAATACTGCATTCAATTCTGATCTCCTAGCTATAGGGAGAATGTTGTGAAAAATTCAGAAAAGAGTTACAAGGATATTGCCAGGGTTGGAATGTTTGAGCTTTGCGGAGAGGCTGAATAGGCTGGGGCTATGTTCCCTAGAGTGTCAGAGGCTGAGGGGTGACCTTGTAGAGGTTTATAAAATCATGAAGGGCATAGATAAGGTGAATAGCCAAGGTATTTTCCCCAAGGCAACACAGTCCGAAACTAGAAGGCATTGGTTTAAGGTGAGAGTGGAAAGATTTAAAAGGGACTTAAGGGTAACTTTTTAACGCAGAGGGTGGTGCGTAAAGGAATGAGCTGCCAGAGGAAGTGCTGCAGGCTGGTACAATTACAACATTTAAAAGTCATCTAGATGGGAATATGAATAGGAAGGGTTTAGAGGGATAGAGGCCAAATGCTGGCAAATGGGACTAGATTAATTTAGGATATCTAGTAGGCATGGACAAGTTGGATCAAAGAGCCTATTTCCATGTTGTACAGCTCTGTGACTCTATGACCCATCAATCCCAAAACATTCCTAATTTTCTAACCAACCTGTCATGTGGCACTGTATCAACTGCTTTCTGGAAGTCCAAACATCCAACATCCACAGCACTACCCCCATCCACTGCCTGCCTCACCTCGTGACACAAGTAAACTCAATTAACTTTGTCAGTCATGAACTGCCCTTGACTGTCTGATATTAACTTATTTTTCTCTAAGTGTATATTGACGTTATCCTGCACTATGGCCTCCATCAATTTTCCCACTATTGCTGTCAAGCTGATAGGTCTGTAATTTCCCAGGTAATCCTTTCTCCCTTTCTTAAACAACAGTGTCACATTTGCCTCCAAATTGGTCAGATGGGCAGTTAAGTAACAAATGGAATTTAACCCTGAGAGATGTGAGGTGATGCACTTTGGGAGAAGGGAGAAGACAAAGGCATACTTCATGAAGTACTTACTGGCAAGACACTCGGAAGGTTAGGGAATGGGTGCTTGTCCACAGATCCCTTAAGGTGGCAGGACAAGTTAATAGGATAGTTAAGCTGGCAGATGGGAAGCTTTCATTTAATCAATCGTGGTATAGATTATAAGAACAGGAAGGTCATGTTGGAGCTGTACAGAACTTTGGATAGGCCATATCAGAAGTACTGTGTGCAGATCTGGTCACCACAATTTAGAACGAATTGTGCAGGAGAGAGTGCAGAGGAGATTCACCAGGATGTTGTCCAAAATGGAGCATTTCAACTATGAAGGGAGGTTGTATAAACTGGGTATTCTTCTTTGGAGCAGAGAAGTTTGAGGGGGAACCTGACCGAGGCATACAAGAATGTGAGGGGCATGACAGTGTGAACATTTTCCTTGATCAAAGGGCCAATAACAAGTGGGCATTGTATTAAAGTGAAACACATAAGGTTTAGCAGGAATTTGAGGAAATGTCTTTTCACCCAGAGGGTGCTGGGGTTCGGGAATGCACTATCTGGAATGTTAGTAGAAGCTGGAAGCCTCAATCTTTAAAAAAACATTTGGGTGGGCAGCTGAAGTATCATAGCATTCAAGGCTATGGGCCTTATATGGGGAAGTGGGATTATTGTAGGTAGTAATATATTTATGTGGTATAGAATTGATGGCCAAAGGGTGTCATACTATACGATTCTATATCTGAAAACTAAGGAAGATGCCTGGAAAAGATACTACTTGGTGAAAAGGGAGTATACTAATCTATTAGAAGCTAAGAAGAACTACAGACTGTTGCTATAAGACTTCTCTCTATGGAGAATGTGATTGGTGATAAATATAAAGAGGTAACGGTCTTTTCTGTTGTTAAAAGTATGTTTCCCACAAGGTACGGAGATAACGAATTCAAACAGTCTCCCTATCATTGTATTTGCACCAGAGTAAAATTAAAGCATCCAATAGTCCTCAAAATTGACACCAATGGTTCCTAACTGGACTTTTTGAATAACCAGTACTAGACACCAGGTTTTCAGCTTAAACAAAAATATTGACAATTTATTATTAAAACTGTTGTTTTAGCAAAGCAAAGTTAAACAACAAGGTAACTAATTAATATCTATGATTTAAACTCAATCTTCTTTGATTCTAGTCCCCACTCACACAAACACAGATAGTCAAGGGATAAATCAAAGGAAAAATGAATAAGATGTTACTATTTGTTTCTATGAACCTTAAACCACAGGCACATGGGACTATATCTTGCTTGGTTTCTGACAACACTGGTCAATGCAGTAGGCTCCACGAAATATGCATTTAATTATTTAATGCTATTCTCTGAACTTTCAAAAAGCTGATAATGGGAGAATAACCAGGGAGCATTCAAACTTCTGTAGCTCTTGCAGTCACAATCCTTCTGACAAAACAGACTTGAAAACGATTTCAAAATTTGGTTTCTCTGTTTTTCTTTTAACATTTTCTTTCTTAGATTGATTGACACCTGTTAACATTCATACATCAGCCATCTTTTTTGAGGATCATTTCTCTCTGGGGTTTGAAACATCTATAGAGTAATTTAAACAAGAATCAACCTGCAATTAACTTCCAGCCCTGACCTCATAAACAAATATCAGTTTCTTTGTTTTCCTTTTTTCAAAGCAAATGTAGCAAACTGCTGCTCACAATCCAAAACTCACTTACACTCTCAGCTCACAGCTCCCAACCAAAATAGTAAAATTAAAGAAAAATCATTGAGGAGTTGAACATAGTCAATAGTGTGTTTATTTCAGTAAAATTTTTAAAATGTGAAATCAAGTCATAACATTCTTTTAGCTAGTAATGGGGTTTAAATATCTTTTCAAAAGTTATTGATTTCTATAGATATCCTAACATTATTTGGTATCATTATAAATTCTAACTTAAATATTTGACATTTGGATGGGTGCTGTGTCATTGATGTCCCATTTTTAAACTGGTTACATATCAATGGAAACATTCAGCTGAAATACATAAACAAAATATTGTGGATAATAGAATTCTGAAATAAAATCAGAACAAACTGATATACTTGGCAGATCAGGCAATATCTGTGGAGAGAAACACAGTTGATGTTTCAGGTAAAGGCTCATCAAAATGAAACATTATCTGGGATATAACCTTACAAGTGGACACCCTGACAGTGTGTGGAAAAGTGTGCCAACAGCATGCAACAGTATGGTTATAAAAGGGTCCAAAATGCTAAGTTAGATTGTCTGAGCCATACCAGCTGGTCAATTTTCATGAAATGGTTGTGGAATAGAAAAACAAACATTCTGAGTTAAAACTGACATTTTTCTCAAGGACAATGATACGAGTTGGCTAACCATGGGAGGTGTGTAGAGGTCTCATCTCTTGTTTGATCTACATCATTATGAGAATTTTCACATGTTAGAGATGGAACATCACCTGCAATTGTCAAGGCTGGAGATGATAGCCTCAGCAGGCATGGAGTATGCAACCAATCTGCATTTTAAGGAGATTTTTGGCAGACCAGGAAGAGAGAGATTCAATGAATAACAGAATGGAGAACTAAAGATAGGCTAAGAATGCATTCCTTCTAAAGTAGAAAGTGCCTGTTCAACAGCCATGATGTGGAGGTGCCTGTGTTGGACTGGGGCAGACAAGGTCAAAAATCACACAACACCAGGTTATAGACCAACAGGTTTATGTGAAGACACAAGCTTTCAGAGTCTCGCTCCTTCTTCAGGCGAGACTCTGCAAGCTTGTGTCTTCACATAAACCTGTTGGTCTATAACCTTGGTGTCATGTGATTTTTAACCTTCTATAGCCATGATGGAAAAGAAGCATCTGTTCAGTCGGGTCAGGTCTGTGGTTGGGGAGCTTTTGGTTGTGTCTCAGCGGTTGGAGTTGGATCCAGTGGGGGGGATTGAGGAAGTGGTTGGGTCTGGTCTAGCAGTGAGTGTGGGGCTGGGTTGGGTTGGTTCTGGTGGTGAAGGAGTTAGGTTGTGTTTAGTATTAGGGACAAGGTATTAAAGATTACAAGAATAAAGGTAGGCAGATGGAGGTAAGGTAAGGTACAGGTCACCCATGATCTAACTGAATAGCAGAACAGGCTTGAAAGCTAGAATTACCTACTCATGCCGTATGTTCTGCCATATTGCACAAACCATGAATCTTTGGAGAGAAAACCTGATCAACATTAGAACTTTTCAATGAAATACACAATCTGAATCTTCTTATCTGGGTTACAATCCCTATTACCCACTCAGAAAATTGCCTCTGAAAAAGTTTTCCACCCCAACTTTTGAACTAGCAGCCTTCCCAGCTGAAGCAGTGCAGCCCTGTCCAGTGGTCCACACAGACTGCAGTAGAGTGAAACACTGCTGAATCTTTACCTCCTCTTAAAGCAATAACTAGCATATTCCATGGTTTAAAGATCCTAAAGCTACATTGACAGCTACTAAGGTAAATCTGTAAGATAAGCGAGATAACAAGCATGGGGCTGGATGAACACAGCAGGTCAAGCAGCATCATAGGAGCAGGAAAACTTGACGTTTCGGGCCTAGTACCTTTTTATCTCTGTAAGATAAGCGACAGGTTTGGGCAGTATATAGGTGAGGGGCGAATGAGATGGGGAGGATTCCAGATTGGTGGGAAAATGTTGGCAGGTGGTGAGCAGTGGGGCTGCAGTTTGGTGGAGGAGGAGAGTGAGGGGTACAGATGTCAAGTAGGTTGCATACTGGTGCCAATTGATAAGGGTACAGGTGCCGGTGTGGTGTAGAGTTAGGATTTCAAGTAGGTGGGATACAGGGTAGTTGAGGAATTGAGTCAAGGGTTGAGGGTCATGGGTCATAGTGGAGTGGAGTCAGGTCAAACCAGGAGTTGGGGTTTGGAATTTTGGCAAGTGGGAGTTGGGGGGGTATAAGAAGAGGGAACAGGCTCCAGTGGGGTGCAGAGTTAAGATTTCAGGAGGTGGGGTTGAAGGGTAGTTGAAGGATTGAGTCAGTGGTTGAGGATCATGGGTCATAGTGGAGTGGAGTCAGATCAGGCCAGAAGTTGGGGTTTGGAAGTTTGGCAAGTGGGAGTTGGGGGGATATAAGGAGAAGGAATCAGGACAATGGTATAGCTGAGGATTCCAGGGGATCAGGTCAGATCAGAGTGGATGTCATGCCTGAGGAGATTTGGGGAACCAGTCTCGTAGTGGGGGATTGTGGTGATGCTGTTGGAGAGTTGGAGAAACTGCTTTAATAGTTAGTCAGGAATTAGAGATAAAAGGTACTGCAGATGTTGGAGTTAGACCCTTCAGGTCTAGGCCCGAAACGTCAAGCTTTCCTGCTCCTATGGTGCTGCTTGGCCTGCTGTGTTCATCCAGCCCCACACCTTGTAGTCAGGAATTAGAACAGGTTTTAGTTCCTCTAACCTTTCCTGGGTAACTGTTGAATTAAGCAAGTTGGAACCTTCTGAAGTCTATGACTCTTAACTCAGATGGGGAGCTTTATAGACAGTTCAAGGTAATAGATAATTTCAACTTTCTGGGCAATTCTCGCAGAGTCATCTGCATCGGGACATCGGCATGGTCCAGATGCATATTTCTAATCTAAAAACTTTAGTAACAATCATCCTCTTGTCGAAAGATCTGGATTTAGAAATACAATGAAATGCAGTTGTGAGGAATACAATACTATAATCAAAAATAATGCCACCAAATTGGGACAAAAACTGTTTTGTAGTAGACAAGGTATTTATTTTCTTTTGTGCTACTTCTGTGTGAACACGTTGTTCACATTTTAAACCCTGACCTGTATTTTCTAATGCAGAGTTTTATCTAATTCATATTGTTTCGAGCTTGCATTTAAATATGTGCAGACAGGAAATTTAGTTTCATCACATCATATTTATACACGTGTGTATAAGTTGGAAATCAAACCCTGAATCAATACAGAAGTAATTGTTTCAATTTAGCTGCTCTACAATCAGCATTGATCACAATAGGACACAATCAGAAATACAGTTACAAATTGGATGATGAGCAGTTCACAATGTTTGCCTATTGGAAGGGAAAAGAGGAAAATTAACACACATGGAAAATAACGGTAGCTAAACTAGTATTATTGTCAGCTGCGGTTCAATTGGTACTATCCTTACTGCTGTATCAGAAAGTTGGGTGTTCTGGCTCCATAGACTAGATTTTTAATGTCTGAGCTGACATTTTGATACACTACTTAAGGAATGCAGCACTGTCACAGAAATTGACTTTGGTACAAGTTGTTAAAGCACAGCCTGTTGTTTCTCTAAGGTGACTATAAAAGCTCTTGTAGTGCTGTTTCAAAGAAAATCAGGATTATTATTCCTGGGTTCCTGGCCAACATCTATTCCTCAATCAACATAAAAAAAACACAGCATTTGGTCATTATGTTGCTCTTTGCAGGAGTTTGTGTGCCTTAAATTGGGCACTGCATTTCCTGCATTACAACAATGACTACACTTCAAAAGTACTTTATTTACAATGAAATACTTTGGAACATTCTCTGGTCAAGAAAGGGACTATGTAAATGCAAGAATTCCTTTCTTTGAAATCTCTAAAATCCTAAAATATTTAACAGTTAGACATGACTTCTAAAATGCCAAACCCAGCAGTAATATTTGGTCCTCTGTTCATTTAGAAAATTAATTTCACACATCTCATGATATTTTGAAAATTGCCATTAGTTCATTGTAAATTCAACAGTGATGTTAACACTGTTTGTCCGGAACTGCATCCTAGTGGCAAAGGTGTCAAAGTTTAATACAATCGCAGAAAATGTGTAGTTTATATCTTATATTTGATGTTTGTAATTTAATTAATTACATTTAAAGCAAATATTAAATAGATAAATTTTAGAAGAAACAAGAAGTTATTGCAATACAAAAACAATTTACACACTCATAGGTATCACTTTGCAGTTAATGAAGTACTTTTGAAGAGTAACCAGGAAAGGATGACAGTCATTTTGTCACACAAACAGCAGTGCCGTAAGTGACTATTTTTTGATGCTGCTGGTTGAAGGCTAAACATTAACCAGGAAATCATGAAAATTCCCTAACCTTCTTCAAATAATGGCAAGGAATGTTTGACTCCCAACTGAGAAGGCTAACAGGGCCTTAGTTTAATATCACAACTGAAAGGTGTCACCTACAATGCAGTGTTAAATTTAGTTATGTGCTAAATCTCTTGAGTGAGGCTTGAATCTATAACCTTCCAACACAGCTGCAAGATTGCTACAATTGGAGAGCGTCAAGGGGAGATAGAATAAATCAGGAAGCTAAGTTAGGTGATTCACTTAGCTGAAACTGGCACTTCCTGAAGACCATAATGTGATAAATCTACTCCAAGACTGGAGATTGTCTCACTTATAACAATTTTTCCTTCTACTCATTATCATCCGGTTTTTGAAGCATCCAGGTCAGCATCACCTAACTGCAGCTTTCAGATATATAATGGAAGCACAGCAGAGAAGACCATTTGACACAACTGCATTGTGCTGATTCTTTGAAAAACTTGGCACTTGGTCCATCATCCATGGCTTTTTTGGCCATAACCCTGCAAATTCCAAATCTTCTATCTATCTAACTCCCTTTTAAAATTATTTATAGAATCAGCTTCCAAACCTTTTTCAGGCATAGCATTCCAGATCCAGATAACGTTCTGAGAATTTCCTTACCTTCCCTTGACTTCTTTTGCCATTTTTAATAATGTTAATTATTGACCTACTTGCATAGATTTTTTTCTATTTACTCTATCAAATCTATTCATCATCACCTTAACTGAAAAAACTGAATCTTCTGAATTGAATTCAAAAAGCTAGTGGACCCTGTTCTCTGTATAAGTTCCACTCTGTAAACACTTCAACAATTAACACCACAACTGTCTGTCTAGGCACCTACTAAGTCACAGACTTTCTTAGAAATGTCAAATTAAGGTCACTGTTTCAAATGACTTTCTGACGTCTTAAAAACTGTTGCATTCATCCCTTCGCTTTTTTTGATGTATTCCTTTATTCATACACATAAGTACTTCTTAGCTGTGCCACCTTTAAGGATTTATGCATACATACACAAGTTTCTTTGCCCAGCTACACTTTTCAAAATTATGCTACTTATAGTAAGTAATCCTCCCGAAGTGCATCAATTCTTACAAAGTGCTGTCTGCAGCTTTTTATTTGTGATTTATCAACTGTCATTCCTCCTTGTTATTTGACGATAAGTGTGCAAGAAAGTGTGTGTCCTGCCTGTGCCAGGAGACACTGACTCAGCATTATTCTTCTACCAGATAGTCCAACTAGCTGGTATAACATCAGGATCCCAAATCTGGGCAACACGTGCGGCAGCTTTATATTCACTCAGGAAAAAACACAAGTTTTAGCTGCAAGACGGACGAAATTGTAAGTGTAGTTTTGTTGCAAGTGTTTCAAAGAAATTTGGAATGCTTTCTTTGTAGTGTTTTGATGAGTTACTGGATTTGTTAGAAGGTCTTGTCACATCCTGATGGTCATGAAAGGGTGTGGCCAGAAGAGTCAGTCAAATTTGGAGAAGTGACAATGTTTCTGTATCCACAGCATGGCAGAGTGATAGGATTTGGTTTGCAGAGTGGCACTATTTCCTCTGTCAATTTAGAGTTGAACTCCTTTATGTTCCAAATCAAACAATGCATGATGAACCGCAATGTGCTTGATCATTCAGGATATATCCGTATGCTTTCAGATCAAAGTCCTAATTCAAGATCTATCTGAAGAAGGGTCTCGACTGAAACGTCAGCTTTCCTGCTCCTCTGATGCTGCTTGGACTGCTGTGTTCATCCAGCTCCACACCGTGTTATCTCAGATTCTCCAGCATCGGCAGTTCCTACTATCTCTCTCCAGTAGTACTTGTCTGTTACCCAGACCTCCAGTAAGCTGGCACAAAACCGTTCTTTACTCCTAACTTGACTGAAGGCCATGTGCCTGAATCATTCCCCACTGATCCCAATTGTATACTAGTCTCCAAGGTATGCAGCACCAATAACTGAGTTTGTGGCTCCAAGTATAATATTAAAGTGACAAATCTTTTCATTATTGCTGTGCTGTTACACTTTTTCATCCTGCTGGGGCTTTTATGGCTGAGTATGCAGTGCTTCTAGGGTGTCTGAATACAGAAACTCAGAAGGGGAAGGTTGACGTGAGGGATAGGGATATGGGATTTTATTTTTTCATTAATTAATGGGAAATATGCTGGCCCATCCTACTTGCCTCTATGAAGGCTGTGGTGAGCTGCCTTGTTGAACTGCTGCAGTTCATCTGCTGTAGGTAGACCCACATGCCATTAGTGAGAGAGTTCCACAATTTTGACTCAACAACATTGAAGGAACAATGAGATATTTCCAAGTACAACCTTCTCAGTCCTGTCTTGACTGCCCTTTTTTCAGTTGTTCCCTTATTTGCTGTGCCTGAAGTTAGATTCCTGACCATTTCCATTATCTCTGTCCTATAACTTGTTCTGAAAATTTTAATAACATCTGTTGAGTTCTTGCCCCTTTTCGCTATTTCCATAGTTAAACACCCCACCAGCCACAGCTCTAGTTATGTGATTCACCAGGATTCTGGGCCTGGCAGTGATTCAGGTGGGACGGGCTCCACCTGAATCTGTACACTGACCACTTGTGGAATTGCACTATAAACCTTCCGTCAATTATTCTCCTAGTTTTTCATGCAAGGATTGAACGACCTATAATAATTGGGAGCGATAGCATGTTTTGAATGAATGAAGACAATTTGTTGATGGAACAATGATGAAGAAACATGACACTGCGGGAAGTAGAAAGTACATAATATACCTGCTCACTGGTGCTCAGTTCAACTTTGTCACCACCACATGGTTCCTGACCTTATTTTACGAATGTGCTGAATTCCAGAGATGAGTTGACATGGAGGGCCATCAACATGAAGGAGCCATATGACAGATTTATGCCTAACACAAAGAATGACAAATTGTCCACTAGTACCCTACACCCACTACCCCCACCCCCCCCAACTATAGCATAAATGTAGTGCCCTCCACACTTCAACTCTGATAAAGAGTCATCTAGACTCAAAACATTAGCTTGCTCTCTATCCATGGATGTTGTCTGACCTGCTGTGTTCTCCAGTTTTTGTTGTTTTCAGGACAAGTTGCGGTTGTTGATTTCAATCTGGGATATTTTTGCAAGAGTTCCTCAGGGGCTAGTCTCCAATGATCTTCAGCTAGTTCAATGACCTGCCCATCATCAGAAGATCAGTTTTGGAGATACTTACTGATGATTGCACAATGTTGAGTTCAATTTATAACTTTTCAGACAATGAAGCTGTCTATGACTGTATGCAGCAAGGCCTTGGGCAATATTCACACTTAAATTGCTAAGTTGCAAGTAATATTTGCACCAGCATGGTGCCAGGTAAATGTTATGATTCGGGCTGACGGTAATGGACAAGTCAGATCCCAAGACACCTGGCTTGATAGATCATTTCTTTAGTTTTGAAGCTGGTTGGCATGGTAGTCAGTCACTGAAATATATTCACAAGAATGCAGTGTTCTTTGACAACAGAACACAAGTTTATCACACAAAAGAAATAAAACAATCAAACAAAGCTTTATGTAGTATATATATAGTTTTGTTTGATTGTTTTTATATATATACATATATATATACACACACACGTGCTCGTGAGTTATAAAGACCTTAATACAAACAGCAAAATGAAGTTTCACCTGTTTCTTCTTGCACCTCGCTAGGGCACCACACTGGAAATCAAGTCCCACTATTCCTGAAGTCTTTACAAAAGTTAAGGATCTTAAAAAAGTAAGCTAGGTTCCCCAACCTGCATATCATTTAGACTCAGGTTGACAGACAACACGAACCAAGTTCTTGTACTTAACAAGGATGACTACTTATTTCAAATGAATGGATTTTAGCTACAGGTACTCTAGTTAAAACTCAAACTCCCTTATTGAACTCTCCCTGTACACACATACAGACGGACACAGACAGGCACAAAAATGACCCATGAGCGTTATGGGCAGAGGGAAAGACTGGGAAGGCAGTTCACAATGAAAAATACGAGAAAAAATAGAGATATCATCTTTACCTGCCTCAATTTTTATTATATGAATCTATTTCAAAAATGTTTCATCACAAAATAATGTCAGACACAATCAATGGCATACAGGACTTAAATCCATTCATGTTTCTTTACCCCTTGTACAACCTTATACAATCTTAGCATTTTATTAACCTTCAACTTACTCCAACGTTTTACACTCAGGACAATGCATTAGCAATTGCATTCCTTTATGCTGTAAAGATTTTGTTTTCAATAGGTGGTTGAAACAAAATACTCCACCTGAACACTCTTGCTTTCTGAATTTTAAACTTTTCAATGAAGGCCTGTGGATTATGATCCGTGTAAATTAATGTTTCTTTATTACTGGGTCTAAACAGACTTCAGAGTTGAAGAATCAACAACAATCTAAAATTCTGAGATAGTAAGAACTGCTGATGCTGGAGTCTGAGATAACACAGTGTGGAGCTGGAGGAACACAGCAGGCCAGGCAGCATTAGAGAAGCAGGAAAGCTGATGTTTCAGGTCGGGACCCTTCTTCAGAAACGGAGGAGGGGAAAGGGGCTCTGAAATAAATAGAGAGGCGGGGTCGGTGATAGCAGGTAGGTAGTGGTGGGGATTGATCAGTGAGGTTGGAGGAGCGGATAGATGGGAGAAAAGATGGACAGGTCAAGGAGGCAGGGATTTGATCTGTACAGGTTGCTTTTCTGTCTGGAACTCCCCGTTTGTCAATCGTTCTACTTTAACATCCAGAAATGGAAGTTAACTGTTGTTTTCTTCTTTCCTTCTGAAATTTAATCCCTGTGAATACGCTGTTGATGAAGTGGTGGGTCTCTTCTAATGTGTGGCGTTTAATAATGACAAATGTGTCGTCTATGTACTGGATCCACAGTTTAGATTGAATGTGGGGGAAGACAGTACGTTCTAGTCTTCGCATAACTGCTTCTGCGATGAGTCCTGAGATAGGTGACCCCATTGGTGTACCATTGATCTGTTTGTATATTTGACCATTAAAGACAATGTGTGTGGTGAGGCAGAGGTCTAGTAATTTAAGTTTTGCTGATAGAGCTGCTGGTCGGCATTGCTATTTCCTCTAGTAATGTGATTGCTGTTTTTTTGGCTAGTGGGATGTCAACTGATGTGAATAATGCTGTGACATCAAAGAATACCATAATCTCGTCGTCGCTGATTTTTATGTTCTTGAGGGTATCTAGGAAATCTTGGGTTGAGTGGATAGAATGAAGTGATCCATCTACTAGATGTTTCAATCTCTGTTGTAGGACCTTGGCCAGATTGTGTGAAGGTGTGCTTGGTAGGAAAACAATGTGTCTAAGAGGGATGTCTGTTTTATGTAGTTTAGGCAGTCCATAGAAGTGGGGGGTGTTTGTGCCTTCTGGTTTCATTCTCATGAAGTCTGTCTTGGTTATCTGCTCTGCATTCATTAGTCGCTTCAGTGTCTGCGTGATCCTGTTACCTACCTGTGGTGTTGGGTCTATGACTACCTGTTGGTAAGTGGTTGTACCTGCAAGCAATGTCTGTGCTTTCTTAACGTAGTCTGTTTTTTTCACAATAATGTTCATGCGCCCTTTGTCTGCTGTTCGTGCCTTTCCTGAGTTTATCGAGTGCTTTTCTCTCTGCTGTGTTCAGGTTGTCCCCTTTGTTCTTTCTGTGTAGTGTGGGGATTATAGTTTGTCGGATGACTTGTTGTGTTTCGTCTGTGAGTTTGTTGTCTTTTAATGTATTCTCCAGAGTGGCCATGAAGTCTGTTCTGTTCGCATCTTTGTCGTTATAGTTCAGTCTCCGTAATAGGACTTCTTTCTCAGTTTCTGTGAGTTGTCTGTTAAATAGGTTTCTTATCCATGTGTCCGGTTTGTCATTGTCCTTGTTTTTGTGGTGGATCAGTTTGGTGAGTTTCTTCTGTAGTTCGTGTCTCTTCTTGGTTTTGGTTTTGTATTGATTGATGGTGATGGCCTGTTCTAGGGTTGTAGTCCATTGCTGGTATGTAGAGTTTAGATATTGTGATTTTTGGTGCGCAATTTCTCATTCGTACCTGTGGAGTCGGTTATGGGCATCATTAATCATTGTTCGTAGTATTCTGCGTCCATTCTGTTCAGCAACCCACACAGATCAAACCCTCAACTTCCACAGCAACCACCCCAACATCCACAAACAAAGTTGCATTAGGACACTATTTAAACGGGCCAGGACACACTGCAACACACCCGAACTACACCAGGAAGCAGAAGGACACTTATACAAGATCCTCGCTTTAAATGGATATCCCCACAACTTCATCCACAGATGCCTACAAAACAGACAGCAACACGACACAGTACGACCTAACACACTGACCACACTGCCCTACATCAGGAACATATCGGAACTGACAACTAGACTCCTAAGACCACTAGGAATCATGATGGCCCACAAGCCCACAGTTCAATGAGCATCTCATTGCAACAGCTCTGCAGCTGGCCAAAAAAGAAATGTCCCAAGCTGCTGGCATTTAAAGGACTTCTGGAGACCTGGCACTTGCTCAGTCCCAGGCAGCAGAGTAATCAGTCTTTTCAGCCATCAGGAACTTTGTCCACATGAACAAGGAGGAACAGGAGTGGCAGACAGATATCTGGGATGAAAAGGCCCTTACTGATTAGAAGCTGCAGCAGTGCAGTGAATCATACAACTATCTGGCTACTTCCATTGACAGGCTTGTGGTTACAATGGAAAGCCAGGTCCAGCACCCTCAAGATTTGCTGGAAAGGTAGACATTCTTTTCCACTCCAGTGCCCCAGCCATTAGTCCTCAGGACCAAAGGCATAGTGATGGGGAACAGGTGAGGAATCTGACAGGCACTCTTTCGTCGCAGTGAGACAGGGTGGAGACAAGAGTCTCCCAACGTTGGGAGGATCCACGTACAGCCGCCTCAGAAGTCTTCCTCTCTGGAAGCAAGAGGAACAGTGCATACACAGCACAATGGATCCTGCTGACATTTTTGGCCTTTGTCCTACTAATTTCTCATTCTTTCCCTAGCCTTGGTGTCCAATAATGTTGATATGTATGAATTGGTTCAGCGATGTCTGTGGCAGGGATGTGTGCATGAAAATCAGGAAAATACATTTAGATGCCTAAGGATTAGGGATCCCACAGGTCTGTTTCCTGTACAGTGCATGGGTCTGTGTATAATGTTCTTTCTTTGAAAAAGGCCTCACATTGGTAGATCCTGCAGTCCCCTCCCTCACAGATCAGGACTCTTAGTCACGCACATCAAGAATGGTGCCAGCCAGCTTCTCTTCCATTGTGCACGTTCAATTTCAGGTGCAAAGGATGGCAACAGTGAGTGCTCCTCAGCTAGTGGTGAAGAGCCTCCAAGCATGCAAATTTGTATTCGTGAAGCCCTTCCCATAAATGCATGGGCTTTGCATCCCCCTAAGTCACCACCTAACCTACCTACATGAATCAACACCTACTATTCCTCCTTTGTGCCTGCCATATGATTAGAAGACGTATACACAGCAACCCCCCATGAAGTCATGGTGTCCTAATTGTGGATGAACACCCCTCCTGTGTGACTCCTTCTCATCCATGCTTTTTACGTATTCCCCTCTGCAGATACTGCTGCTTGACCCACGTCATAATTATTATTCCTCCCACCAGTCTGAAGTTACATAGATTATCTGATTGAAATTCCTTAGGTGAACTATTGAAACTGATAATGAGAATACATACCAAGAAGTATCTTAACAACAGCTAATGAGAGGGCACCATCCAGTTAAAAGACACAAAAGATAGGCTTTCTCAGTTCTGTTGTACTGATACAAGTGGGACTGATCAGTGTAAGCTGATGTCTGTTGAAAAAAGGTTTCAAGGGCAGAAAATATTTCCAGTGCATTATTAACAACAGAGCATGGATAACCAAGGAGATTTGTTTAGGCTAATTTCAGGTCAGTTGAAGTTGGCAAAAACTGTAAATTATTGTTACTTGACAATTGTTCAGCACATCATGATGCCTATCCTGTAAAAAGCAAAATGCTTGATATGTATTAGCGCCAAACATAACATCATTGATGTAGACATGGACGAAGGAATTTTAATCCACGATGTGCAAGTATAAAGACAAAATTGGCATACGCTTAGTGCTGCGAACTGATGGAATAGTAGGATTTGAGAAGTATTTTTAGTGGCAGATATCATCTGGGCTGCAATGCACACGTGGAAACAATATGAATAGGTGCCATGTCTAATACTTGCATAGACTGTGGTCAGCTGTATGTTTGCTGATGATGAAGATGGTAGTGCTAACATTGAAGAACCTGATGTATCTAATGAGAAGAAAATGACTTTGGAATTGTTAGTTTATGTAAAAGAGCTATCTATTCAAGCTGTTTAACCATTCAATGAACAAGATACCAAAGAAGTTATTCTGAAATTCATACACTTACAGATGATAAAACTGCAGAAATGGTTTTAAGTCCATAGCAAAAAGACAACCACAATGACAATGAGGACATTGGTGATCAAGTGAAACTAAATGTGGAGATATAATTAATGCTGTACAGCAACATAGCTGCATTACGGAGTAAGAGAAAATGCATATTTACAAGATTAAAGCACAAAAAAGCAATCAGAACTAAATTAGTGTAAGTTATTAACAAGGTATTCAAGAAGACTGTTATTGATGTGTCTTGAACTTCAACTTCAATTTCCAAGCCTGAAAATCCTATCATTTGCCTCTCTTTGCTCCAGACCTTTCAATACTTTCCTCATGCAGTATCCTCTGAACTGGAGTCATTGTACTTTAATCGCAATTTCTGCATTTTACTATATTTTAAATCCAGCACAGATTGTGAATCAGCCTTAGTTTTCTGATTATTTCATTTTGTTTTCCAAGTGTGTTTCAGTATTATGTATTCTAAATGAACTAATTCTCTTCATTTCATATGAATTAAGGCCCCAATACTTTCTCTCCAAACATATCAAGCTCCGAATCCGGCACTTACTTAGTCCTGAGGTTGCTGGTTTTGAGGCATTTTTTAGGTATTTGAACTTTTTAGGTCTTGTGAGCAAAAGGATGTTCAGCCACATACGAAATGCCCATGCTTAACACAAAATATCATCCAGACTGAAGGTATATCTACATACCTTGAATGTCTAAAGTGCCATTTCAAATTGTGATGGTCATCCAACATTATAACTGTCTATATATACTTTAAATATCTATTGATGAAAATTGTAAACAGACAAAACAAACCAGTTTTCCTTCTTACCACCAGTTGTTGCTCCCTGTCCAGTCGGTGCTACAGTGAGTAAAAGAGGAAATATTTTAAGCTAGTCTGCAAAAAAATTGTCTAGTGCATATAGGAGAAGCCACATTCCACTTCAGCAATGGTAAGATTTTGATTCCTCTATATAACAGGAGTGATTGTTTATGCTTCATCAATTAGAAGGAATTAATAATCTGTCTACTCTCTGGGCTGGATTTTATGGCTCCTCGGTGACAGTGTTGCAGTCAGATCCCCATAAAATGTCAAGGGTATCATACTTACCAGCTGCTGCATGCCAATCATAATGTAACCGCCAGTGAGGAAAGCATCAAGTAGCCTGCCTGCCCATGGGTTACGTGAGCCTCTTAAGCAGATAATTGATGCCACAGCTGCTGGATTTAAACAGTGGTAGAAAAGATCCTCAGAGTTTAGCCCAGAAGTTCTCAATGTGGGTTAATGGCAGTATTGTAGAAGAATATGCCTTCTTAGCAGTGTCCCCACAAAACTATCCCAGCTTCCAAACTCGTGTCCCCATCTCAAAAATCAGTTCCAGCAGTGGCCACCACTCACTCTGGTACAGCTGAGACAGGAGATCTGCTAGCTAGGTGGTTGGTCATTAGCTCCATGAAGTATGAATTACTGACTGGAATTGGACAGAAGTCCTGCATTAAACCAATTACTACTCAAAATTAGAGATAACAAGGTGTGGAGCTGGATGAACACAGCAGGCCAAGCAGCATCAGAGGAGCAGGAAGGCTGACGTTTTGGGCCCAGACCCTTCTTCAGAAAGATTTCTGAATTCAAAAATTTCTGAAGAAGGGTCTAGGCCCGAAACGTCAGCCTTCCTGCTCCT
>JAHRHZ010000028.1:21132841-21157168 GCA_024137785.1 Ginglymostoma cirratum
CCCCCCCCCCCCCCCCCCCCCCCCCCCCCCCCCCCCCCCGGCATGGGCTTGTCAGGCCGAAGGGCCTGTTTCTACATTGTATATGATCCTGCTGTATACTCTGATAATTATTCACAATTCCACCAATCTTTGTATTGTCTGCAAACTTACTAATTAGACCAGCCACATTTTTCCTCCAAATAATTTGTGTAGACCACAAACAGAGGTCCCAGCACTGATCCCAGTGGAACACCACCAGTCACAACCCACTATTCTGAAAAGCACCCTTCCACCGCTACCCTCTGTCTCCAATGACTAAGCCAGTTCTGTATCCATTTAACCAGGTCACCCCTGATACCATGTGACTTCACCTTTTGTACCAGTCTGCCATGAGGGACCTGGTCAAAGACTTTACTGAAGTCCACGTGGACAACATCAACTGCTTTTCCCTCAATCATCTTTGTCACCTCCTCAAAAAACTCGATCAAATTAGTGAAGCATGACCTTCCCCGTACAAAACCATACTATCACTAATACGTCTGAGATAAAAGGTACTGCAGGTGCTGGAGAATCCGAGGTAACAAGCATGGGGCTGGATGAACACAGCAGGTCAAGCAGCATCATAGGAGCAGGAAAACTTGACGTTTCGGGCCTAAACCCTTCGAAGGGTCAAGTTTTCCTGCTCCTATGATGCTGCTTGACCTGCTGTGTTCATCCAGACCCATGCTTGTTATCTCGGATTCTCCAGCATCTGCAGTACATTTTATCTCTGTTAATTGTTCTTGTTGCATCTGCACACCAAAGGGTGTCCTGACCAATCAACATCTTCTTCTCCTGCTGTATAAATTGATACTCTTTTATCAAGTCTAGTTCGTGTATCTTAGTCATGATGAGTGCAAGGCAAAAATATTCGACATTTTGTCTCTATTCAACAGTTATTAATAATGATATTTTTACACATTTATTGCTTTCCTGTTTATTCAAATGGCATTTGAATCCATTGCTTTTGACATATACTACATATACTGAGATTTGAATCATCAGGATTTTACTGTTATAGATGTTAAAGATAATTGTAATTACTTTTTGAGTAAGATAGTAGAGGTAAAATTTTAGATGTATTTAGGAGACAATTATATGATATTATGATATTTGGTTATACAATGGTGTTAAAGGGATGGGGGTAGAAAAGAAATGTGGTTTTTTTAGAGCAGAATTTTAAACAACTGAAATATACACAAAGGTCTTTTTTAAATGTCAAAACCTGGGAATCCAAAAAGAGAAAACTATTAAAATTGATATTTCATGAGAAAGCACAATATACTGAAGATGTTGAAGATTTTAAACAAAACATGCAAATACTGGAAAAATTAGTCAGATCAGGCAGCATCTGTGAAGAACTTAAGAAAAGCTCATATCTTTATAATCACCAGTTCTGAAGAAAAGTCTGCATAAATAGTTCTCTATAGATGCTGCTTAAAGTACTGAGTATTTCTAGTATTTCAATGTTTCTGTTGCAGAATTTGCAAGAGATGTTGGCAACTTTATTTACTCGAGCCTTATTAAACAAACAATTAAATACGAAATTTAGAGCAGGCCATTAAGTCCAATTAATGTACCTACCAGAAGTCATAGTTATAGGACTGGCAGTAGTTGTAGCAATCATAGTACTACCTGCTATGGAAGTGAAAAAATAAATTACCAAACTTGCTAATAGGAATATAATTATCTTAAATTACCCTTCTCAAAACATTGACTGCATATCAAGAGAATTATAATCTGAAGTAAATGATTCACACCAAATTTCATAGAATGGCAGAGTCAGCAAGCATATGGCAGAAATGTTGCTCTTTTCCACAGACTGTCTGTGGAAATCAGGGAAGGCGATGGCCTTGTGATATTATCGCTAGACTGTTAATGCAGAGATCCAGGTAACGTTTTGGAAGCCCATGTTCGAATCAATTTGAATTTGAATTCAATTAAAAAATTCTGTAATTAAGAGTCTAATGATGACCATGAAGCCATTGTCGGAAAAAAACCATCTGGTTCACTGAAGTCCTCTAGGGAAGCAAACTGCCATCCTTAGCTGGTCTGGTCTACTTGTGACTCCAGACCCACAGCAATGCGACTGACTCTTAACTGCTCTCTGGGCAAATAGGGATGAGCAATAAATGCTGGCTTAATTAGTGACAGCCTCATCCCATGAATGAATAAAAGAAAATAAATTCAATACGCCATAATGAACTTACAGAGTGCTCAGAAATAGCACAGTCAATAGTTTATTTCAAGTTCATTTGCAAATTTATTAAGTAGATCAACATTGGCATGACCCAAGTCATTGAATTTTGAATTTCAAATCTCATCAAATTGATTGTTTGCAGGAAATATTTGAGCAATGGAAACAATTATTAGCTGATGTATTTAGTTTGCTGAAAAATTCAAATTAGGTGTACATTTTTTACTTATTTTGAAGATGATGTCAGTGATTTCTGTACATGCGAAGCGAAGCTAAGGATTCAAAAAAAAATTTATGTTGCAATCCCAATTTAACTTGACACCACCTTCCAAGGGCCATTAGGGGTGGGTAACAATAGTTAGCTTTGCCAACATGCTAATAGTCCATTATGGAATATATTTTCAAAAATTATGATAAATAATTTGTGAAAACTAGTGTGGCCCAGGTGCCAGCAAAAACAAAGCAATAAACTACCATAAAAGCATTCAATATGGTGTTACTAAAGTTTCCATAATAAGCAATAATATCTAGAAATAATAACAGTATATTGTATAAATATGAAAATCTGTATTTTAAAAGCTATGACCCCAGCTGATGGTAATTCTGGATAAGTCAGATGATAGAGTGAAACCTGGCTTGATAGGCAATAACTGGTCAGTCACTGAACTTATTCACGACGGGTTGTCAAAGTACCTCTAATAAAACAACATCAAATTTTATTAAATACAAAAGGAAAAAAAACACAAACTATTCACACTATAAAGAACTATTTGAAACAGTGTCATTAAAAATATCAGAAATAAAAATTCAACCCTTTTACCCATCTGCAACAACCTTGCAGATTCTTAAGCCTCAGTGAAAGGTCACCTCATCTTCAATTTAAAGCTTCTTATTTCATTTGCAAGACTTTATTTAGTTTCCTTCCGACAAACACTTGGTGCTATGTTCATTGTTAATGTTGCCTCAGGATATCATTAAAAAACATTTAACATATTATTGAGATAACAAGGTGTAGAGCTGGATGAACACAGCAGGCCAAGCAGCATCAGGGGAGCAGGAAAGCTGATGTTTCGGGCCGAGACCCTTCTTCAGAAATGGGGGAGGGGAAGGGGGTTCTGAAATAAATAGGGAGAGAGGGGGAGGCAGATAGAAGATGGATAGAGGAGAAGATAGGTGGACAGGAGACAGACAGGTCAAAGAGGCGGGAATGGAGCCAGTATCGGTTGGATATTGGTTTCCAGGTGGTTGCCAGAGACAGAAACAGAGAGGTCCAGGAAGGAGAGAGAGGTATCAGAGATGGTCCAGGTGAACTTAAGGTTGGGGTGGAAGGTGTTGGTGAAGTGGATGAATTGTTGATGCTCCTCGTGGGCCACCTGGAAACCGATATCCGTTTCAAGCCCACCGACTCCCACAGCTACCTAGAATACACCTCCTCCCACTCATCTTCCTGCAATAATGCCATCCCCTATTCCCAATTCCTTCACCACCGCCACATCTGCTCCTAGGATGAGGCATTCCACTCCCGAACATCTCAGATGTCCTCGTTTCTCGAGGACCGCAACTTCCCACTCCTCAGTGGTCAAGAACGCCCTCGATTGTGTCTCCCGCATTTCCCGCAACTCATCCCTCACATCCCCTCCCCGCAATAACAACCAAAACAGAATCCCCCTCATCTTCACGTACCACCCCACCAACCTCCAGATCCAACGCATCATCCTCCGACACTTCCGCCATCTGCAATCCGACCCCACCACCAAAGACATTTTTCCCTCCCCACCCTTATCTGCTTTCCGGAGGGACCACTGTCTCTGTGACTCCCTTGTCCACTCCACAGTCCCCTCCAGCCCCACCACACCCGACACTTTTCCCTGCAACCGCAGGAAGTGCTACACATGCCCCTACACCTCACCCCCACCCCCATCCCAGGCCCCAAGAAGACTTTCCACATCAAGCAGATGTTCACCTGCACATCTGCTAATGCGGTCTACTGTATCTGCTGTTCCTGTTGTGGCCTCCTCTACATCTGGGAAACCAAGCAGAGGCTTGGGGACTTCTTTGCCGAACACCTACGCTCAGTTCGCAAGAAACAATTGCACCTCCCAGTTGCTAACCATTTCAACTCCCCCTCTCATTCCTCAGATGACATGTCCATCCTGGGCCTCCTGCAGTACCACAACGATGCCACCTGAAGGTTGCAGGAACAGCAGCTCATATTTCACTTGGGAACCCTGTAGCCCAATGGTATCAATGTGGACTTCACAAGCTTCAAAATTTCCCCTCCCCCTACCACATCCCAAAACCAGCTTGTCCCCGCCTCCCTAACCTGTCCTTTCTCCACCTATCCCCTCCTCCCACCTTAAGCCCCACCCCCATCTCCTACCTATTAGCCTCATCCCACCCCCTTGACCTGTCTGTCCTCCCTGCACTGACCTATCTCCTCCCTAACTCCCCACCTACACTCACCTTTACTGGCTCCATCCCCGCCTCTTTGTCCTGGAAATTGCTTCTTTCTTTGAAAGAAATCTGCACACTCACTAACTTTTTGGATCGTTCTATTTTCCTTAAATAACCTGTTTCTGTCCCTCTGTGTCATAGGACATGTAATTTCTAGACAACAGACCTTTTTCTCCCCTCTTCTACCCTTTGTTTTCTAAAGCACTAAAATATTCACCTCACAGTGTCTCATTTAAATGCATGTCAACAAATTTCCAGACAACTGTCTACTACTCACAGAACTCAAAAATGAAGCTAAGTTCTTAAAGCACTTAATATAGTAATAGAGATCAAATTTAAAGCTATAGATGGCTCTGTTCACTTTAGAACTTAATGATTCAAATAACAATGTATCATAAACCTTAACCACAAAATTACAGTTAAAGTCTGATACAATATGAATTAATATATTGTAGATTTGCTAATAGCATGGCTGTCCAAGAAGTTTCTGATTTAGTGAACCAATTTCAGCATTTTTAAAACTGTGTCTTTGTTAATTTGATCAATCCCACAAAAGTGTTGCCAATAATCAATTCATGTCATATGGTGTGAAAGTATATGGGAAGAGAAAGGGAAAAAGGGAAGAGAATCTAACATGGATGGCAAACTTAATTCTATTGGCAGATACGGCAGACCTAAGAAATACACAAAATTTGTCTTTTTTATTTTAAAATTAAGGCATAGATTTTCTCCATAATTGTCTTGCATATGACTACTTTTGGAATCAAAGAATGGAAATACATAATATAAATTATCCTCCCAGTGTACAATACTATTGCATCAAATTTTCACTTAAAGTTATTCTCTGCAGAATTTAATTTCAGGGCCTTTTTCTCTACAAGAATAACTTTATGGCAAATATTTACACAATCTTTTAAATGTCATCTCGGAGCACTATCCTTTACTCTCACTATGAACTGAGAAGGACGATTCTGGAACAAGCAAAGATTAATAAAATAACTAAAGTCTCTAACTACACTGGTAAATGTTTTAAATGACTAAATTCTGGTAACACAACAATTAGCTGGATCCTGTAACAGTATCATGCATCCACCTAACAAGAAGTAAAACTGACTTAAATACAATTTGATTGTCTGAAAATCTCGCTCTAATGCGGTCCACTATAAAACTGTTATGTTCTCATGTAGGTTTTAACCAATCCCTCCTTGTTCTATAGTGACAGAAAGCTCAGTGTAATTCTTCTCTCTTACCACCCACACACATTGTAACCTGCTTGTCTCTCCTCCATATCTCATACATAGACATCGTCCCAACAAACATTCCCTGTATTCAATCATAAGCCTCATTCCAACTCCCACATCTAGCACACTCACTCGCTCAGCAGTCCTTCTTCTCAAAACCTTCCCCTCACCCATTCATTTCCTTCTCCTCAATCAGACCCTACTCTTGCCCTCCCATCCCCATCCACTCAAACCTTATTTCCCTCCCTGAACTTCCACTCATTCAACTCTTCCCTCCCTCCCACACATACCCATTCACTCAATCCTTACCTCCTTCCTCATTTACATTGCCAATTCAAACAAGCTTCCGCCTCCCCAACTCTTCCTCCCGTCATCACCACATCACTCATTCATCTCCTTATCCGATTTCTCCACCATGCTCAGACTTGTTGTCACTATGTTTAGGAAGTGGCTGTGGCTCTACCTTGGGGTAATAGGCCTCAGATTGAGTCAGAAAATGCACCTGTCTTGTTCCTGGGACAGCAATCCCCTTAGCAAACATGGCAGTAAAAGATGGCCCAGCACAGGAGTTGCTCTGCAGGCTGCTCATGGGGCATCAGTTATCAGAAGTGCAGCCTCTGCATCTCATAATCGTACAAAGTGAGTCAAAGATTGATCAGAAGTGGCAGCTGATTAACATGGGAAGGACTGAGTGGTGAGTCTCTCGGTCAAGTGAGGTTTCCATGGGCAGAATTCCATGACCCAAAGGTCAGAATTCAACCATTAAAAATTTCTCATTCCTGTACAATGTTCCAATTAGTCACCAACCGATTGAGGACCGACCATAAACATCCAAATCTGTCAAAAGGATCACTTAGGACTGCCTCCAATTATTTTTCAAAGTTTTCTGTGGCAAATTCAGAGCTACTTAGTGAGTTGACTAATAGAACCAAGGAAAATCATTTGGAACTGATATTGTCTCAATCAGAAACTTTTTTTAACCTCTATTTCTCCATCATAAAGCTATAATAAGATATTATGTAATCTTGTACAGCGGGTACAGACACCTGCTTCTTTATACAGAATGGTTAACATTTGACTGTGAACATCATTCAATGAACAATTACATGACTATATGACTAATCTTCTGTAAAATTTCATTGTACAGGCTATAAAATTACTCTTCAACTCGTGAAAGCGCCAGGTGAATGCTAAATGTTGATGAACAAAAGACACTTATGCATGTGCTAATGTACTAGCCTCTAACACGAACCATAACCCTATTTACAATGATAATGTTTTTGATTTATTGCAATTTGGTAAGATAATTTTTTGCATTTGTCATCAGAAACAACATTTTCCCTATTTTTTAAAAAAAATGAGACAAGCTTCAGTCCATGAATTCTAAGCAAAATAAATGTGAGAGTTGTGTGTTTGGAATTAATTAATTTTAAAATTAATTTTAAAAACCTCATGTTAAAATTGAACAATATGTAAAATGGGAATTTCAAGTTTTCAGTTAGATTAAGTTACTGATAAATTACAGCACTGTACTAAGAAGTCACTAAAAATTAAAATTACTTAACTTAAAACGTTTCAAGCATTAATTTTAGATATCGTTGCAAAACTGAAGTAAATCACGAACGAAGTCAACATTTCCACATTAAGTAGGAAATGTTATACTGCATTTAACACTTAAATAACTTGATGGGTTGATATTAATAGTCTTGAAAAAAACGCACTACACTTCTTTTCATTCTTTCTTCAAATTAAGCAGTTACGCACCATTTCTGCACGTAGGCGGTAGTGGCATAAATACATTGTTTTCCTCACAACGAGTTACAGCTGAGCCAATCATTTTGAAACCATCCATGCATCTGTAGGTAATTGTATCCATGTACCTGTACACAGGTCCAAACCCTGCTATTATTTGAATATTTTCAGGTACTTTAGGACGACTACACCTGACAACTGATGACAAAATAATACATTAGTATCTATAGGATCGTTGTGCACACTTTAACACTTATAGAAGGTTTACCTTAACTGCTGCTTGAATTTTGCTCTTCTTCTCAAGCATTCTCCTAACAATCAGCATGAAAACATTTTGTTGGCAAGGAACCTTCTTTACTGTTATACACAATGATGTAAACCAGATGTTATTTCTGATCTCCACAAAATGCGGGAAAATGCAAGTAACTCCAACTCCCGCATTTTGAATTCCTCGAATACCTAAACTTGCATCAAATGTTTGTCATTTTTTAGAATGAATAATTCTTTTACATTTTATTTTTATTCTCAATAACTTCAATTGTTATGTCCTGTATATAGTGAATCCACTGTATTGGTGAAATCATGAACCGTGAGTTTGTTATCTATTTCAGAAAATACTTAACAGCAAAAAGCAACATCCACAGGCAAAAATCTATTTTTAACAAGCTCCGCACTCATGAATTTCATCAGTTGTGGGGTTCTCAGGAATGGAACCCTCACAGATATGCAGGAGAGATGCTATCTAAACTTAGCTTTAAGAATTTTGAACGATCTCCTTCAGACCATCATAGCAATATCTCGACACTTTAAAATCTTTCTTTCCTTTAGATTGTAAAGATGAAATTTCTTTACCCTTTTCCTGTTTTTAATTCTACTTATACTTGGATTCACTACACTAGGATCTAGTGTAGGCATGGTGGCTCAGTGGTTAGCACTGCTACCTCACAGTACCAGGGACCTGGTTCAACTCCAGCCTTAGCTGACTGTCTGTGCGGAGTTTGCACATTCTCCCTGTATCTGTGCAGGTTTGCTCCAGTTTCCTCCCACAGTCCAAAGATGTACAGGTTGGGTGGGTCACCCATGCCAAATTGCCTACATTGTCTGGTGCTGTGTAGGTTAGCAGGATTAGCCATGGGAGGTGTGGGATTGCAAGAATTGGATAGGGGATGACTCTGGATGGGATGATCTTTGGAGAGTTGGTGTGGGCCAAATGGCCTGTTTCCACATGATGGGGATTCTATAAAAAAAAAATCTAGATTCTAGACACCAGTGGGATCCGCACATCAACTTTTCAAGGGCGTACAATCAGATACCTTACTGGACAATGTTGGGGCTCCCACTAAATTAAGATCCCAGTCGGAAGACTTTCTACCTCCAAAAGCTTTTCATCATTCAGAAGCCTTCAATTTTGTTTTATTGTTAGCATCAGTGGCCACTGTCACTAATACTGAGATCTTCACTAGAGATCATCCTTGAATTCCTGGAGCAGTTAAGTGAGGCGGCATGGTAATCACAGGAAAGAAGTGACTGTGGGGGAAAGGGGAATGGTTCAGATGCAAGAAAGATGGGTGTTTTTGGTGGGGCCCACCTTTCTGATGCTAACACTGAATACTTGAGGACAAGGGACACATCCAATAGCATGAGAGACCTATGCAAGTCTGATTCATTCCCTAAGCTACTGTTAAATCCCTTGGATTCAGAAATAATTGATTTCAAGTTGCTCATTAATGATCCTAATTGACTTCTGCCTCCTGTGGATGGGTTTTCAGAGTTTGGTCCTTCCCTTCCCTGACTAACTGTAGAACAGTTTTCCTGCTACCTAGAGATAGACACACGGCCTTCTGTACAATCCTTCTAGACTGCTTACCATTTTGTCTATTCCATGAAATTATGAAGAAAACTCAATTAAATTCTGTCCTGCATTTCTGATAGTATCATGATAGCAATGAGTAATGTTACAGGTGAGACAATCTAAACTAGTAATTCAGAAACCTGAACTAATAGGAACAAAGTTTGTTGTTAACATATTTGAAATATAGGGAACCATTAACAATCCAGTCAAAATGGGATCAAAAGAGGAGGCAGCGGGTTGCGCAAACAAGATGAGCTTCAAAGGAATGGAGTTGGAGTTTACGGCTAGGGCTGGGGGATCACTAGGAGAGGTTTGTTTCCTAGTGAATTAGGGGAAGAAAGGAACATGGCAGAGGCAGTTGAATGCATAGTTTCAGCTTCTATGACAAAAAAAATCTCTTTACACCTGATTTTTGAACGTTTGCAGTGGAGAATTGAAGTTGGGTGTTATCTTTTCATTTACATATTGCAATTGAAAAGTGAGCTTTATTGAGTACAGGCAGGAACGACAATGGATCGTTAAGGCAGTTGTTCACCAGATATACTCAAGTATTATATTACTTAGGGATAACGCGAAATTCTGAAGATGGTCTAAGGTTTTTACATCAAAAAAGACAGTGTAAGTAGATTGTCGAAAAGTGTTCTATTCCTCAGTCCAAAAATTCATCACTGAGATGGGACTAGATCTGGAACAGCTTAGTTGGAGCTTAGCAAAATTGCAATGTAAGTTACCAATGGGAGTGAAATCAGACTACAA
This sequence comes from Ginglymostoma cirratum, assembly GCA_024137785.1. Classification (NCBI taxonomy): domain Eukaryota; kingdom Metazoa; phylum Chordata; class Chondrichthyes; order Orectolobiformes; family Ginglymostomatidae; genus Ginglymostoma; species Ginglymostoma cirratum. Next base: position 21,143,112 of record JAHRHZ010000028.1, read on the forward strand.
GCAAGTGGAGAAAAGTAGTCCTGCCACTGCATTTACTTAAAATTTAAATTTTTAGTACCTCACGGTCCAGTTCACTGTGTGCAATTTTTGTAATATTTCCCAAAATGAAGGAGTTGATTTGTTGGAAATTTTAACATTTTCTTACTCAAAAGTTGCAAGCTTTTCGAGTGCAAAAGCTCCCTCTTACCTTATATTTGATACTTCAAGTTAACTTAACTTCACCCTTTTATTGGAAATGCTTCAACTTATACAAGAACACAGTAATAGGCATAAGCCATTCAGTTTTTCAAGATTTTTGTGTGACATTTTATAATCATTTTTGATCTGTACCTTAATTCACCCATCCAGCTTAGTTTTATAACCATTAATAACATTACTTGACAAAAATCAAAATCAGTTTTCACATTTTCATTTGAGTTAGCCTCTACAGCCTCTTGGGGGAGACAATTCCATATTTTCACAAATCTTTGAATGCAGACGTGCTTCCTGATATGGCTTCTGAACAGTCCAACTTCAGTTTTAAAGTTATTCAAAATTTGTATTCAATTCCTTCATGAGGATAAATAATGTCTATTTGCCTTTTCAATTCTTTAAAACATCAGTTGTGTCAATTAAGTACTGATCCTTAATTTTCAATGCTAATTTCTTCCATGCAAACTATACTGAGAATTGAACACTTTTAGGTGGTATCAATCACTTTGTGCTGCACCTGCTACAAGGGTAGTCTATCATTTAAGTGGTGCAATGCACAGAGCGGAATATAGTACTCCAAATGACATTGAACCAAGACTTTATATATCCACAAAGAACTTTTAGAATCATAGACTCCCTACAGTGCAGAAAGAGACCATTCAGCCCATTGAGTCTGCACCAACCCTTCAAACAGCATCCCACCCAGACCCAACCCCTTGCCCCATCCCTGGATCTCTGCATTTACCATGGCTAATCTGCTTAGCCTGCACACTCCTAGACTGTTGTGGCAATTTTACATGGCCAATCTACCTAACCTGCACATCTTTGGACTGTGGGAGGAAACTGAAGGACCTGCGGGAAACCAAGTAGACACAGGGAGAACATATAAACTCCACACAGTCACCCAAGGCTGGAAACGGACTAGTGTGAGGCACTGTGAGGCAGCAGTGCTAACCACCGAGCCAATGTGCTGCCCTTTTACCTCTTTGTATTCCGCCTCCCTTGACATAAAGGCAAACATTCTAGCAATATTTTAATTACCATTTCTTCATGCCCAGTACATTTGGTTGTTTTATGTATTTGAGTCATGTCTGCTCTTTCACTTTTTGTAGCTTTGTAACCATTTTGAAAATATTTTTTATTGGTCAGAAGTTCATGGCCTTACACTAATAAAGACTGAACTTAAAATTCCACTGCGGATGTTGGAGATCTAAAATAAAAATCTGAATCCCAAATAAGAGTCATTGGATTCAAAACATTAAGTCCTTTTCGCTCTCCACAGATGCTGCCAAACGTGCTGAGAACATAGAACATAGAACAGTACAGCACAGTACAGGCCCTTCGGCCCACAATGTTGTGCTGAACTTTTACCCGAAACCGAAGGTCTATCTAACCTCCACCGCTACCTTATACTATCATCCATATGCCTATCTAATAGCCGCTTAAATGCCCCTAATGAGGCCGACCCCACTACCCTCTCTGTCATTCCATGCCCCTACCACTCTCTGAGTAAAGAACCTACCTCTGACGTCTCCCCGATATCTACCTCCTTTCACTTTAAAACTATGTCCCTTGTAAAAGCTACCTCCACCCTAGGAAAAAGTCTCGGCTGTCTACTCTATCTATACCTCTGATCATTTTGCACACCTCTATCAAGTCAAAATTTGCCAAAATCGGTGGTTAGCACTGCTGCCTCACAGTGCCTTACACTAGTCCGATTCCAGCCTTGGGTGACTGTGTGGAGTTTATATGTTCTCCCTGTGTCTACTTGGTTTCCCGCAGTCCAAAGATGTGCAGGTTGGGTAGATTGGCCATGTAAAATTGTCTCAACAGTCTAGGAGTGTGCAGGCTAGGCAGATTAGCCATGGTAAATGCAGAATTGCCACCACTTTCTAGTTATAGTTCAAAGTTCCCAAATTTTGTACATTCACTTAATCTTTCAATGAACTTTTGAGATTTTCCGCTTAGGCCTACACTATTTACTGCGCTACCTAACTTGGTGTCATCATTAAATTTAGACATAGGGTTCTCTCCTTCAAATATTCATGAATGCATTAATTTTGACTTCGACCATCATCTCTATTGTCATTCATCCATTGCTTCCTTCCACTCTATCACATATTCCTTTTGTTCTTTTTTCTTTATTCATACATGCATTTCCTATCTCTGTGCTTAAACCTGTTACATTTCTAATGTCTGAAGAGGGGTCTAGGCCCGAAACGTCAGCCTTCCCGCTCCTCTGATGCTGCTCGGCCTGCTGTGTTCATCCAGCTCTATACCTTGTTATCACACTTCTAATGTTTTCAGTTCCGATGAAAGGCAATCAAAATGAACCATTATCTTGGGGAATTGAATTTTCCCATTTTGAGTGAGACTTGGATGACTGGTATGTCATGGCTCACAGGCCTTTTCTCATTCAATCTTCTGCCCTTCACTTCATTAATTACACATCTGGGGTCCATGTTGCTTATCACATGGAATTGGGGGCAAGAGAGGGGAATGTGATCGCTACTGACAGTGCCTTCCAGCATTCACAATGCAGGTACCATAATTAAAGACCAGTTATGAGCCACTTCAGACGCTGCAAGCCAGGAACAGCTCTTCACATTATAATGTTGTGTCATTGTCACAGAAAACATGGCCCAGGAAGGCTAGTTAACTCATTCCTTTGGTGAATGGAGGTGCTGACAGACTGATGTAAAGGACAGCAGCACTTTATCCTGCAGACTGTCAGAGAAGAATGCAGCACCAGTCTCAGCTTGGATATAGATAGCAGCCTGGATCAGTGCTGTGCCCAAGATACAATAAAACTTACAGCAGAACAGAAAGAAGGTTAATGATCTTCTATGTTCTGCAAGGGTAAGTACCACCATCTTTTCTCCACTACTTCACACTCATAAGGCTATTGTTCCATCTAATTCTGCCATGCACTCAATATTTCACTAAGGCTCATGGACTATAACACTCAGTATTCAATGCATCATGTCCAATAAATGGCTTTCCCCACCTCATTCTCCCAAATCACCAACACTACCTGCTCTCTGCACTCCCCACTCACTCATTGTGCAGGCAGCTGGTGGTGGCATAATTTTACAGAACTAGTGACCTAGAACAATAGAGATCATAGAATCATAGATCTTATGGGTGGGATCCCTACAGTGTGGAAACAGGACCTTCGGCCCAACTAGTCCACACCAACCCTCAGAGCACCCACCCAGACCCATCCCCCTATAACCCACCTAATCTGCACATCCCTGGACACCATAGGCAATTTAGCATGGCTTCTCTTTCCTCCCGCAACAGCGATAGGGTTTCCTTTGTCCTTACTTACCATCCCACCTGCATCCACACCAGAAGATCATCGGATGCCATTTCTGCCACCACCAGCAAGATGCCACCACCAGAAAAATGTCCGCCTTCTACAGGCACCATTCTGTCCGGGACACCCTGGTGCACTCTTCCTTCACCCCCAACACCCTCCCCACAGCCCCACAGCACCTTCCCCTGCAACCGGCGAAGGTGCAACACCTGCCCATTTACCTCCTCCCTCTCCACTATCCAAGAGCCCAAATGTACCTTCTAGGTGAAGCAACACTTCACCTGCACTTCCCAGAATTCACTCTACTGCATTCGCTGCTCACAATGTGGTCTCCTCTACACTGGGGAAACGAACCATAGACTCGGTGACCGCTTCGCTGAGCATCTACATTCTGTTTGCAAAAAAGACCCTGAGCTACCTGTTGCCTGCCACTTCAAACACCACTCTGTTTCCTGGCCAACATCTCTGTCTCTGGCTTGCTGCAGTGTTCCAGTGAAGCTCAACGCAAGCTGGAAGAACAACACTTCATTTTCTGTTTGGGGGAATGTCGAGTTCAATAATTTTAGGGCCTAAACTCTCCCATGTCTTAGCCACCTACCCCACAAGCCAGGCCTTTTTATCACATAGCCTGCCATTACACACTACCTGTTGTTAGTCACAAACAGTCCCAATTAACAAATATTCAACCTCCTAGCTAGATCGTTATCAAATCCTTTGTCTATCCAATTGCTCTTCTCTCTTTTCAGGCTCTATCCTATTGTTTACTCCCTACCCCATGCCCCTCTGTATTTTTTTCATACTAACCAATGTTTTCCCAGCTACCATCTGAGGAAGGGTTACCGGACCCGAAACGTTAACTTTGATTTTTTTCTTTACAGATGCTGCCAGACATGCTGAGTTTTGCCAGCAACTTCTGTTTTTGGGCATATACCCAGTTGAGTTCAGAAGAATGAAAGGCAACATTACTGAAACATGCAAGATTCCAAGGGAACTTGCAGAAAAGGTTGTTTCCCCTTGGAGTAGGGTTAGGATCAAAGGGCATAATCTCAGAATAAGTTGTTGCTCATATATGAAAAGAAATTTTATTTCTCAGAGGGTAACAAGTCTGTAGAACTCTTTACCACACAGGACTGTCGAGGAAGGGTCATTGAGTATATTCAAGGCTGAGATACACAGATTTTTAAATATTTAAGGAATCAAGGATTGGGATTCAAAACAGAAAATTGGTGATGAGAATTATCAGATTGGCCATGATTTCATTCAATGGCAAAACAGTCTCACAGGCTCGAATGGCCTACTTCTGCTCCTACATCTTATAGTCTTATGGTCATTGAGGAGACATCCACTTATCTTCTGCACTACCACTACTGATTCTCCCTTCCACTTTCATCAGACTCAATCTCTCCCTTGTTTCATTATTGGTAAAACTATCCCAAAATTGGGCTGAGATGGCCAAGACCTTAGAAACTTAGAAAGTAGGAGAGGGAGTAGGCTATTGAGTACTTCAAGTCTGCTCCACCACTCAATTTAATCATGGCTGATCATCCAACTTAGTACCCTGTTCCTGCATTCTCTCCATACCCTTTGATACCTTTTTCCCTTAGAACTAAATATCTAGCTCCTTCTTGAAAACTCCTTCTTGCTGTAGCAGAGAATTTCACAGGCTCACCATTCTTTAGGTGACAAAATTTCTCTTCATCTCACTCCTAAATGGCCTACCCCACATCTTTAGACTGTGATCCCTGGTTCTGGAATAACCCCCACCCCCTTCCCAACCAAACCCCCGTTATTGAAACATCCTTCCTATGTTTAACAAGTGCAATCCTGGTGGAATTTTATTGGTTTATATGAGATCGCCCCTCATTGTTCTGAACTCCAGTAAACATAGTCCAAACCAATCCAGTATCTCTTCACGCATCAGTCCTGCCATCCCAGTAATCAGTCTGGTAAACCTTTGTTACATTCTCTCCAAAACCAGAACATCCTTCCTCAGACAAGAAAACCAAAAACTGCACAAAATACTCCAGATGTGATCTCATTAAGCCTTGTACAATTGCAGCAAGACATCCCTTGCTGCTGTATGCAAATCCTCTGACTATGAATGGCAACATGTCATTTGCCTTCTTCACTGCCCACTGCAACTGCATGCTTACCTTCAGCAATTGATTTGCAAGACACACAGGTCTCATTGCACATCCCTCTTTCCCAGCCTATTACCATTTAGACACTGAACTGCCTCCCTGTTTTTGCTACGTAACCTTACATTTATCCACATTATATTACATAGGCCATGTTTGCTTCCTCCATACAGCTCACCCTCCTATCTAACTTTGTGTTGTCTGCAAACTTGAAGTTATTACATTTAATTCTGAAGTTTTTGAGAAAATTTATAGCTCGGGTTGTAGATGAGGTTTCAGACTTGCTTGCCAGCTGGTGTGTTTGATTGTAGGCATTTGGTCACCCTGCTAGGTAACATTGTCAGTGCGCTTCCATTAAAGCGTTGGTGTTCTATCCCGTTTATTATTTATACGCCTCAGTTTGCTGGGGTCTTTGGCAATATCAAGACTGACTGCAGAAGAAGTAACGCAAAGGCTAGAATGAACAGTGGTCCCCACTATACAACCCAATCTCTGGGTCTGCTATGTAGATGACGCCTTCATGATTATCAAACACACAAGACTAGAAGAAACCCACCGACACACCGGAATAAAAATCACAAAAGAAGAAGAGAACAATAACCGACTACCCTTCCTAGATACAATGGTAGAATGTAAGAACAACAGGGAACTCCAGATTAGCGTATACAGAAAGACCACATATGGTTGCTAATTACTCCAGCAACCACTCCAACATAGTGCATCAGGACATTATTCAAACAGGCCACAACACACTTCAGCAACCCGGAATTGCGCAAAGCAGAACTGGAGCACTTATAAGGAGTTTTTAAGAGGAATGGATACCCAAAAAGCACAATCCACCATTGCCTCCATGACAGACCACAACAAGAAGACACAACACAGCCAGACACACTAGTCACCCTATCTACATCAGAGACATATCAGAGAAGAACACAAGACTACTCAGACCCTTAGGTATCAGAGTAGCCCACAAACCAACAACCACCCTGTGACAGCTACTGATGAACGTAAAGGATCTCATACCCACACCAATAAAACTAACGTAATATACAAAATACCATGCAAGGGCTGTGAGAAACATCAGATTGGCCAAACTGGAAGAAAACGGACGATAAGGATACACAAACACCAATTACCCACCAACAGACATGACCAATTCTCACTGGTGTCAATAGACACAGACAAAGAAGGACACGAATTCGACTGGGACAACACATCCATCATAGCACAGGCCAAACAGGGACTTGCCAGGGAATTCCTGGAGGCCTGGCATTCCACCCAAAACCTCATCAACAAACACATTGAACTGGACCTGATATACAAAACACTGAAAAACAGAACCGGAAGTAATGCCAACCACCTCAGCAAACCAAGGCATATAAATAACAAGTGGGACTGAACACCAACACTTCACTGGAGGCACTCTGATGATGTTACCTAACAGAGTGACGAAACGTTCGCAATCAAACACACCATCTCAGTGAGCAAGTCTGCATTTAATTCTCTCATTTAAATCATTAATATATATTGCAAATAGCTGGGGTCCAAATTCTGAACATTGCAGTACCCCACAGTAACTGACTGCTGCTCAGAAAATAACCTGTTTATTCTTAATCTTTGTTTCCTTTTTGTCAACCAGTTTTCTATCCCACGTCAGTACACTACTCTCTATCTCAAGTGCTTTCATTTTACATGCCAATTTCTTATGATGGACCTTTTGAAAGCCTTCTGAAAGTCCAAGTAAATCACATCCACTGAATCCCCTTAATGAAAATCTATTAATTACATCCTCAAAAAATTCCAATAGATTTGCCAAGCATCAGTTCCCTTTTGTAAATCTATGCTAACTTTGTCCAATACTGTCACTATTTTTCAAGGACTCAGCTATTAAAGCTTTAATAATTGAATTGTAGCATTTTGCCTATTACTCATGTCAGGCTAGCCAGTCTATAATTGTGTGTTTTCTTGCTACTTCCATTTTTGAACAGTGGGGTTTCATTAACTATCCTCCAATCCATATGAACTATTCTAGAGTGGATAGAATTTTTAAAGAGGACCAGCAATGCAACCGCTAGACCCACCTCTTAAAGTACTCTTGGATGTTGATTTATTGGCCTTTAATCTCATCAATTTCTTCAATACAATTTCCCTACTAACACTGACTGTCTTCAGTTTCTTCCCTTTACTAGACTCTGTCCCTTAACATTTCGAGATGTCATTTGTGCCCTCCTTCATGAAGACTAAACTAAAATATTTATTTAACTGATCTGCCATTGTTCTCCATTATAATATCCGCTGTTTCTGATTGTAAGAGAGCTACATTTGTCTTAACTAATCTTTTCCTCTTCACATACCTATAGAAACATTAACATTCATTTGTATGTTTCTTGCAAGCTTACTTTCATACTATATTTTCTTCCTCTTTATCAACCCCATTGTGCTCATTTGTTTAAATGTAAACTGTTCCCAATCCTCAGGTGTGCTTTTTTTTGGGCCAGTTGTACGCCCCACCCTTGGATCTAATACAATCCCTAATTTCCCATGTTAGCCAGGATCAGAGCACCTTTCCCATTTTATTTCTGTGCCAGACAGGAATGATCAATGCTTGCGGTTACTCTGTGCACTCTTTCAATACTTGCCATTGAGTATCTAAAATGTACGCACAATGGCAGCTTGTAGGATATCTGCACAGACCTCTAAAACTTGTTGACAAACTCTGCAGATTGATGATAAGATGCTCTCGAAAGTAAAGTGGATGCAGTCTAACAAACCCTGCAGGGAAGCCAGCAATGGCAGGGAATCCTTCCGCCCAAGTGCTTTGGCTTTTGTCATGGCGGAAGGATATAAACAGCTGTATTCTGGAGGAAATGGCATCAGTTATATCCTTGATGCATTTTTGGGAGGATTGAGAAATACCACACAGGTCCACAGTAGTTCCTTAAAATAAGCCACTGGCATAAAATTTCAAGACATCTGTACCCTTGATGGTCACCAGTACAGGATGACCATTCAGTCCTTTTGAGCATAAGTCTTGCTCCATCAGATGATACAGCTGCGACGATGGACCAGAGCACCTTCAATCTAAGCTGGCACTGCATTTCTGAGAATTGCAGAAAATCACAGTGAGGCCAATAGGTATAGGGTCGCATTATTCACCTCTCCCCCTGCTGCTTCTCACTCTGAAAGTTGGGTGGCAGCTGCTGGTGGTTACTGTTCTTGCTGATGATGTTGTAATTGCTTTCTCCTTCAATATTATACCTATATTTGAAAAAACGCCGCAAGAACTCCAGATATTGCAACGCCCGTGTCAAATGCATGAGCAGAAAATCTGCCCTCAAAGCAATCACAGTGAAGCTCTGACACAATATGCCATTGAGGCATCAGAAGCAGATCAATGTCATTGGGAGCTCTGAAGTATGTAACCTTGTCTAAATGTAGGTTGCACAACCAAAGTTTTCATGCTACATTAAGGGAGTGGAATTCTGGCAGTAAGCAACCATGACAGTCCAGGACCCAAAATTACACCCTTGCACATCATAGCCCATGTCCTTCATACTTACAACAAGTATGTGAATGTGGCTGTCTGCAGAGTTGTTTTCCACTTACAGCTTTGCAAAGTGTTTCAAAAATGACAAGCCCAAGCTAACTTATAAGTTAGTTTCTGATTATTTATTGCACAAAACATTTCAAATTATGGCCTCTAGAAACAGTGAACATTACACTGCCCACACTAATTACCTCATTGTCATGTCAGCTAAGCACATGTAATCAGATGTACTGTCTTGAACAATGAATAATCTGTTGATTAAGTGAAGTTTGATGTCCGATGGGTGGCATTACTTAATCAGTGAATGCTTGACTAAAACAATTGCCTCTCTCACAGATCCTCAGATTCAAAAAAATTTACTCTGCCCCTGAACAGAAATACATTAAGTTACTCCCTCAATTCTGCATGCAGTGGCAGCCATTTTATATTATTGCACAGCTGACAATGGATTAAAAACGGCAAAGCTTCAATGTCCTGGTGAGTGGCATGCAGTCTTCACCTGGTAGGTAAGGTGATCCCTCCATTTTCATGTTCTCTTTTGTATTGCTGTCCCTGTGTCCCTGACGAATTTTCAGCCTTCCCACACTTCCATTCTACCTCTTAATATAGCTGTCAATGTCCTCAATTTTCCCATGGTTTTGTGAATTCCGATGCCCTCGTTTGCTATAGTGTCTCCTCATGTACAGGCCACAGTGGCATTGACTCGTAAACACCTCCCACTGCAGACCACCACCACATTCCCTCCTATGCTCTGAGACTCCCCTCTCCTATCTTGAATTGCCACTTTCCTACCATAATCATGATCTCAGCAACCTAACCAAAGAAGCTTGTTCACAGACTTGAGTTTCTCACTTTCCTCAGAACTCAATCGAATGCCTCCTTTTAAGTCTCCCTACCTTTAGTTCCTAATCCCTAAGTCTGACTATGGCCTGTTGCCTGAATTGACTTAGCAAGACAGCCGTAAAAACCATAAGACGAAAGAGCGGAAGCAGGTTATTTAGCCCATTGAGTTTGTTTCACCAATGTATGAGATCATGGCTGATCTAACAATCCTCAACTCCACTTTCTTCCCTTTCCCCCATAATCCTTGATTCCCTGTCTGATTAAAAGAAAAACCCTATCTCAGTCATGAATATGCCTAATGACTCAGCCTACACAGCCCTCTGTGACAAAGAATTCCATAGATTCACTGCCCCGTGAAAACAGAAATTCATCCTCATCTCTGTCTTATAAGGACCCCTTATTCTGTGATTATGGCCTCCGGTGCTAGACCCTACAATGAGGGAAACAACCTTTTTGCATCTAGTAAAGTGTCCTGGGAATCTTGCATGTTTAAATAAGATTCATTCTTCTAAATGAGAACAGGTCCAATCTAATCAACTTACCCTCATAAGACAGTCATCCTATACCCAGGTTCAACCTAGTGAGAACAGCCTAGCTCTCAGACTAATGTGTCCACAGTACCCTAACTGATGTTCTTGTGTTGCAACTGTAGTTTCCTTTCCACTGGATAAAAAGGTTCAGGTTCAAGTTTGTCTCAGACTTGTGTCATAACATATATAAACAGGTTGACATGAAAATATCTACTTGTAGTTCCTGGGCCAGTTGCACTTGATCTGCAGGACTGATCATGGTGCAATTCTCAGGCTGCAAAGATATAGTGCTTGACTGTTCAAATCAAGTGCCTGGCCATTCGAGACTATGCCCATGGACTTGAGCTGACTGTAGGTGCTTTCACCCCACTAAAGAATGGTTGCCTTTGATTCAGACATGGACAGTTAGTTGAAGCACATGCAGTGTACTTGCCATGTAAGCTGCTGACGCATGCATAGGTTTGACAGTTGTTACAATTCACTAGGATAGCATGCTGAAAATCAAACTCCACTCTTCCTGGAGTCATCACAAAAGATTTTAAAAAGTACACAAAGTTCCCCAATGTACCTGATTTTCCGATCCTAAATAATAGAAAATACAGACCAGGTTTCTGTACTTTACAAGAATTACTACTTATTACAAGTAATTAGACTCTAGATAAACAGTTTTAAATGGTTGGTACATATCATTACTAACTGAAACTCTAATCGCCTCATAAACTCCTCCTTACATATACATAGACAGACAAACAGTTAGGGAAAAATAGGATTTTGGCAGATAAGTAAACTAGAAAGACAGTTTGGTAGTCTTTGTTCCAGATTCTGTTGCTGGGATGATCCTTATGACTTTTCGGCTGCTCAGCATGCTGCTCCATTCGTCTTTCTTCAGATGCTTCACTGATTAGTAAGAGAGACACAGGGTAGCTAGTTTTTTTATGAAAAGTATCTGACTTAGTAGGTAATAAGAACTTACAACAACTGTTGCAGGAAAGATAAGCTGGTTTTCTTCAGTTTAAAGTTAGATATGACTGCAAAGAACACAGTGACAGCTCCTGAGCTAGCGAAGAGCTGAATACTTCTTTTTCTCTGTAACTTGTTCTTAGCTCCAAGTTCTTCAGTTATGTGGGAACCAATCACAAAGTTGTTGGCAGGCAAAAGTCTTGTCAACGATAACTAGTCACTGGTCCATAAAACAATCAACTGCTTGTTGCCAACAAAAGCTCCTGCTGTATATCTCTTGGGTCCATATTGTTACCTCCTCAACCTACAATTACTCCTTGTGCAAGAGGTGTCATGTTAATTGGTTTCAAAACATATATTCAAAACACAACACTCTTTCAAATGCGGGTTTTAAAACAGCTCTTTCCCATATCAGTCCACAGTGTATATAAAAAAAATAAAAAGACACAACCTTACACAGTAAAATAGCATTGTGCCACAGCGCAACATGTTCACCCTTTGGTGATTCAATGCTCTGAAATGTGACAGGCTGCCTACCTCCACTTCTTTGCTAAAATACAATGCAAGCAACAGACGCTGGCAGTCTTCAAATAAGTGCAAAGTGCATTAATGCTAAGAAATGAAGCTGAGAGCCATAAGATGCATCCAGTGTCTATTATATATATCCCAAATGCAAAGCAACCTGGCAGAACCATGCAAGTTCTCAGTGTCCCTCAGATCTAATGTCAAATCCTGAAGGACTGAAGTGTTATGACAATTTGATGGAGATCAGGCATGAGGATGTGGTTAAGCTAGTTGTTTGTTGATAAAACAATGGAGGAAGGATAGATGAAAGGTGGAAGAGGACAGTAGCTATGGTGTATGCAGGATGTTACAGAGAAGGCAGATTTGGTTGAAGGCCCAAACGAGAATGTGGCAAAATACTGCCACCAGGTAACTGCTCTGACTTTCATGCCAGGAAATGGTGTCCTCCAATTACTCAGGAATGAAGAAAATTGAAAGTTTGCATACAAATGAAGCAAAGAATGAGATGGAAATGCATGGAAAGTAGGTAGTCGCTCCTTTGTTGACCTTGAGATTGTAATTATTTCATTCTGATCCTATTTTCCCAATTTTCTCACTGAAATAACTACACACAGGCTGGCATCCTGTCACTAAGTCACCCTTTATTTTCTTGTGCATAGCTTACTGGCTGTGGCCAGCCAGTTTGGAGTCAGCCCCTAAACTGGAGAGATTCTAAATCCACTGTTAATATTGGTCAGTTGGTGCTTCCTGATTGGCCCAGGTTCAGAAACCCAATCAAGGACCTTGTAGTTTATAAGGTCCACCTGGTTCCAATCACAACACTCACCATTGCCCATGCCACTACAGTGAATAGAAAATTCCACTGTTGCTTTCTTTTTCACAAATGCTCCCAGACAGCACAAATCCCAAATTTGCAAATTTATTTTATTTTTGTCTATGATTATTTTAGCGGCTGTTGGCAAAACTGACCGAAAAAACTAAAGGCAAGTGTTAATTAACTTCAAGTGAAAAATAGCTATCAACAATTAAATATGACTACGTTCTTAAGCACCTTTGCACTCAGGCGGATTCTTGTCCCACTGTCCAGTTGCTGTACAAGTAAGTTCTATTACACCTATCAATGCAAATTCAACATTACACGAATATTTTGCGATCATTCCATAACTCCAGTTATCTCCAAAGGGTAGTGATGAAACTTTCCCATTTCGAATAGATGGAGGATCAGCACATTTGACAACTGGAAATAGATGAAATTAAATTAATATTCTGAAAAAATTCAGAACTACATTTTTCAGTGAAACATTGTACTATTCAATTACTATATTATAACATAATGTAGAAATATCATTCTTCTCTCCTTTTCTACTGTACAGTTTCCCTGTCACCAATAGGTAATGAAACCTGACTACAGCTGGACTATGCTTTACTGACACGAACTGTGGATGGGTGAGAAACAAAAAGGACAGACACATACAAATACAGAGATGGGTTAGTTGACCAAAAGCATTACTCAACTTACTTCGAACATATTTTCTTTTCTATCTATGCTATCTGTGTCACAGTGTAGCATTTTACCTGAATGAAAGAAACCACTCCAGCAACTGAAGCAAATTCAATGCACTCCTCAGGGACTGTTGCACTATTAATGGGATTACCTTCCAGACTGATGTTAAGTTTATTTTTAATCTAGCTATTCAGACATGTTATAACGCATTTCCAACACAATTGGGACTTGAACCTTCTGACCCAAACGTAGGAATAATAGCACTGCACCACACGACTCCTGTCAGATGACATGTTAAATGATGACTACACATCAAAGTATTTAATTGGCTCTTAAGCATTTTAGGACATCTTGAGATTGTGAAAAGTACTGCTGTGGAAGTCCATTTCAACATTGTTCAATACATAATGAGATAACAGGGTGTAGAGCTGGATGAACACAGCAGGCCAAGTAGCAACAGAGGAGCAGGAAGGCTGACGTTTCGGGCCGAGACCCTTCT